>CP092865.1:87356950-87809554 GCA_030710605.1 Cordylochernes scorpioides
AATAGATGGAAAATTTGCCGGGAGGAAATTGATCCATAGAAGCATAGGGCGCCTCTCCCGTCAAAATAAACGTCAAAACCTGACGCCATCCATTGACCGTCGCCATTAGCCCGAAACCATGGTCTCTAGGTGGACGCTTCTCAGTTTGCCAAAGCTGGTGTTGTGGCTTTTTCACCGACCCGAGGCCGCTAGTTGCAGCAGCGGTCAATGGATGGCGTCAGGTTTTGATGTTTATTTTGATGGGAGAGGCGTCCTATGCTTCTATATATATATTTATGGTGTTTGTGTGTGTCCTATAAGTACATATACTCAGTTCATGAGTAAACAGGGAATATATTTTAAAATACAATATAGGGAATATATTAAATCTAACAGATGCACTAGCGCGCCATCTGTTATCAAAATTCAAAACTATTTTAAAGGCGTAAGATTCTTTTTGATATTAAACAATTTCTACTGCCCTTACCTCTCATTAATTTTTCCATTGCAGTAAGGGCAGTAGAAATTGTTTAATATCAAAAAGAATCTTACGCCTTTAAAATAGTTTTAAATCTAACAGAATTTGCCAAAGAGGAGCTTAGCTGGTAAAGTTTCCAGGTCAATTCTTTGACACCGATCCGAGTCTGATAGCTTGCAGAGAGGATCAATAGATGATACATAGTTTTAGCGTCTATTTTGACGGGAGAGGTGCCCTTTCTTATTATATGTCAATATCCTCCCGTAAAAAAAATCCATCGATATTGTTACATCATGATTAATGGCGTATTTCTTATATTAGTTTTAATATATTTGAAATTTAAATTATATATTTATTTATTTTTATATAAAATATTCTATGATATTTATTTAAAACAGATTATTAATTTATCATCATTTGTATTTAGGTACACTGTGACTTCATTGCTCTCTTTGATGTGAGAAAATAAAGAAAGGATTCTGGTGGCTACTTAAAGAAGACTTATCTCGTTATTCCCTTTTATAAATTTCTAGGATGGTTGAAACACGCTCCGGTAAGATGCAGGACCCAGCACAGGAGAGAATCCAGGCTGAGGAGTCTGCCAAGCCGCAACCTGGTGCAACAATTGGTAGAGATGCTAGTTCCGACCCAGTTGTCCTGAATCCCAACATCGACATCCCCAAGTATGATGGAACGGAAGACCCTCGCCCATGGATTGAATCTCTTGAAGAAATTGGCTTCTTGTACCATTGGGCAGACTACATTATCTCTCGTTATGCCGCCATGAACATGACGGGAAGCGCTAAAACCTGGTTGAATTTACACAAAGCTAGTTTCACGAGCTGGGAAAATATTAAAATCCGCCTCATTCAGGATTTTTCTTTGGACGCGAATAAAGAAGAACTTAGAATGAAGCTCAACAGAATGCAACACTGGAATGAACCAGCAATCAGGTTCGCGGAAGACATTCTAGTGTTGTGCAACAAGGTTGACCCCGCAATGGAAGAAGAAACAAAAATTGAACATGTTATTGGAGGACTGAAAAAAGAGTACTCATTCGCGCTCTACCTGAACCCTCCTAAAACGACCGATGACCTTCTTGTCGTGTGCAAGAAAATGGATTATTTTGAAAAGAAGTATCGGGAACGTGTGGAGAAATCCAGAAACCTATATAACGGTCCACGCTATTCTAGACCCCAACAACAATCGAGGTACGTGCCGCCGACTGCCGCACGAAACTACCAGACCACTTCCAGGCCCCAAGCCCCTGTTTCCAATAATTACAAGAACGACTCCCCTCCTACCCCCAGACAGTATCGAAACAACTTTCCCCAGCCCTCTACCCCTAGACGTCCTTATAATCCTAACTTTGTGCCGAAACCAAACCTTCAGAGAAACACTTACAATAAAAGCCAAGAAGTGAGCAAAAATAGGACGGAAGATGGAAGACCAATCTGCTTTAAATGTAACAAGCCAGGGCACGTGGCCCGTTATTGTAGGGTCAAGTTTATAAGAATCCTAGAAGAGGATCCAGCAGATACCCAAGAGAAGGTCGAAGAAAAATGCCAAATGAATGAAACATCAGAGAAATCAGGACCTCGGCTTTATGCTGATGTATGTCATAGCACACAGACAAATATTCCTACCCGGAATAGATATTCCGTGTTGGAAGATTTAAACTAAGCGTCGCGCCTGAATCTGTCAATCAAAGCAAGTCGACCATAAACGGAATCAAGAAGTTGGACCCTAAATACAAATTAAAAATTAATGTGGACAAGATAGGGACTTTTGAAGCTTTGGTTGATACAGGTGCTGACCTCTCAGTGGTCGACCTCAGAACGGCCCTCGATACAGGCCATGGTATAAGTAAACTCGCAAAAATTTGTGCAGGACCCGATGGAAAAAAATTGGACATGGTAGGAAGTATATTTTTAAATATAAAAATTGATGACGAAACATTATCACACAACTTTGTGATATTGAAAACGCATTTACGGACATTAATTCTTGGGAGAGATTTCCTTAAGAAAATGAACGCAAAAATAGATTGTAAGCAAGAAACTATAAAATATGATTTGACGAATAATCATGACGAAATCAATTTTGAAATGTTGAAAATAAAGAGTGCCAAGGATTCCATTGTACCGGAATGTTCCATGAAATTGATCAAGGCATTGGTAGAAACAGAGGATGGAGAATATATTATCGAAGAGAGCAGCAAAATGTTTCAAACAAATGGACTTCGTCTAGCAAGAAGCTTGATCAATGTTATAAATAGGGAAACACACATCTGGATAACTAATCCGTATCCTCGACCGTTAAAAATAATGAAAAACCAAACATTGGCTTTTGGAAGTAGTCCAGCGAAAATAAATGTGAGTCGAGAAAGAGAGGTAGAAAAGAACGAAGAACCTAGATTCCAAATAAACGAAAATCTTTCACCAAAGGAACAGAAGGAGTTAAAACAAGTTTTAGAAAGGTATGGAGATCTTTTTTCATCGAGATTAGGGAGAACCAATTTGGCAAAACATCGGATAGACACAGAAGACGCGAAGCCAATTAAACACAAGCCTTACCGGGTAAGTGCTAAAGAACGAGATATTATAAAAGAGCAAATTGACGAGATGCTTACAGAAGGCATAATTAGGCCATCTTCTAGCCCCTGGTCTTTTCCAGTAATATTGGTCAAGAAGCGAGATGGTAAATACAGATTTTGTGTGGACTACAGAAAACTGAATAATGTGACGGTAAAAGATGTCTATCCGATCCCTAGAATAGACGAAGTTATGGATACTCTCCAAGGATCTACACACTTCTCAGCAATAGACCTCAGATCTGGATATTGGCAAGTTGAAGTCGAAGAAAGAGACAAAGAGAAAACAGCTTTCACTACAGCGCATGGATTATATGAATTCAACGTGATGCCTTTTGGACTTTGTAACGCGCCTGCTACCTTTGAGAGAAATATGGAGAATATGCTTGGAAATCTGAGATGGCAAATTTGTTTGTGTTATCTGGATGATGTCATCATATATAGCCCGGATTTTCCAACGCACCTCAAAAGACTTGAAGCTGTTTTTAGATGTTTTCGTGAATCTAATTTAAGGTTAAACGACAAAAAATGCCGATTTGCTTTTGAAGAATTGGAGATTCTCGGCTATATAACGAGCAAACATGGTATAAAACCCGCGGAACATAACATCAAAGCTGTCAGAAATTTTCCTCGGCCCAAAAAGGTCAAAGAAGTACAATCCTTTTTGGGAATGTGTTCATATTATAGAAAATTTATCAAAGACTTTTCAAAAATTGCTGACCCTTTGACCAACCTTATAAAAAAAAGTGTATCATTTACCTGGACAGAAAGACAAGAGGAAGCGTTTCAAACCCTAAAAACAGCACTATTAAGTCCACCAATTTTAGGTCACTTCAATCCAAATGCACCTACTTATGTTCATACTGATGCGTCCAACATCGGCATAGGTGCAACACTTGTCCAAGACATCGGTGGTGAAGAGAAGGTGATCTCATATTTGAGTCGTACCCTAAGTAAAGCGGAGCAAAATTATTCAACCACTGAAAAAGAATGTCTGGCCGTTGTCTGGTCAATGTCAAAATTACGACCCTACCTTTATGGAAGACACTTTAAAATAGTAACAGACCATCACGCCTTATGCTGGCTCAAAAACTTGAAGGATCCAACAGGTCGATTGGCAAGATGGGCATTGAAAATTCAAGAATATGACTTCGATATAATACATAAATCGGGAAAGAAGCATCTGGACGCCGATGGCTTATCTAGGGGGCCCTTACCAGAAACTGATTGGGATGAGGATTTTGAAAGGCTATTTTTAAATCAAATAACAGACGAAGAGGATAAATTTATCGAAAGTGTTAAGAAAAACCTTAATGGAAGCAGGCGATCAATTGCGCAAAACTTTAAAGAAGAAGATGGATGCCTCTTTAAGAAAAACCCGAACCCTGAAGGCAGGGCGTGGTTGCTTGTGGTTCCAGAGAATAAAAAGAGAGAAATTATGAAAGAATATCACAATCATATGTCGAATGGCCATCTGGGCGTCGCCAGAACCATGTACCGAATAAAGAGTAAATACTTTTGGCCATCCATGCTAAAGGATGTCTCAGAATTCGTTAAGACGTGTCACCTTTGCCAAAGTAGGAAAGGCTCAAACCAATTACCTTCTGGACTACTACAGCCCATCCCCCCAGCCAACTTTCCTTTCGAAAGAATTGGAATTGACTTTGTTGGTCCACTACCATCTACGAAAAACAGGAAAAAATGGATAATCGTGCTGTCGGACTACTACACTAGATATGCAGAAACAAGAGCAGTCTCGGAAGCAACAGTGAAAGAAGTTTCAAAATTTCTAGTAGAGGATATTTTTCTTCGGCACGGAGCCCCACAATATCTTATTAGTGACAGAGGCTCTCAATTTACCAGTAATTTAATGAAAGAGGTGATGAAAACGTGCAAGATTAAACATTGCTTCACAACGAGCTATCATCCCCAGACTAATGGATTGACAGAGCGGTTAAATAGAACATTGATCAATATGCTCAGTATGTATGTGAACACTGATCAGAAAAATTGGGACGAAATACTCCCATTCATCACTCACGCTTACAATACTACAATTCAGGAAACCACAGGATATTCTCCCTTTTTCCTGATGTTTGGAAGAGAACCCACGTCTCTTTTGGACGACAGGAATATCTCGGTGGACATTGACAAAGATGATTATGATGAATACATAAAACATCACTTAGACAAAATAAACAGAACAAGAAAATTAGTTATTAACAACACAATAAAGACTCAAGAAAGAATGAAAAAGAACTATGACAAGAAACACATGGAAAGAAGCTACGAACCAGGAGAATTAGTAGCAGTTTGGACACCAATTAGGAAAATAGGAAAGTGTGAGAAACTACTGAGAAAATATTTTGGCCCATATAGAATATTAAAGAAGCTGTCCAACGTAAATTACTTAATTGAACCAAAAGATAATCCTGGCCAAGACCCATTGATTGTCCATGTCTCAAGAATCAAACCCTATTTTGAAAGAATTGATGAGGTCAATCACGAGGACGTGACGACCTCTGGAGAGGGGGAAGTGTTACATCATGATTAATGGCGTATTTCTTATATTAGTTTTAATATATTTGAAATTTAAATTATATATTTATTTATTTTTATATAAAATATTCTATGATATTTATTTAAAACAGATTATTAATTTATCATCATTTGTATTTAGGTACACTGTGACTTCATTGCTCTCTTTGATGTGAGAAAATAAAGAAAGGATTCTGGTGGCTACTTAAAGAAGACTTATCTCGTTATTCCCTTTTATAAATTTCTAGGATGGTTGAAACACGCTCCGGTAAGATGCAGGACCCAGCACAGGAGAGAATCCAGGCTGAGGAGTCTGCCAAGCCGCAACCTGGTGCAACAATATTCGAGTTTGTG
Source organism: Cordylochernes scorpioides (assembly GCA_030710605.1). NCBI lineage: Eukaryota > Metazoa > Arthropoda > Arachnida > Pseudoscorpiones > Chernetidae > Cordylochernes > Cordylochernes scorpioides. Next base: position 87,362,893 of record CP092865.1, read on the forward strand.
TAGGATTTTTTTTTTATTTTTTTAGATTTTCAGATACGATACAATTTATTGTTTCTCTTTATTTTTTGTATAATATGTTTATAAATTTATATAAAAGGGCGTACCTAGATCTGTAAAAAAACAAACAAATTTTTCTCAAAATATTTTGAGAAATTGCTCCCTCTTTATCAATTTATTGCACAGTAAACTTAATTTACAAATTATTGTAGATCACATGAAAACAACTTTGTGTTTATAACTGCTTCTGTTTGAAAAAGTAAATAAACGCAATTATCCCTAGCCTGGATATCGCGTTTTGTGTGTTGAAATAAATAAATGTGTTCTAAAAAAATAAAGATACGATACAAAGAAGAGGCATCATATCCTATAAGGGATCAAAAATATAAAAGAAGAAAGTCAGGGCACAAGAGGCATTGAGCGAATCGCCAGTGAGATTTATGCATCACTAGCCGAAATCAAGAGAACAGGGAGAATCTACTTCTTCATTTGGTACTACAATAGAACAAACTGATGGAGAAGCTGCAACTTCTCAAGAAGAGAGATAATATTTCAACATTTTTAAGTCAGAGGAAGAAACAAGAACATTAATTAAACAAAGTAATATACCGAATGAAGTTATACACACTGTTTTATTAAGACCACCAGTCTTATACAGATTCACCACAGTAAGAAAAGAAGCATAGATGGAGCTCCTATACTCCAGGCAGCGTAGAACTCAATAGCCTCCAGGTCCAACACATGTCCAGTGGCCACACGTTCCTTCGTGCATAGGTAAAGGTTAGGTCAAGGTTAGCGTATCACTTAAAAAGCTAGTGTGGAAGAATGAATTTATACAAGATGATGGTCCAGTTAGAGACATTCTACAAGAAAATAAATTATATCATAGAAAGGATTCTGTGCTCCTTGTTTATGGAAATTAGCCAATCATTTTAACAAAGTGAGATATATAACCTTAAAATTTATATATATTTATAATAATAATAATTAATAAAATATTTATTGAGAGAGATTGAGATTAAAACTACTTTATTTCAAAGTCCATATAAGATTATATAAGGTTAAATACAGAATAAATATGGTTATATAATGATAAATATATGAATAAGTAGATAAAAATATATACATGTCGTCATTGTGGCGCCCACCGCGGGTAAGACTCCGACACCGATGGACTGCGAGAGTTCTCAAATTGAGAGAGAGAGAGTAAAGAGCTTTTATTAAAAATGCACTTAAAAAGAGATAAAATATTTACCCACTACAGCTTCTAAATAATTATATTTCTATAAGTAAAAATAAAATCGGTGCATGCGTGGAGGACATTCATCGTATATTGAGTGAAGAGATAAATGATTTAATGAAGAGAGAACGCCACAAAAACCCGATGTCTATATGTAGGAATCTTCTTCTTTCTTATCTCCACACTGGGTGAAGTAGAATACGTCTGCCTTTGTCATTAAGACTGGGAGCAGTACTCAGTGGCAGGCCACTGACTTAGCTTCAAAAGAAATGGCCGCCTCTGACATGAGGAACAGACGCCATGTGCAGACGCTCCTAACATGGAGTACAGACTCATCCTGTATCCCTGGAGCCCTTACAGTGTACTATCAGTGGGCCAGCTGAGCCCAGGTTGTTTAGTGAGCTTGTTACTGCTCCCCCTCCTCCTTTTTCATCCGGGCTTGGGACCGGCAAAGGCGGAGTTAATATGTAGGAATGAATAATAGCTTTAAAAAAAGGCATGCCCTGATCACTAAAATGAGCATTTAAGATGACAGAATAAAAAATAAATAAAATCAGTGAAGAGAAAGATTCTCGCTTCTAGATAAATAATTAAAAAAATACAAAAAGTTGCGAAAGAATGGAATTCCTGTACAAAAAAAAAAAAAGGTATTTATCTCTTTATATCCAGGACATCCGGCCTCAGCCCGGGAGTCCTGCATCGCCTGTGGGTCCGGAGACCTGTCACTGGCCCACCGCTACTGGTCCTGTAGGCGGATCAGGCCTGTCATCGTGGAGGCCTTCACCATCATCCCCCCTGACCTGCAGAGCTGGATCTTCGGGCATGACCTGGAGGACAACGCCTTGGCCATCCTGGCGTCTGCCAAGACCCGCATTTACAAATACTTCCTGGGCCTAGAGTTGCGGGGGGTCCAAGAGTACCCTCTCCTGGTCTGGAGGAGGACCCTATCAAGATGGTGGAGTCTTCCTAACTCATAATTCATTGTAAATATTCCCATTATTCTTCACTCATAAAAAAAAGCCTTATTGACAAGATGTCAATAAAAGTGTTCAAATGTCATGTCTCTCTCTCTCATATCTCTTTATAGACGTATACAGGTTGGATTTTACCTGAATTAAACAAAACTGGTGTTGTAGTTCATTCTTTATCACCATCTTTAAGTTTTTTACTGGGATGATAAATATAATGCATTAACTTCGCCTTTGCCGAAGCCCGGATGAAAAAGGAGGAGGGGGAGCAGTAACAAGCTCACTAAAAAAACTGGTACAGTTGGCCCGGTTGATAGTACCCTGTAAGGGCTCCTAATCCAGGGATACAGGATGAGCAGCGTTTGTACTCCATGTTAGGAGCGGCTGTGCACATGGTGTCTGTTCTTCATGTCAGAGGTGGCCATTTCTTTTGGAGCTAAGTCAGTGGCCTGCTACTGAGTAGTGCTCCCAGTCTTAATGACAAAGGCAGACGCATTCTACCTCACCAAGTCATGATGGTTGTCAAGCTTTACAAGCTTGTTACCATCATTTGATTGAGTGGAGATAAGAAAGAAGAAGACATAATGCATTATTCTAATGAATATTTGACTCTTTTTGTATATAAATGATACTTTAATTAAAAAGGCATATTTTCTTTATAAAACAATCCCTTGAATCAATATTAAAATAAGAACATTAAGTTTCCAGGGAAAAGTTTCTTTTTTAAATATTTTTCATTTACAAATCTCTCAAGCTTTCGAGCAAGAAAGCCATTTGTTGACTTTGATTAGAATTTTTAATGAAACTGATTCCAAGAATTAAACATTATTTTTATTGATTTACAAGAGAGAGAACAAAATATAAAAGGGAAACTAATATTAAAACAAAGGAACTTTTTTTCTTTCGTTCAGCGCCTATTTACCTGTGAACTTACACACACTCTGTGATAACAATTAATTAATATATATATATATATATATATATGACAATATAGTGGTAAATGATGTGGTGAGGTGAGAAATAATCACACGACGAGTTGTTAGAGCAAAAAATCCAGGCAGCCAACCGAGAGAGAAAGAGGTGGCGAGTGCGACGTTATCTGCTGAACGACTGTTTTTTCCCTGTGTACACAAGCGGGGCAAACAAAAGGTTAGTCGCCAGGTGTTGACGCCCCCCTCAGGAATGTGGTCAACAAAGGGTCGCAAGTTAGTTATCTTCGAATCGACTACGTCTCTCTCTCTCTGGTCGGCTGCAGATTTACTTTATTATTCCTGTAAGAGCATATAATATGACATATATATATATATATATATATATATATATAACACCCTTCTACGGGAGAAAGTATCTTACATCATTAAAACACCAATAAAATAAGATTTAAAATAAAAAAAGAACTTTATTTTAATTTTAAATATTATTTTATTAGCGTTTTAATGATATTTTCTCCCGTAGAAGAGCTTACTTGACCGAAAACTTGAGAGATTTTTAAATGAAAAATATTTTAAAAAGAAACTTTTCCCTGGAGGCGAAATGTTCTTATTTTAATAAAAAAAGCATATATTTGATTAAAATATCATTTATTTTACCTTGTAATAATATTTTGATCCAATATGTGCCTTTTTAATTAAAGATTTATTTATGGGGGGAGAAGTCCGACCACACCTCCCTGCGGTCCCCCCTGGACCCTGGGAATATTCGATCAAATTCTGGTTTGTTTCCAAGGTGACTAACGTGGCAACGGCATCCATTTTCCAATGAAGATCTCCAGCAATGCTAACGCGTCCGGGGTAACCGCCGTGTCAGGAGCTGCAGCCTGATGGGAAATCTACTATGAGGACACAATTCAATCTACTACAGCTCAATATAAATGACACCCAGAAGAAAACTGAAGAGCTGACTTGTTCACCCAAGATAGTGGATATTGCTGCTGCTGTGATGGAGTGCATGGAGACATCTGAGGCTCTTCTTTGGACACGACAACAACAACAACATTTATTTATGGATTGCTCTATTTTCAAAATAAATGACACTGGTATTTATTCTATAATTCTATGAAATTATATATATATTTGGTATTTATTTAAATTTTTCAACAGTTGCAAAGGCACGCCATATCCATAATTAGGATAATTGCGTGTAAATCTGAAATTATATACAAATCAAATCATCGTGAAATTAACATAATTAAACATTGGGAAACACGCAAATTACACATTCGATGTCAAATTTTTGCATATAGTAATTAGAAATAGTAGCTTGAAATATGTACACCGTATGAAATGTGTACACAAATTTGACATTTACAACAGTTAGAACAACGTGTAGAATAAGTAAATTAATCACATCCAATGATTACATCAGAACGAGTCAGTGGCCAACAGTCAATACTTTCGCCTTAAAATAAACAGCCTGCAGAATCTATTAAACTTGATGTATTGGTCTTTATTGTGTAAACAACTTGTTTTGTATTTGTCAGGTAAAGTTGGTTTTCTTCCCTTAGATCAGAAGTTAATGGACAGTTTATTAGGTGTTCAGGGTTTTGATTTTAATTTCCACAAGTGCACGCAGGTGAATCAATTTTACCAATTCTAAACAAATATGTGTTGAAGTCACCATGTCCAGTAAAAAATAAATGAAACTGGTATATAAACCACAACTCTCTCTGTGTGTGATATTATGACTTATTTTCTTACTAGAGTGATTAAAATAATGCATAGGTCTGATACGTAATTAAAGGGAGAGATGGCTTTCTTAGATACATGAATATCATCCTTCCGCAACAGTTTTCAGTTAGGGATCTTAGGGAGAGTTTCCTCGCGGATACCTTACCTAAACACAAGATTATTCTTGTCAGGTTCCTCAACACAACCATCGAGCATGCTTTCCATAACTCGCAAGGGCCTGTTTGAACTCAAGACGATTCTAAGCTCCTGATAGGATCCAGATGTACCTTCGGAGAAGGCCTCGTCTGTTGTATATATTTTTCTCTACTATTTAAACTCTGTAAACTCTCTCTTGACCATTGACTAGATATCAATAAACCATTTTTATTTGTCAATTGTCAACAGTTTTCAGCTAGCGCTTGCTCTGGAAACATCTATGCCTTCCTGCTCTCCCGTCATGGATTCCTGCAAGAAGAAGAACGACTCCTCCGGCAACTTTATGTTGAAAAATTGAAAGTATTTTGGGCTACTTATACGTGAATGCGCTTAAATATACGGAATAAGGGTAAAAAATTAGATGAACAAGATCATGCTATATGGATTTTTGAGAGTTTTTAGATTCAGTTGATACCCGCGTTTCTTATAACACAAATATTATACTTTTAATTTTTCCATTGCTGTAAGGACAGTAGAAATTGTTTATTTTTTTAAAAATAATCATTATTATTATTATAAGAATTATTAAGTTGTTAACGTGATAATCCTATTGAAGAACTGACAAGTCCGAAAGCTTGAAAATAAAAAGTTGCACAAGAAAATTAACCCTGGAAGCTTCATTTATTTTTTAAAAGGAATCATACGCGTCTATAATAGTTTCGAATTTTAACAAATATGAAGTGCAAATTGGTGATTTGGAAGGAAAATTGAGACATGTCTTTACAAGTTTAAAAATAAATCAAAAGATTAATTTGATTTTTCTTTTGGGATCAATCCTCGTGAAATGAAATCGCGTGAAAATGATGCTAAACTTATATTATCAATAAAGGAAAAAAATCACATAAACAAAATTTTGGGGCGATGAAATTGTAAGATGAATGAAGACGATATTTGTAATTTGAACTTTGAAAATTCAGAAGAAATTGGTAGTGCTCCACAAGCGTTATCTATATCTCCAAAATGTTTATTATTTCAAGGACCTTTCGACAAACTACGTAAGGCCACATTGCACATATTTAATCCCAAACAGGAGAATATAGCCTATTTTATTCGAGCTTCAGAAGTAAAAAATTACTGTTTCAAACCTTTTTATGGAATTCTGAAGCCATATGAAATGTTGAATCTTGATATTGAAATGATTCCAATGGATATGGATGAAATACAAAAAAGAAAACATAATTTTCATATTTATTCCATAGGAACAGATGATAGAGGATGGGATCCATTGAAAGTTTGGAGACAAGCATGTCCTCAGGATATCGCAATGACTGTCATTTCTGCTCACCATATGTCTAATCCGGATGAAGATTTCAGGAATTTGATGGATCAGATTAAGAATAGAGGTCAAGAAGTTAATGAAGAGAATTCTCAAATTCTTTTCTTACTCTTCATCTTTGTCCTGCTTTTGTTACTGAACCTCACCTTGCTGCTAGCGCTCATCAAGAAAGGAACGAAGAGAAGATGCTGCCTCTAATCAATCATGTAATGACTCTTCCTCAAAAATTTACGGCATTCTTTTACAATTAAAATGTTATTGATAAAAAAGATATATGCGCATTCTTCAACACCGCGGTATATTTAGTTGTTATACAAATTAAAAGAAACTCTATCTTGAAGTAAACCTCCCTCCACTTCTCCTTCAGTACCTTCCTCTACTGAGGGTGGACCATATGGTCTCTCCACGTTCGTTCCATGAGATGTTCTTCTCAAAAGTAAACGACAGCCAACTTACCTGAGTACAAAGTACCATATCAAGTATAATGGTTGTCTCTATATAACAAAGCAGTAAGTAGGAACTCCCCCACTACATGATTGATCATTGTGAGGATATCGTTGTAAGCCGGCAATGAGAGAGGAGAATCTGATTGGTGTCTTAATAAATGTTTTATGTATGTGAAAGATTCCAGCTACAATTAAGTTAATGTCACATGCTGGAAGAGCATTGCTCGATACAAATATTTATATGTAATTCTACTGTCCTAAAAGCTTATGCCCATAGTTTGCCTGAATACCATTTCTAAGATTCCACCCTTCAGTGTAACATATATAAGCAGAATGGTCCAATACAGTATTAGAGCTCTAAGAAGTGGTCTGGTAGATTAAATTGGCGAAACCGCTGGGAGGGTTCACCACTGATGAGCTTAGCCCTCCCAATATATATTTTTTTCATCGCAGTAAGGGCAGTAGAAGTTTGATTTATTTGTGAAAAGAAACATTTGCGTTTTGGTGTTCTCATTTGTATTATATAAATGGCGCGTTATTGCTTTGTATATATAGAACATGATAGATCAACTCTTAAAGAAACTAATTATTTTGCGGTAGAGCTGCTCATCCATACTTTTCGCTGAATTCCTTTCTTTCAGACTTGATGGATAATGGGTCAGCTATTTTAAAGTTCTTTAATTTTTTCAAGACTGCAAGGAGGAAAAAGAGCTAACAAAGTAACTGGACTTTGTGGAAATATTTTTTCTTCACAAGATGCAACCATTTACTCAATAGTCTACTTCACTGTTCTATGCATGAATAACGATGTATATTATTATTATTAACTTTATTAACATCATGAAACGCGATATCCCAAACTCAGGGATATTTGCGTCAATACCTTTCACTGCATTACAGCAATTCGGCTATATACAATCCTGTTCAATTCATTATTTTACATAAATTAACTAAAGAAAATTGTCCAAAGAGAAAAACAAACAACAAAGCAAAACACACAGAGCAAGCATCGCAGTTCTTTTTTTTTTTCTAAGATTCCTTCTCTTTTTTCCAATTCAAGAGAAAGTTGTATATGTATTTACAAAATTGATCAAAATTTTTATACTTTTCTTTTTTGTCTACAAATTCATCAAGCTGTCCAATACGACCAAATCTATTTTCCCTAAAATCCCGGAAAATTGGGCACTCCAGAAGTAGATGTCTCGCGTCTTGAATTTCACCTCCGCAGAAGCATCCTGGTTCCTTCACGGCGCCGATAGTTGCCAAAAATTTCCCAAAATTGCCATGATCTGTAATGAATTGGATATTATAAAAATTTGGACGGAAAAATCTTGGAATTCCTAATACGAAAAAGCTTCTGAAAATTTCATTAGTGTTCTCAAAAATTTCATTCATTTTTGCGTGTAAGAATGATTTGACTATACTTGGAGCATGGGGTTCGTAAGTAATTAGATCTTCAATGGACATTTGAGCTAGATCAAATTTGATTATTCTGGATTCTATATAATCTGTTAGGAGTGGAATTTTTGCCAAGCTATGCACACAGTTTGAAGAAGTGGTTTTGTATGCTCTAACTGCCCATAAAATGATCTGGTACTGCATGGAGTTCAGTTTTTGTTTACAACGATTGTTTAAATATTTGAACCAAATTTCAGAACCGTATGTAAGTACAGGCCTAATGATTGTTTTGAATAAAGTTAACCTCTTTTCAGTGTCTAAACCCCACATATTGCCACTTAGTGAACATAATAAATTTTTCATACGTCCTGCCTTACACAGAATATCATTAACATGCGGTGTAAAGTTAACTTTGTTTTTCCATTTGTGATTAGAAAATTTCATTCCCAGAATTTTTACTTGCTTGACCGGCATTATTATATTGTTATTAACCTTAATAGGTATTTTTTGTCTGTTATGTAGGTATAGCATATTAGTCTTCTCTGTACTGATCGTTAATTTATTTCTATTACACCATTGGATCACATAATTTAAGGTGTATTCACTTGCGGTTTTTAGTCCTTCAATAGTCTTATTCCAGCAAATTATTGTAACGTCGTCTGCATAACATATGATATCTGCATTCATTGAATCAAAATTTATCAACAAATCATTTAGCAAAATATTCCATAGAAGTGGAGATAAAGGTCCACCCTGTGGACATCCTTTAGTTAGTTTCTTATAAAAAGTTTCTGATTCGTATGTAAATTTCACCTCCCTTTCATTATTCAAATAAGATTTTATGATCCGTATTAAATCTGAAGGAACATCATCATTATCCATTCTTTTTATAATAGCAGGCCACCATGTATATAGTCTCAACTTTTATACATATATATTCTTTCCCTGTTTTCTTCTTTTTCTCTTTTCTGAGCGAGGATTCAATTTCTTCCCCTGCTTCACATTTCTTCTTAGATTCATTTCTAACAGGAGAATCGTTTGTATAAGACGGAATGTCTTAATAAAGGCTTGTGTGTGTTTGTGAAATACACTAATTGAATAAATTACAATACAAAGATAAACATTAAAATTTTAAAGGGTATATCTAAAACAAAGAAAGCCATCAAATCTACAATTATTTTGACTATTTCTACTTAAAACGAAGAACATAAATAAATAATTACATCATATTATAATACGTCAATCCAGAGGCATTTATTTATAATATTTCAATATTAATTAAGACAATATGTTAATTATCATACAATATTACTAACTAGCTATGTCAAGCTTTTTATAATAGTGAAAGACCAATAATTCTTTGAGTCAAAAGGCGATCTATTGATTAAGATTATATAAAAGGGCGTACTTGGATCTGTAAAGAAAAAAAAATTTTTTTTCTCGAAATATTTCGAGAGATTGCTCCCTCTTTATCAATTTATTGCACAGAAAAACTTAATTTACAAATTCTTGTAGATCACATGAAAACAACTTTGTCATTGGTCAAAAATAATTAATGATAATAATACATTAAAAATTAAGAATAATAAAATAAAAATATTATGAAAATTAAAGGCTTTTGTGAAATTAGTAATGCAGTATTTTATATAATGTTTTTTTTTAAACAAAATGTAAGGAAATAAAAAATAGAAACATATATAATCACTTAAATAAACATTTTATATAATCTCAATAATTATTTGTTACTTTTATAGAGGATGAATAAAGGCAATAGAAAACTTGACAATAGCTATTTAGTAACATACAAGACATCATATTAAGGATATGGTGAAGGAATATATGATAGATTACCTTGAATATATTAAAATATTGTGTTGTATATCCTCATGTTGTACCTGTACAACACACTATTGTTACAACACAGCAATATAAAAACAATCTAACTTAGCTACGATCTAAACTGTACTTGCCTTACATTAGGAATCTGGGAACCCGGGTTAGAAGAAAGATAGAGAGAGAGAGAGAGAGAATAATAAAGAACTAAGATAAATTACCTGGGATTGTGGTCTTGTAACGTGACATTGAGTCTCTCCTGGTGAAAATTGTAAAATAACCCGGGCGTTACCCGGGTTTATTCCAATTTTCACTTCTTGACATTCCTGTCACAACACACAGCTATGTAAAAGTGAAGTGAATTTAGTAAAGGAGAATTGTTGAATGTAATTATGCAAGTTTTTAAACTGAGAATACAAGTGTGTCTCCCACCCCTTTATAAATATAAAATTTCAAATGATTTAAAAATATCTTCACTAAAGCTTTGGTGGTAAAACATATCTCCCCACATTGCTGATTGTTAGCAGTTGTACAATATAATCCTTAGTTTTGACTGTTAATTTAACTTTAGGTTAGCACAACCTAATGAAGCCATCACTGCAAACATTCAAATTGCACTTAAAAATGAGTAGAAATCAATTTAGTGTTGCTCACTTAACACTGAAGTGGATACTAAGCATATTATTAACCAGCAGGTTCTTCTAAACACGGTATGTCACTATGTCCTCTTTATTTACCATGAGTGTTAATGACAGGGGTTACTATATTCTGACTTAAGGGCCAAAATATGTTTTTCTAAAGCGACAAAGGTCGCCTCTCCCGTCAAAATATACGTCAAAATTAGGCGCCATCTATTGACCGTCGCCGCAAACTAGCAGCCTCAGGTCGGTGACAAAGCCACAACACCAACTTTGGCAAACTGAAAAGCGTTCATCTAGAGACCATGGTTTCGGGCTAATGGCTCTAGTCATAGAGGGCGTCTGGTTTTGACGGAAGAGTGGACCTTTGTCTCTTTAGATCAATATCCTCCCGGCAAAATTTCCATCAATATATGTTTTTGTTAAAAATTTAGAGAAAAGAGAATATATTTAATAAAACATATCTTTGAACTATAACTTGAACTTCTACAGGTGATAATAGAAATACCAGTAGAAGAACAGATGAGTTAAAAACATTTTACCGTATGAAAAAATAGTACAAATGTGATATTGTACTGGGATAAGGTGCGTAAATTAAGAAAAATGCATCTCCTTTTCACGCATTCACGCAATTCTGGCCTTAACTACCCGTTTCACGATTTTTCAGGATGCCTGAATGACCAATTTTTTGGTTGTTGAGGTACAGCTTGCACCACACTGATGAGGGCCAACAGCCCGAAACGCGTCCGTGGTTAGCTTTTCTTGATTAATCAAGAATGGGTATTTGGCCAATTCTGGAATAATTAAAAATCAACGAGAATAGTTGATATTTATTCCGATAGATGGCGCAAGCCATCAGCAACTTTCAGTTGCACGATAAGGAGATGCCTTTTTCTTAATTTTACCATATGTTTTATTGAAGATAGCCTTTGTCTTAACATTTTTTAATGATCATCTATTGACCCTAAAGTCAAGGTAGCTTTGGTGATTATCACACTATGTCTCGCTCTCCTTGTTAAAAAATGATGATATTATTGCATCATGGCTAATGCACCTATTTTAATTTGTTATATTCTTTTTCATATATTTTAAATTCAAATTTATATTTTATATTTATTTATTAAACAGAATATATGTATCATAAACAGATTTATGTATTATAAAATCACCATTTGTATTTTGGTATTATGTATGACTTTACTACTGCTCTCTTTGATGTGAGAAATAAATAAATTATTCTGGAGGCTACTTAAAGTAGAGTTATCTCATTATTCCCTTATATAAATTTGTAGGGTGGTTGAAACACGCTCTGGTAAGATACAAGACCCGGCACAGGAGAGAATCAAGGTTGAAGAGTCTGCCAAGCCGCAACCTGGTGCAACAATATTGTCAATACACTATATGTCTTCTTTCAACACAGTCATGATTTCCTAGTCCTCCTTTCTCAACGAAATATACTAAAATTGTACTCTGTTATATCCTTTACCATTTTGAATATTCTCTCTTTTTACTCTTATGGCATAATTATTAAATCAAAATTCAATATGTTTTCTCTCAAACAAAATATCATAAAGATACGTCAAAGTTGATGCTTAACATATTTACATCATGCTCTATACTTCTATACTCTGTGTTTTGTGTTGTGCTATAAGAAGGAAATAAGATCGATTACCTTGATTCTTGTGACGTGGAGAGAGTCTTCTTGAAAATTGAAACTACCTCGCGCCCAGCTCGGGGTAGAATCAATTTTCCTGTCTCCCCAATATACTGCCACAACAACAGCAAGTGTTACCTACAGCGAAGCTCACTTAGAATCTTTCGGAATAGTTTCTTTCTTCAATTTAATAGCTTTGTATTTTTGAGCAGTGAAAGCTAACTATTCCGAAACCTCCCCATTTATATAAGTAAAAAAAAAAAATAGCGATAAATGTCTCTTCATTATTAATTCAACATGATGCTGTTATCCAAGTTACTATGCACCTTTGACCATAATTAACGCTGATTTATTTATTTTATTTATTGTTACAAAAGCACGAAGTCCAAAGGACTATTGTGCTGTGCTAGTATTATTTACATATATATAATTAAATATTTACACGATGGATTAGTAGTGTTTTGTAAATTATTGCACAAATAGTTCTAAACTTAACAAAGTTCTCATAAGATAGAGTATATACACAAAGAGAATTTGGTGATGACCAATTAATACTTTAACAGAGACAATGCAGGGTTATCTACAGACAATGACTTTCCAGAATGGTTGCAAGGTTTTCCCACTATGTACTAAGTGTCAACCTGCAATCCCAAAACACATTATTGACTGTATTGACTCATCCATTGATGAGCTCTACTCTTCCCCGGCAGACACCATCAACAAGCTTTACAAGCTTGATACCTTAATATGATTGAGTGGAGATAATAAAGAAGAAGAAGAAGACTAGGACCGTGCTGGAGATCTATAGTTTGTAACCAAATATATTGGAACAGTATTCTATGATATTCTTTACCGTTCACCCAACGCAATACTCCATCGCCTCTATTTTGCTTTTCATATCTGCAATCAGAATTGATTTATCTTTTGTATTTTTTCAGATATGGAGCTTAATATGAACACAGGAATCCGACAACGGTCTGTAATCGAGTTCCTATTTAAGTCCGGTGACATTTCAACCACAACAAATCCCTCAAAACTTCAGCCAGTATATGGAAATCTTTAAACATATGGTATCTGAGTTAACCCAAGTTGATGGAATTTGCCATTCAAAGTTTATTAGTTAAAAAGATAAAAAGTTCATAATAAAATTTAAATATGTGTGCTCCCACTGTTCATTTTTATATCTAAGAACCAACAAAATATTAAATTAAAGCAGTAGATACCAACCTTGCCAATATTGGGAAGTCGCCTGTTCTTCAGATGACGACAATTTTGGTGACGATGACGCAGACCGGACTTCTGTTGAATCAACACGACATTGTTTACACATATAGGTCACGTGATAATGTCTATCGTGCCTCGGAGTGACGTAATCAAACAATAGATGAAAAGAGATTAGGTAGATTTGGTGGCTTTCCTATATCGGTATTAAAGAGATGATGATCCAAGATTTGATATACAGTTAAACCTGTCTATAGCGCCCCCCTCTTGGGACTCGCCAAAATAGGGTGCTATAGAGAGGGGGTGCTATAGACAGGTCACTTTTAATGTAAATCGAATCGTACTACGTATTTAAAATCGGGCTCTATAGAGAGGGAGGCGCTATTTAGAGGGGGCGCTATAGACAGGTTTAACTGTATTTAAAGGATTTTAAAAATCATTATTATTAAATCGAGAAGAGAATGAATTGACTATTATTGAGCGAACATTTGTATTACTTGAAATTGTTGTAAGACAAAATATTGTTCAATAAAAGAACCTGAAAGTTTATATAACATCAAGGTTTGTTATTACAAAAGGAATATTTATTAAATAAAATTTCACATAAGCTTCACCAGTAGAATGTCAGGTGTACGCCTTTTTCTACGTCGAATTCTGGTACAGCCTATATCTACATTCACATATATATAGTTAAATTAATACTACCTAGCATATGTAATAGTATTAATGATGTCCTAAATCACAGGAGTTATGTAGATAGTATTGTTGGCTATGCTACCACCCACCTTGGCTGACATCTTGTCCACAGAGGTGAAGAAAACAACAGGACACAACTTACCTTCCCAACCTGTAAACTCAAACATGGGGTATAAAAACTTTCTATAATTCCATCTATTTCATTTGTAAAAACATTCTTGTTCCACAATCACATTATTAGGTACCGCTCAAAAAGAGCAACCTAGTTTATGATAATTGCAATGATGAATGTGAAGGTTATTCACATATTGAAACAAAATGTTAACGGAAAATGGTATTTATTTAAATTTTTCAACAGTTGCAAAGGCACGCCATATCCATAATTAGGATAATTGCGTGTAAATCTGAAATTATATACAAATCAAATCATCGTGAAATTAACATAATTAAACATTGGGAAACACGCAAATTACACATTCGATGTCAAATTTTTGCATATAGTAATTAGAAATAGTAGCTTGAAATATGTACACCGTATGAAATGTGTACACAAATTTGACATTTACAACAGTTAGAACAACGTGTAGAATAAGTAAATTAATCACATCCAATGATTACATCAGAACGAGTCAGTGGCCAACAGTCAATACTTTCGCCTTAAAATAAACAGCCTGCAGAATCTATTAAACTTGATGTATTGGTCTTTATTGTGTAAACAACTTGTTTTGTATTTGTCAGGTAAAGTTGGTTTTCTTCCCTTAGATCAGAAGTTAATGGACAGTTTATTAGGTGTTCAGGGTTTTGATTTTAATTTCCACAAGTGCACGCAGGTGAATCAATTTTACCAATTCTAAACAAATATGTGTTGAAGTCACCATGTCCAGTAAAAAATAAATGAAACTGGTATATAAACCACAACTCTCTCTGTGTGTGATATTATGACTTATTTTCTTACTAGAGTGATTAAAATAATGCATAGGTCTGATACGTAATTAAAGGGAGAGATGGCTTTCTTAGATACATGAATATCATCCTTCCGCAACAGTTTTCAGTTAGGGATCTTAGGGAGAGTTTCCTCGCGGATACCTTACCTAAACACAAGATTATTCTTGTCAGGTTCCTCAACACAACCATCGAGCATGCTTTCCATAACTCGCAAGGGCCTGTTTGAACTCAAGACGATTCTAAGCTCCTGATAGGATCCAGATGTACCTTCGGAGAAGGCCTCGTCTGTTGTATATATTTTTCTCTACTATTTAAACTCTGTAAACTCTCTCTTGACCATTGACTAGATATCAATAAACCATTTTTATTTGTCAATTGTCAACAGTTTTCAGCTAGCGCTTGCTCTGGAAACATCTATGCCTTCCTGCTCTCCCGTCATGGATTCCTGCAAGAAGAAGAACGACTCCTCCGGCAACTTTATGTTGAAAAATTGAAAGTATTTTGGGCTACTTATACGTGAATGCGCTTAAATATACGGAATAAGGGTAAAAAAATTAGATGAACAAGATCATGCTATATGGATTTTTGAGAGTTTTTAGATTCAGTTGATACCCGCGTTTCTTATAACACAAATATTATACTTTTAATTTTTCCATTGCTGTAAGGACAGTAGAAATTGTTTATTTTTTTAAAAATAATCATTATTATTATTATAAGAATTATTAAGTTGTTAACGTGATAATCCTATTGAAGAACTGACAAGTCCGAAAGCTTGAAAATAAAAAGTTGCACAAGAAAATTAACCCTGGAAGCTTCATTTATTTTTTAAAAGGAATCATACGCGTCTATAATAGTTTCGAATTTTAACAAATATGAAGTGCAAATTGGTGATTTGGAAGGAAAATTGAGACATGTCTTTACAAGTTTAAAAATAAATCAAAAGATTAATTTGATTTTTCTTTTGGGATCAATCCTCGTGAAATGAAATCGCGTGAAAATGATGCTAAACTTATATTATCAATAAAGGAAAAAAATCACATAAACAAAATTTTGGGGCGATGAAATTGTAAGATGAATGAAGACGATATTTGTAATTTGAACTTTGAAAATTCAGAAGAAATTGGTAGTGCTCCACAAGCGTTATCTATATCTCCAAAATGTTTATTATTTCAAGGACCTTTCGACAAACTACGTAAGGCCACATTGCACATATTTAATCCCAAACAGGAGAATATAGCCTATTTTATTCGAGCTTCAGAAGTAAAAAATTACTGTTTCAAACCTTTTTATGGAATTCTGAAGCCATATGAAATGTTGAATCTTGATATTGAAATGATTCCAATGGATATGGATGAAATACAAAAAAGAAAACATAATTTTCATATTTATTCCATAGGAACAGATGATAGAGGATGGGATCCATTGAAAGTTTGGAGACAAGCATGTCCTCAGGATATCGCAATGACTGTCATTTCTGCTCACCATATGTCTAATCCGGATGAAGATTTCAGGAATTTGATGGATCAGATTAAGAATAGAGGTCAAGAAGTTAATGAAGAGAATTCTCAAATTCTTTTCTTACTCTTCATCTTTGTCCTGCTTTTGTTACTGAACCTCACCTTGCTGCTAGCGCTCATCAAGAAAGGAACGAAGAGAAGATGCTGCCTCTAATCAATCATGTAATGACTCTTCCTCAAAAATTTACGGCATTCTTTTACAATTAAAATGTTATTGATAAAAAAGATATATGCGCATTCTTCAACACCGCGGTATATTTAGTTGTTATACAAATTAAAAGAAACTCTATCTTGAAGTAAACCTCCCTCCACTTCTCCTTCAGTACCTTCCTCTACTGAGGGTGGACCATATGGTCTCTCCACGTTCGTTCCATGAGATGTTCTTCTCAAAAGTAAACGACAGCCAACTTACCTGAGTACAAAGTACCATATCAAGTATAATGGTTGTCTCTATATAACAAAGCAGTAAGTAGGAACTCCCCCACTACATGATTGATCATTGTGAGGATATCGTTGTAAGCCGGCAATGAGAGAGGAGAATCTGATTGGTGTCTTAATAAATGTTTTATGTATGTGAAAGATTCCAGCTACAATTAAGTTAATGTCACATGCTGGAAGAGCATTGCTCGATACAAATATTTATATGTAATTCTACTGTCCTAAAAGCTTATGCCCATAGTTTGCCTGAATACCATTTCTAAGATTCCACCCTTCAGTGTAACATATATAAGCAGAATGGTCCAATACAGTATTAGAGCTCTAAGAAGTGGTCTGGTAGATTAAATTGGCGAAACCGCTGGGAGGGTTCACCACTGATGAGCTTAGCCCTCCCAATATATATTTTTTTCATCGCAGTAAGGGCAGTAGAAGTTTGATTTATTTGTGAAAAGAAACATTTGCGTTTTGGTGTTCTCATTTGTATTATATAAATGGCGCGTTATTGCTTTGTATATATAGAACATGATAGATCAACTCTTAAAGAAACTAATTATTTTGCGGTAGAGCTGCTCATCCATACTTTTCGCTGAATTCCTTTCTTTCAGACTTGATGGATAATGGGTCAGCTATTTTAAAGTTCTTTAATTTTTTCAAGACTGCAAGGAGGAAAAAGAGCTAACAAAGTAACTGGACTTTGTGGAAATATTTTTTCTTCACAAGATGCAACCATTTACTCAATAGTCTACTTCACTGTTCTATGCATGAATAACGATGTATATTATTATTATTAACTTTATTAACATCATGAAACGCGATATCCCAAACTCAGGGATATTTGCGTCAATACCTTTCACTGCATTACAGCAATTCGGCTATATACAATCCTGTTCAATTCATTATTTTACATAAATTAACTAAAGAAAATTGTCCAAAGAGAAAAACAAACAACAAAGCAAAACACACAGAGCAAGCATCGCAGTTCTTTTTTTTTTTCTAAGATTCCTTCTCTTTTTTCCAATTCAAGAGAAAGTTGTATATGTATTTACAAAATTGATCAAAATTTTTATACTTTTCTTTTTTGTCTACAAATTCATCAAGCTGTCCAATACGACCAAATCTATTTTCCCTAAAATCCCGGAAAATTGGGCACTCCAGAAGTAGATGTCTCGCGTCTTGAATTTCACCTCCGCAGAAGCATCCTGGTTCCTTCACGGCGCCGATAGTTGCCAAAAATTTCCCAAAATTGCCATGATCTGTAATGAATTGGATATTATAAAAATTTGGACGGAAAAATCTTGGAATTCCTAATACGAAAAAGCTTCTGAAAATTTCATTAGTGTTCTCAAAAATTTCATTCATTTTTGCGTGTAAGAATGATTTGACTATACTTGGAGCATGGGGTTCGTAAGTAATTAGATCTTCAATGGACATTTGAGCTAGATCAAATTTGATTATTCTGGATTCTATATAATCTGTTAGGAGTGGAATTTTTGCCAAGCTATGCACACAGTTTGAAGAAGTGGTTTTGTATGCTCTAACTGCCCATAAAATGATCTGGTACTGCATGGAGTTCAGTTTTTGTTTACAACGATTGTTTAAATATTTGAACCAAATTTCAGAACCGTATGTAAGTACAGGCCTAATGATTGTTTTGAATAAAGTTAACCTCTTTTCAGTGTCTAAACCCCACATATTGCCACTTAGTGAACATAATAAATTTTTCATACGTCCTGCCTTACACAGAATATCATTAACATGCGGTGTAAAGTTAACTTTGTTTTTCCATTTGTGATTAGAAAATTTCATTCCCAGAATTTTTACTTGCTTGACCGGCATTATTATATTGTTATTAACCTTAATAGGTATTTTTTGTCTGTTATGTAGGTATAGCATATTAGTCTTCTCTGTACTGATCGTTAATTTATTTCTATTACACCATTGGATCACATAATTTAAGGTGTATTCACTTGCGGTTTTTAGTCCTTCAATAGTCTTATTCCAGCAAATTATTGTAACGTCGTCTGCATAACATATGATATCTGCATTCATTGAATCAAAATTTATCAACAAATCATTTAGCAAAATATTCCATAGAAGTGGAGATAAAGGTCCACCCTGTGGACATCCTTTAGTTAGTTTCTTATAAAAAGTTTCTGATTCGTATGTAAATTTCACCTCCCTTTCATTATTCAAATAAGATTTTATGATCCGTATTAAATCTGAAGGAACATCATCATTATCCATTCTTTTTATAATAGCAGGCCACCATGTATATAGTCTCAACTTTTATACATATATATTCTTTCCCTGTTTTCTTCTTTTTCTCTTTTCTGAGCGAGGATTCAATTTCTTCCCCTGCTTCACATTTCTTCTTAGATTCATTTCTAACAGGAGAATCGTTTGTATAAGACGGAATGTCTTAATAAAGGCTTGTGTGTGTTTGTGAAATACACTAATTGAATAAATTACAATACAAAGATAAACATTAAAATTTTAAAGGGTATATCTAAAACAAAGAAAGCCATCAAATCTACAATTATTTTGACTATTTCTACTTAAAACGAAGAACATAAATAAATAATTACATCATATTATAATACGTCAATCCAGAGGCATTTATTTATAATATTTCAATATTAATTAAGACAATATGTTAATTATCATACAATATTACTAACTAGCTATGTCAAGCTTTTTATAATAGTGAAAGACCAATAATTCTTTGAGTCAAAAGGCGATCTATTGATTAAGATTATATAAAAGGGCGTACTTGGATCTGTAAAGAAAAAAAAATTTTTTTTCTCGAAATATTTCGAGAGATTGCTCCCTCTTTATCAATTTATTGCACAGAAAAACTTAATTTACAAATTCTTGTAGATCACATGAAAACAACTTTGTCATTGGTCAAAAATAATTAATGATAATAATACATTAAAAATTAAGAATAATAAAATAAAAATATTATGAAAATTAAAGGCTTTTGTGAAATTAGTAATGCAGTATTTTATATAATGTTTTTTTTTAAACAAAATGTAAGGAAATAAAAAATAGAAACATATATAATCACTTAAATAAACATTTTATATAATCTCAATAATTATTTGTTACTTTTATAGAGGATGAATAAAGGCAATAGAAAACTTGACAATAGCTATTTAGTAACATACAAGACATCATATTAAGGATATGGTGAAGGAATATATGATAGATTACCTTGAATATATTAAAATATTGTGTTGTATATCCTCATGTTGTACCTGTACAACACACTATTGTTACAACACAGCAATATAAAAACAATCTAACTTAGCTACGATCTAAACTGTACTTGCCTTACATTAGGAATCTGGGAACCCGGGTTAGAAGAAAGATAGAGAGAGAGAGAGAGAGAATAATAAAGAACTAAGATAAATTACCTGGGATTGTGGTCTTGTAACGTGACATTGAGTCTCTCCTGGTGAAAATTGTAAAATAACCCGGGCGTTACCCGGGTTTATTCCAATTTTCACTTCTTGACATTCCTGTCACAACACACAGCTATGTAAAAGTGAAGTGAATTTAGTAAAGGAGAATTGTTGAATGTAATTATGCAAGTTTTTAAACTGAGAATACAAGTGTGTCTCCCACCCCTTTATAAATATAAAATTTCAAATGATTTAAAAATATCTTCACTAAAGCTTTGGTGGTAAAACATATCTCCCCACATTGCTGATTGTTAGCAGTTGTACAATATAATCCTTAGTTTTGACTGTTAATTTAACTTTAGGTTAGCACAACCTAATGAAGCCATCACTGCAAACATTCAAATTGCACTTAAAAATGAGTAGAAATCAATTTAGTGTTGCTCACTTAACACTGAAGTGGATACTAAGCATATTATTAACCAGCAGGTTCTTCTAAACACGGTATGTCACTATGTCCTCTTTATTTACCATGAGTGTTAATGACAGGGGTTACTATATTCTGACTTAAGGGCCAAAATATGTTTTTCTAAAGCGACAAAGGTCGCCTCTCCCGTCAAAATATACGTCAAAATTAGGCGCCATCTATTGACCGTCGCCGCAAACTAGCAGCCTCAGGTCGGTGACAAAGCCACAACACCAACTTTGGCAAACTGAAAAGCGTTCATCTAGAGACCATGGTTTCGGGCTAATGGCTCTAGTCATAGAGGGCGTCTGGTTTTGACGGAAGAGTGGACCTTTGTCTCTTTAGATCAATATCCTCCCGGCAAAATTTCCATCAATATATGTTTTTGTTAAAAATTTAGAGAAAAGAGAATATATTTAATAAAACATATCTTTGAACTATAACTTGAACTTCTACAGGTGATAATAGAAATACCAGTAGAAGAACAGATGAGTTAAAAACATTTTACCGTATGAAAAAATAGTACAAATGTGATATTGTACTGGGATAAGGTGCGTAAATTAAGAAAAATGCATCTCCTTTTCACGCATTCACGCAATTCTGGCCTTAACTACCCGTTTCACGATTTTTCAGGATGCCTGAATGACCAATTTTTTGGTTGTTGAGGTACAGCTTGCACCACACTGATGAGGGCCAACAGCCCGAAACGCGTCCGTGGTTAGCTTTTCTTGATTAATCAAGAATGGGTATTTGGCCAATTCTGGAATAATTAAAAATCAACGAGAATAGTTGATATTTATTCCGATAGATGGCGCAAGCCATCAGCAACTTTCAGTTGCACGATAAGGAGATGCCTTTTTCTTAATTTTACCATATGTTTTATTGAAGATAGCCTTTGTCTTAACATTTTTTAATGATCATCTATTGACCCTAAAGTCAAGGTAGCTTTGGTGATTATCACACTATGTCTCGCTCTCCTTGTTAAAAAATGATGATATTATTGCATCATGGCTAATGCACCTATTTTAATTTGTTATATTCTTTTTCATATATTTTAAATTCAAATTTATATTTTATATTTATTTATTAAACAGAATATATGTATCATAAACAGATTTATGTATTATAAAATCACCATTTGTATTTTGGTATTATGTATGACTTTACTACTGCTCTCTTTGATGTGAGAAATAAATAAATTATTCTGGAGGCTACTTAAAGTAGAGTTATCTCATTATTCCCTTATATAAATTTGTAGGGTGGTTGAAACACGCTCTGGTAAGATACAAGACCCGGCACAGGAGAGAATCAAGGTTGAAGAGTCTGCCAAGCCGCAACCTGGTGCAACAATATTGTCAATACACTATATGTCTTCTTTCAACACAGTCATGATTTCCTAGTCCTCCTTTCTCAACGAAATATACTAAAATTGTACTCTGTTATATCCTTTACCATTTTGAATATTCTCTCTTTTTACTCTTATGGCATAATTATTAAATCAAAATTCAATATGTTTTCTCTCAAACAAAATATCATAAAGATACGTCAAAGTTGATGCTTAACATATTTACATCATGCTCTATACTTCTATACTCTGTGTTTTGTGTTGTGCTATAAGAAGGAAATAAGATCGATTACCTTGATTCTTGTGACGTGGAGAGAGTCTTCTTGAAAATTGAAACTACCTCGCGCCCAGCTCGGGGTAGAATCAATTTTCCTGTCTCCCCAATATACTGCCACAACAACAGCAAGTGTTACCTACAGCGAAGCTCACTTAGAATCTTTCGGAATAGTTTCTTTCTTCAATTTAATAGCTTTGTATTTTTGAGCAGTGAAAGCTAACTATTCCGAAACCTCCCCATTTATATAAGTAAAAAAAAAAAATAGCGATAAATGTCTCTTCATTATTAATTCAACATGATGCTGTTATCCAAGTTACTATGCACCTTTGACCATAATTAACGCTGATTTATTTATTTTATTTATTGTTACAAAAGCACGAAGTCCAAAGGACTATTGTGCTGTGCTAGTATTATTTACATATATATAATTAAATATTTACACGATGGATTAGTAGTGTTTTGTAAATTATTGCACAAATAGTTCTAAACTTAACAAAGTTCTCATAAGATAGAGTATATACACAAAGAGAATTTGGTGATGACCAATTAATACTTTAACAGAGACAATGCAGGGTTATCTACAGACAATGACTTTCCAGAATGGTTGCAAGGTTTTCCCACTATGTACTAAGTGTCAACCTGCAATCCCAAAACACATTATTGACTGTATTGACTCATCCATTGATGAGCTCTACTCTTCCCCGGCAGACACCATCAACAAGCTTTACAAGCTTGATACCTTAATATGATTGAGTGGAGATAATAAAGAAGAAGAAGAAGACTAGGACCGTGCTGGAGATCTATAGTTTGTAACCAAATATATTGGAACAGTATTCTATGATATTCTTTACCGTTCACCCAACGCAATACTCCATCGCCTCTATTTTGCTTTTCATATCTGCAATCAGAATTGATTTATCTTTTGTATTTTTTCAGATATGGAGCTTAATATGAACACAGGAATCCGACAACGGTCTGTAATCGAGTTCCTATTTAAGTCCGGTGACATTTCAACCACAACAAATCCCTCAAAACTTCAGCCAGTATATGGAAATCTTTAAACATATGGTATCTGAGTTAACCCAAGTTGATGGAATTTGCCATTCAAAGTTTATTAGTTAAAAAGATAAAAAGTTCATAATAAAATTTAAATATGTGTGCTCCCACTGTTCATTTTTATATCTAAGAACCAACAAAATATTAAATTAAAGCAGTAGATACCAACCTTGCCAATATTGGGAAGTCGCCTGTTCTTCAGATGACGACAATTTTGGTGACGATGACGCAGACCGGACTTCTGTTGAATCAACACGACATTGTTTACACATATAGGTCACGTGATAATGTCTATCGTGCCTCGGAGTGACGTAATCAAACAATAGATGAAAAGAGATTAGGTAGATTTGGTGGCTTTCCTATATCGGTATTAAAGAGATGATGATCCAAGATTTGATATACAGTTAAACCTGTCTATAGCGCCCCCCTCTTGGGACTCGCCAAAATAGGGTGCTATAGAGAGGGGGTGCTATAGACAGGTCACTTTTAATGTAAATCGAATCGTACTACGTATTTAAAATCGGGCTCTATAGAGAGGGAGGCGCTATTTAGAGGGGGCGCTATAGACAGGTTTAACTGTATTTAAAGGATTTTAAAAATCATTATTATTAAATCGAGAAGAGAATGAATTGACTATTATTGAGCGAACATTTGTATTACTTGAAATTGTTGTAAGACAAAATATTGTTCAATAAAAGAACCTGAAAGTTTATATAACATCAAGGTTTGTTATTACAAAAGGAATATTTATTAAATAAAATTTCACATAAGCTTCACCAGTAGAATGTCAGGTGTACGCCTTTTTCTACGTCGAATTCTGGTACAGCCTATATCTACATTCACATATATATAGTTAAATTAATACTACCTAGCATATGTAATAGTATTAATGATGTCCTAAATCACAGGAGTTATGTAGATAGTATTGTTGGCTATGCTACCACCCACCTTGGCTGACATCTTGTCCACAGAGGTGAAGAAAACAACAGGACACAACTTACCTTCCCAACCTGTAAACTCAAACATGGGGTATAAAAACTTTCTATAATTCCATCTATTTCATTTGTAAAAACATTCTTGTTCCACAATCACATTATTAGGTACCGCTCAAAAAGAGCAACCTAGTTTATGATAATTGCAATGATGAATGTGAAGGTTATTCACATATTGAAACAAAATGTTAACGCGGGATACAATCCCGGTTCGTGACTGTCGGGAATCGAGGGTGTTACTGTTGTATATATATTAAAAAATTGCTACCACAGATTGTGTGTAAGCGCACAGGTAAATAGGCGCTAACCGAAAGAGAAAAGAAAAAAAGTTCCTCTGTTTAATATTAGTTTCCTTTTTATATTTTGATCTCTCTCTTGTAAATCAATAAATATAATGTTTGATTAATAACACTGATAGACAAAACTTAAGGAAGTTGTACCTTATATCATATATATATATATCGGGATTCAGAAAATAACTCTGAGAGATATTTGAAGCACAGTGATATATATCGCTGCGATATATATCACTGTGCATCAAATATATCTCAGAGTTATTTTCTGAATCCCGATATATATATGCTATAAGGTACAACTTCCTTAAGTTTTGTCTATCAGTGTAATTCTTGGAATCAGTTTCATTAAATATTCTAAGCAAAGTCAACAGTTACCCACTCGTAAAAACATACAATTGGTATCTGTACATATAATAATTGTTATACCAGATTGTTGGTGTTTAATAAATTAGTTTTACTCATGCTTTTTTCCATTCTTATTGAGTAGCGTAGCAAAATTTCACCATTAAACACAAAAGAAAAAGAGAATAATAAAATATTTAAATTTCAAAATAGCTAATCTATGTGATGATTTAAGACCATGGAATTGTTGTAAATAGTCCAGATATCTACTACCACATGTTCCACCACGTGACTGTATATAACTTCTTATTTACTGCAAATAGAAAGCCTCAACTAACATCAATCTGTACCGCGTAAGAATCTAATAAAGTATAGCAACTGTACAGATAGAAGGAATGGAGACTAACAGGAGAAAATTAAGGTTAAAACTAATCAGGCTTAGGTGAAAATAAGAGAGAAGGCCTAGCAAACCCAGTCCAACTTTTACGAGGTCGTGGCCCTCCTGGATAATAAAACTTTCCCCCCCTGTTTACGTCAGAAAAGAGCAGCGACCTGTTCGGACCCCGCTCAGCTATAAAAGGAGGTCCCGATCCTCAGTTAGTATTGATCTCTGAATCTTGATCTCTTGATCTTGATCACTGAAATGATCCCTTAAAAATTTTTGAAGCCTGCGGTGCTTTAGCTGTGCTTGGTGCTGCCTTGGTCCCCTCATAAACGGCGCTCTCGCCCTCTTCTCCCCCGGGGTGCCCACTGCCCTGCCGGCGCCTCTCCAGCCCTCTCCTTGGCCCTCCACTGCGACGGGCGCTTGGTGACTCCCAAAGATGAATTGCCTTAAAATGCTTATTCAATAGCATGTAGAAGGCGGATTAATTGTCATTCATCTGATCCTCAGTTAGTCAGTCCTTAGTTAGTCGTCGTTCCAGTCCCAGTGCACTGGACGCTCCGATAAAAGGTAAACCCTTTCCTGCCAGAAATCTCCTCGTCCCATTCCTTCTTGACGTCAGACGCTTCTTAGTGGAATCTCTGTTTGCTTATTTCACCTTTGGCCCAGCTGTGTCGCCTTCCACCACGACTGCACGGTAGAGTTGACATCGAGGTTCGTCTAGCATCAGGTAACACTGGTCCCAGATGTCCCAAGATATCACATCTATTATCTTGAAAGTGTGATGTATTGCCCAGAAGTCCTTCTTCTTTCCCTTCCGTCTTCCATGTGATGTGACCTAGTGACAATGTTTTCCAATATACATGTATAAGCAATCTAATAATATTCTGTCAAAAAATATCAGTGATAAATATTTTGCGACTAGTATTACAATTGTCTCTCAAATTTATAATTCAAAAATGAATACTAAAAATATACGAATATCAAACATAATGTAACAATATTTAAATCTAATATCTAGAAAATTTTAACTATTTAAATGTAATCTTATTGTTGCACCAGGTTGCGGCTTGGCAGATTCTTCAACCTTGATTCTCTCCTGTGCCGGGTCTTTCATCTTACCAGAGCGTGTTTCAACCATCCTATAAATTTATATAAGGGAATAATGAGATAACTTTACGTAGCCTCCAGAAGTATTTATTTCTCACATCAAAGAGAGCAGTGAAGTCACACAGTGTACCAAAATACAAATGGTGATTCTATAATACATATATTCTGTTTATAATACATATAATGTCAAATAAACAATTTTCTTGAAAATTTCTCACAATGGTGCAGAAGGCATGGGATGTTGGTAAATCCCCACAAGACTCAAGCATGCATGTTTTACAGAAACAAACCAAGATGGCCAAACAAGGACAGCATCCGACTTCTTGACCAGCCCATTGCAATCAACAAAACAATTAAAATCCTTGGTATTACCTTTGATTCAAAGAGACAATTTATTAAACATCTCAATAACAGTTTACTCAAATGCCGATGGATACTCCCAAGGCTCACTAGCACCATAAAAGGACAATTTGGTTCAACCTTCAGTTCCGGACACAAAATTTACAAGAGAGTCGTTCTCCCAGCGCTACTATATGGCTCTGGTGTCTGGGAAAAACGTGCATATGACACAAATGGGGCTCGCAAGCTACGTAGTCTCCACTACAAATATGAGAAAGCAATAATAAGAGGTGGTCCATGCACACCGACAATACCAGCTATCTCATTGACGGGTTGTCCCCCACTCGATATCTCTATAAAGGCTCACATAGAATATTTAAAAACCTTGAAAACGGGCCACTACGAATCACGCCCAAGTCCTTCCTCTTTACCCTATCCCCCATTACGGAAGATAATCTATTTTACCAAATCACTACAACTAAATGTCACCACCATTTACACAGACGGATCCCAATCATCAGAAGGAGTTGGGGCTGGAGTCATCCTACCACCTCCTCTACAAACCATACAAATTAAACTCCACCAGGAGTGCTCAGCGTTCCAAGCTGAACTGCTTGCCATTCTCGACGCAACAAAATTCACCATGAATTTCCCGAAAGAACACTTTATCATTGCCTCAGACTGCCAATCAGCTCTATCAGCCATATGTAGGTCTTGGCCCCCAAGAACACAACTAATTGCGGAAATAATCTACAACCTGCATTTTTCACCAAATGTGCAACTCTGCTGGATCAAAGGCCACAGCGGTATTCAAGGAAATGAACTGGCGGATCAGGCGGCAAAGGCTGCAGCACATTCTAATCTGCCACTATCCTTTACCACCCTCCCAAAGAGCGTCGCACGCGGTAAAAAAGAGCAGATAGCCCTCAAAATGTGGACAGACCTCTACATCCAAGATTACTCCACCAGAAATCTACGAAGATTTGCTGCTACCCCGAAACTACTCCTCCAAATGCTTCGAAACATCAAGCATGGATCTACCTCCACAACAATCCTGACCGGCCATGGCTACATTCAGGCAGACCTTGCAACGGTATCGAAAGAAGACCCAACTTGCCCCCACTGCCAAGATGAAGACCAAACCGTAGACCACCTCCTCTTCACTTGCCCAACCTTCCAATACCAAAGATTCCAGACAGCCACTCTCCTAGGTATCACCAACATATGTCCAGCATCCCTAGAAAATCTCCCAAGAAAGAAATCTGCCTGGCAACACCTCATTAATTGGACTTCCACTGGCATTGTATATAAATCCAAGAAGACTTAGGTCAGAAGGACATCCCGGGTAGTTGGCGACTTCTGTACGCTCCAGGAACCTGGGTTACTTAAATAAATAATAATAATAATAATAATACATATATTCTGATTAATAAAATAAGTAAATATAAAATATTAATTTGAATTTAAAATATATGAAAAATAATATTACAAATTAAAATAAAATCGGTTCATTAGCCATGATGCAACAATATCAGCTCTCTAATTATCACATAGAGGTTTCTTCCTTCAATCTAGCACTTTAAATTATCTTTATTTGCATATTATTAGCAATATTTCGCTATATAAACTCTATGAAATGAAATATTCTAGTTTTGATGTTAAATAAGAGTCTGGATAATTATACCGAAAAATTTCACATAGTACATTTTATAAATATTTATTTAAAATTTAAAATAGTATATTTTATAAACATGTATAATAGGAAGAAGGTGAGGATATATAACGGGTTTCTGGGTTCCTATCCGGAACATAGGAAAGATTGGAATCTTCTGCTAATTGTCAATATTACTATTTAATTATCATTTAATTATACATTATATATATATTTATATTATGATGCATCAGCGCGCCATCTGTTATGAATATTCGAAACTATTATAGACGCGTATGATTTTTTTTGAAATTTAAACAATTTCTACTTTAATTTTTTCATTGCAGTAAGGGCAGTAGAAATTGTTTAATTTTCAAAAGAATCATACGCGTCTATAATAGTTTCGAATATATATTTATATAAACATAGAACTTATCATCATCACAAAAAAAAAAAAAAAAAACAGAAGAAAACAACAACAAAGAAGAAAAACAATAGGAAAAGAATACTTTTTGTTATTAAAAGAAATATGGATATTTGTTTGTAAATATAGTAATAATCTCGTGTTATAATAAGCTGTATTTAAATAAAAATATGCTGATTGAAATGAGTAAGTAAGTTTTGATATTTTGAATACATAAGACAATCGTAATTTTGGTAAAATAATACTATACAAAAATATTATTCTTCTGAGGGATCTTCTTTTATGAATCTAAAATATAGAGTTGATATCAGTGAATGAAGAAATATATTTAGAAATTGGGATATTTTAGATACTTTATGGCTAAAAAAAATAATTTTCAAATTGGAGTCATTGTTTATCTAGCGTTTTCCTAATTTTCGAACCATTTTTGTAAAATCTAAACATGGATAAAACTTAAGACGGTTTCATATTTTAATATAACTGGTCATCTATTTTTGTTTGAAGGAGACAGAGGAAATTTTGTTTTCCACTTGGTTATTTCGTGTATCTTCAATAAAGGTCACTGTAATATCTTTCAGAGTTATTGTCTGAATCCCGATATACATGCTAAAAGGCAAAACTTCCTTAAGTTTGGTTCTTGAGTTTATTTTGACACACAAATATTTACAATGTAATATGCCAAAAAAAAAAAAACAGAGAAAAGGTAAAAGAGATATTTGAATATATTAATACTGTCGCGTATACGAGCCTTCAAAACACCTACAACCTCCGCCAATAGATGGCGCTTTCGCCTGTTTCCGTCTGGATATAATGTGGGAATCACCGACTGCTGTGGTCCTGTTTCCTGGGGCTAATGAATGTAAATATCTGTTGATATTGGTCCTGTGATGTAAAATAATGTAAATACTCGTTGATTGATATTCAAGTTATTATATAATGTGATTTAAAGAAAACGATAAAAAAAGTAAGAGTGTTAGAAGTCTTGATGTCGGTTGCTGTTGTTACTCTCTCCAACGCCACAGTAGCTACTCTTCTGGTAAGTCTCTCGTGTACCCCCACCAGTGGTAAGGCCGAGAGATACTTCCAGAGGAAAGGAGTTTCACTTGAATGGTGGTTCTCGGAGCTCCTTGGGGGTCTGCAGGGTAAACTGCAGAGGGAGAGCAACGGGAGCCAGGGTAGGTGATCCACGACGGAGCAAGCGGCGTCGTCGCAAAAACCCAGAGGGGACAGCGGACGACAATACTATAGATGTGATCAAGTTAAGCTAAGAGTAATATAGTTCACATATCGGGATCACTTGTACCGAGAATCATTTCGAAATAACTTTCTGCTTCAATCCCAACTTTCTTTTCCTTTATCCGCAACGACTTTCAGGAGAAATATCTAAATTATCTACTACTGTGATAAGGGTATTTTGACTGTAGTGGAAGATTAGAGATTGGATGGTCCTATATTAGATGACTTGGCTTTCTGTTTCCAAGTGTAATATCTGTGATTACCTTTTTATTTTAAAACCTTCTTTAAATATTCTGTTAAGATGATTTTCAGCCGGCAATGTTTGCGTACAAGGTTTCTAAATAACAAGGGAGGTTCTATGTAGATACAGCGACGTACCAGTAGCTGCTAGTAGAGATTAGATGTCTACAATGTCCGCCACCAGAAGGATCTTCCTCGTCAACAGCCGTCCAGGTCTGGCAAGTTTCTCTGACATCCTCTTCCTGGATCATCCACACTGCCATATTCGTGGAGACAACTTGCCGCTTACACTCTCACCCTCGATGTCACTGTCTGTTCTCCCCCACACTGGAATACCGTCCTGACGCCTGTTCTCCTCACACCACCCCCCACAGTAGGGCCTCCAATCCCGGTACATATTTTCAATCCCGGGATTCGGGATTGCTTTTTTCTCAATCCCGGGATCCCGGGATATCCCAGGATTGAAAAACATTTTCGTCTTTCTACGCCAAGAGGTATATCGTTTCGTTCGTTATATTTTTAATTTTTTCTTTTATATAGTGCCAATGACGTGGCACTTACTTCGATGAAAACAACCTGAAAGCCATATATTTTGCGCCTGCTTATGAACTAAATCATTGATTTTGGGTTACAGTTCGAAATTATCTGTCAATTTCTGTACACACATCTGGAAAAAATTACTGTTCTTGGAACGCTTAGACCACATCTCTTAATGCAGTGTTGGGCAGTAATGTATTCAAAGTAATACATTACTTTGTAATTACGATTACTTTGCAATGCATTACTTTGCAAAAAAATTAATTGCATTAGAATGTAAACATAATTACTCGTAATTCTATATATAATGATAGCAATTGTTATTAAAATTACTTGTAATTGTAATTATAGCAAATGTAATCATGATTATTTGCAATTGTGATTATAGAAAATGTAATCATTATTGCATTTAGCCCAACTATGTATTAATGTTTAGAAAGAAGACAGCACCGTTTTAAAAACCATGAATTACTTTATTTTAAGGATAAAAATTCAATTTCAAGAAAGATTTGAGCGTAGGAAAGATAATTTGTCAAGAGTGTCATCATGCAAACTAGAACGTATCTTATTGCATAGGTATTCAGAGGCGGAGAATACTCTTTCCGATTCCACAGACGTTGGAGGAATTGTCAGCAAGTATTGATACACACTCTCTAAATGGGGTCCTTGTTTGCCTGACTGAGCAGCAATATTAAGTTCGTGGTTTATTATAGTTGAGTAAGATGCGGAGTCTGGTGTAGGTATTGCAATTGAAGTTGAAGAGGCAGCCTCAATAGCTTCTTGCAATCGGCGCTCAATTGTAAAATGGTCATTCGATTGTGATGGCTCATGGCGTTCTTGTAAACTCCGAGGAAGTTGCAAATTATAGCCTGAATTCTTACTTCTTTAATTTAAATTAAATGACAAAAAAGCTAGCGAGGGTTTCACAAAATGAACAGCAGAGCAGTGCGTTCATGATGACCCATGCATACAGAGTACAGGATGGAGAGTATAAACATAGATTTAAAAATATATATAAAACAATTTGGAGCCCAGATAAGAGGTTAGTGGCGGGTCCATGTTACACGCAGGTCCGCCACAAAAATAACGGGATGCCGCTACTATCTAAGAAGCCACTATTTGCATGTCAACAAAATCTGGGGCCCCCTCCATGTATACGGCTGCATACTCTCATTCTAGAGGCTGCCATTTTGGAAAGATCTTGCAGAATAACCCTTCGTTATTAGTGCATGAAAATAATTTCGAATCTCTCAGAAAAAAAGACCCGAAATGCAGCTGTATAAACATAACGTCAAAAGTGTGCTATCTCATCATCTGTTTGATTACCAAAATTCTAGATAAGAAAAATATATTTTTGCACTGGTTTTCATGCACAAACCAGTTATCCCGGGATTTTTCGAGCAGAATCCCGGGATTTCGGGATCATTATTTGGCTCCGGGATCCCGGGATTGGAGGCCCTACCCCACAGCTAGATTCCATTCCCCCAATTTCACCCTGGGATCTTGGTAAGCTTGCCATACAGTAAGGAGTGGGTTATCCTTATTGCAATATTGTATATCAATTGGGGTAGAACAATCTAGTGAAACCGCTGGATTCACTGAGAAGTCAGGCCATCCCAATATTTTTCCATCACATAAAGAACAATAGTCCATTATTACTTTTGATTGATAACGCACTCAAATACGACCACATATGCGTGTCATGGGCTAATATAGATTCTGGATAGTGTGCTTCGGGATTTCTTGCCAAAATGTCTCCAACTGTCGGGATAAATTGTCAACATTCCATGAGGGTTGCAATTGCTTCCCATCACGTCCAAGATGGGCCTTATGGGTGAGAGTTCAGACGAAAATATATATTTTCGTGTTCTTACTTCCACTGAGTCCCGGCGAGTATCGACTCGAGATTATAATTCCTAAAATTTTACTTAAAACCCGAATTCACTTCTTCAAAATTTAATATAGTTCTTGAAACATCTTGCTGTCCTATTCGCCTTACAATTTCTAGCAGAGGAATTATGACTTTGATGATAAAATAAGGAATAAAACTGAGCGGGTCGAAAATGAGCATTACGAGGCGAATTATATTTTTCATCGTCAAATGTTTGCTTCCGTTGGCAATTACGAGTGCTGCCCTCTTCAGATTCAACCTGATAAAATGATATGTTCTGACTTTTATTATTTCCAGTGACTCTAGTTTCTCCAGGAATTGCTACCATTGGTCAACAACTCTGAGCCATTGGAAATCCACTTGCCGATTTTGAAGACATCACGGCTCAGAAACTTCCCGAATGAGTTTTTAAACATCGTCCATTGTGTCCCTCGGATTATGACAGTCAACTATATAGTGTTTGTTTTCAATTTTATATGTCGAGACTGGAATTCATCATCGTGTTTCTTGTATTTAAGTTCTTCATGTACTGCACAGAGGGAAATAGAGAGATTATTCAGTGAAGGTTATTCACATATTAAAACAAAGTGTCCAATACGGGATTCTATCCCGGTCCATGGCTGTCGGGAATCGAGGGTTTTAACCACTCATCCACCGACTGCTTTAATAATAATATGTCTATTTTGGTCATCCTATTTATATATTTTAAAATATTTCAGGTTGTATTTAGGAATAATAGAGGTATTAGGATATTGTGAATATATCTTTGTATTATAGGGATAAGATATTTGATCTTCTTATTCTTTAAAGGAACATTTTATCGGTGTAAGAATTGCTCGATTTTTATATTTCGATATATTTTTAAGTTCAAATATTCATGTAATATCCCCCAGTTATGTGTAACTGTTGGCTAATGCTTCAGTAGCACGCGAGTGGTATACACTCATGGATAAAACTTAAGGAAGTTGTACCTTTTAGAATGTATATCGGGATTTTCAGACAATAACCCTGAAAAATATTACAATGACCTTTATTGTGAAGACACACGAGATAACCAAGAGTGAACACTCTGTCTCCTTAAAAAATAGACTGGAGACATCAAAGACATTCCATTTCCTTAAGTTTTGTCCATGAGTATATACTTAACTGACGAACACTCCAAGCGGTTTTGCCAATTTCTGACAGACCGCCTTAAAAGCTCTAATACTGTATTGAATGATTCTGCTTATGTACGAGACACTGAAGGATGGACTTTCAATAATGGTATTTAATCAAACTATAAACATAGGTCTGGAGGACAGTATAATTACATGTAAATAATTGCATCGAGCAATGTTCTTCCGGAAACTAAAATACAAAGCCAGTTAAGCCCAATAGAGCTCTAAAAAGCGGTCTAGTGGATTGACCTGGCGAAATCGCTGGGAGGGTTCACCATTGATGAACCAAGAGCCTAATCATTTTTTTTTCATCGCGTTAAGGATGCTAGAAAATTTTGTTTTGTTTGTAAAAGAAATACTCGTGCTTTATTGTTCTATTTCTTATGTATAGATGGCGTGTTATTGCTTTATAACTTATTTATGAATGGGTTATATTGATTTTATGATTCAGCCAAGTCTATGGACACACAGCGTGTTTTTATAGCCAACATTTGAAAGTCACAATTTTAAAATACCTTCAAGTTCCTTTTGACAAACCTATCAAATACACAATAAAATAGGATTAAATCATCCGTGTTATCAATTTAAAAAATAAATATTTTGAAACATATTGATTCGCTATTTATTTTATTTTAATATATATTTGAATAATTATGTGATATCTTTATCCTAAATAAACTTTTAAAGCCTTAAAATAAAATATTTTATCACAATTCAATTGTATGAATTTCTAATTTGAACATCTAATTTTAACTAAAGTAAATTTATGTAAAGATATATAGATGTATAAAAATATGTTGATACATTATTATTATTATTTCAATTTTATTCATTTCAATGGTGAAAATGGGGTAAGAGATGGTTGAGTAGATGTTGAAGGAAGAAACAGGAATTTGAGGAATTGCCATTTTCTCGGTATCCTCCCTGGAAATTGGAGAAGTCAGACAGCTCTGACAGAGAGAAGGGTCAAAAGATAATGTGGGGTCGACATGATTGGTTAGGTTGATGGTCAGGTCTTGGGGGATTGAGGCCTGGAAGATGGAGATGAGCAGGAGTCCCAGGAGTACATCGGGAATACAGAGAACGTTATTTCTAGGGATCAACAGCACAGGCAAGATGTTGGGTTCCAAATAGTCAAAGGTAGAGATCAAGTTCTCCTGATGCTCAGCAGGAAAGGCTTAGTTCCAGATGCTCAGAGGCAAGAGAAAAATCTTGAGTCCAAAATGATCAGCAACAACAGCTCAGTTCCCGAGGTAAAGAGA
The DNA here is from genome assembly GCA_030710605.1 of Cordylochernes scorpioides. Classification (NCBI taxonomy): domain Eukaryota; kingdom Metazoa; phylum Arthropoda; class Arachnida; order Pseudoscorpiones; family Chernetidae; genus Cordylochernes; species Cordylochernes scorpioides. Next base: position 87,398,446 of record CP092865.1, read on the forward strand.
TTTCTTGACTTCAATGCAATCAGAGCCAGGAGGATTATCGCGAGTTCCATACTTGAGGTCAGGGTGAGCAGACTGCCTGGTATCAGGGAGGAATAGTGGCCATCAGAAGGTAAACGAGGTTTGCTAATGAGGGAGATGAATTTTGAAAGAAAAAAAAACAGCCAATTTAAAAAAAAAAAAGAAAAAGAATTCAGTATAAAATAAAGTCAATCGTAAAAAAAGAATTTTGAAATAATTGCCAATCACAAAATAAATAAATAAATAAATGAATAAATAAATAAATAAAGAAAATAATTTAAAACGAATTTTGAATATAATGCCAATCTTTAAATAAAAAAAGAAGCTCTACCACCCCCTGGTCCTAAGATAATAAGTAACCCCCCCTTTCACATACCCCCACACACTGTAAGCCTTATAGAAATAAAATGGGTGAGCAATAAACCAACACACTACTCTGAAAAACCTATCCAAAAAAAGGTTAGTAAGAAAAACTATTGCTAAAACACTAACCGAAATCAAAAAGTACCCCAAACCTAAACCTAACAAAAAACAAAAAACGCCTTTCAAATTCATCTCCGTTTTTAGTCGCTCACTCAGTTCAGATAACTTTGCAAAACTGTAACAATTGACTTAGTGCCTAGTTACAACACCCTAACTATATAGAATCCTTTTTAACTAATTCTCTAATAGAATTATAAATCATTTCCTATAAAAGAACAAAGCCACGGTTTAAAACTGTATCATTCACTATGGGAAAAAAAAATCGGAGAAAAATACGCTAGTAATGGAAAAAAAGTATAGGGAATAGGAATAAAATAAAATTTATCTTTGAAAATTACATACAAACACACATTTTAATAAATTGAAAATCTGAAATTTTTAAGATCAAAATTGATCATAGTAGAAAATGTATCACCTATTTGAGGACACAGTTTAAAAAACGTAAATAAAAGACATACACATCTCATTATTTTGGGATCTTTTTTACACAACCAAAAACTTTCCATTTTTTTCACATTATAATGTGTATATTAAAAATTTTGGCGGAAACTAATACATTTAATTTCTCCTTTTTAATGCATTTTGAAATAAAAGTAAACAAACTTTTTTATATGGGAAAATAAGAATTTGGGCCAAAAGTTTCTTTTTTAGGTTTTGCAAGCTTTCGAGCAAATTTTGTTCTTCAACGGGCAAATACTTTTATGTACAATATAATAATGATCATTTTACAAATATATTTGAAAGAATATTCACATTGGATTCTCTATTCACTTTCCTCACTCACCTCCTGAATTAATCGCCCATTAATTCAACCCTTCTTTTATTGAAGAAATAAAAGTTGTTTTATCGAGACAAAATGTCGTTGTTCTACCCAGAGTACGTTTAGTTGCCTTTTAAAAATTCTTTCAAACTGTCTCAAACTTGCCGAATTAAGAAGCCTGATATTCCAAACGCAATATATCAATCAGGATCCTTGTAATAGGTTTCTTTATTAACTTGAAGATAGAAGTTGCCTGACTGGCATTCATTATTCTTTAAAAAATAGACACTTCGTCTAATAGATTCTTTACTGGCCGAATTGTCTGTTATATTTCTTTATTGAGTTAAAACAGCAAGCTTACAAGCCTTGAAAATTTATAAAAATACTAATGGTAATTATAGTTTTATACACAACCAGCCCTATCTGTAATGAATTTTAAATTTCAAAGAATTTACTGTTAATTAACGGGTAGATTAATTCTCCAGAGAAATTAAAACAGCAAGAAGTAGTACCAGTAACATGTAGGTAACCTAGAACAGCAAGGATACAAGAAATATTTAAATACAAAATTTTTCCTCACAATGAGTTTCTTTTTATTTTAAATTGCTAGCTTTCAAGCGATAATCGCTCTTCAACGGGCTTAAAAAATTTCGACTATATCTAACATTGTAAGGAAATATTTTGTAATTTTAAAAGTTTTTCACAATTTCATTATGAACAAGAAATTATGCAAAAAAATAAATAAATAAAGCAAAGCAATCTCAAACTAAAATTGCTGTTCAAAAATGAAAGTTATTTTAGGATCAATATAAGTGTCTTTGAAATGGTAACAAAATGAATGCTAAGATGAAACGGCCAAATCTTAATATCCAAATCTCCGCTTACACACACACTCCATCAATTCTGCACCACGCTGACGAGGGCCAACAGCCTGAAACGCTTTCGTGGTTGACTTTTCTTGATTTATCAAGAAATTGGGTTGGCCAAATATCACACACACCATCAAAGAACCTTTATCACAGTAGAAAATACTTGAGCTATATTTCTTCTGAATATCGCTCCTTAAAATTTGGAAACCAAAAAGTATAGATTAAGCAGCGAGTTATATAGCAGCGTGGATAGGTCCATAATGTCCAGATGAAGTTGGTTCAGAGCCAGGGAAATAAAAGGAGTTTCCCAAATCCAGGTATACATCATCTTTAATTAAAAGACAAACATTAGGCCTCCAGTGAAAAGTTTCTCTCTTATAAATCGTTTATTTACAAATATCTCTAGCTTTCGGCCAAGAGAGCCCTTCTACAGGAGAGAATATTTACATTGAACCGCCAATAGAATAAGAATTAAAATCAAATAAAATGCTTCGGATGTTTACAGGTATTTGAATGCAGGATCAGCGCGGGTATCCGTAGCCCGTGCTTATCGACTTTGCTATACAGAGATGATATCTCCATTTGGAGGTTATGGGGTGGGTTCAGGGAATAGTATATTGTATATTTCTGGAATGTATATTCTTCTGTTGATTCTATTGTGCTTTCTAGATATGATGGAGTCCATCATAAGTCTCTGTCGTCTATTAGATATGCTGGAGTAATGGGTCTTTGGTTCTGATAAGGAGAAGAAATGACCCATATACCTTATATACATCATGTATAATATTGGTAATCCTCCATAAGATGAACAGCTCGGCAATTTCTCTATCCTCCATCAGTGTCATTGATATCGCTAGCTGATCTTTGATGGTGCGGTAGTTTTTCAAGAATGGCGATAAGTCTTGCTATCATATATAACGTCCCTTAGGCTTGATTCTCATCTTGTGGGTATTTTGAGTTTGCAATGGTCGTGTCTGTATCAATGGTGGGGCTGTTGGTTACTCTGTTCCAGAGAGGTGGTGATTTCCTGTTCCACACCTTAGAGATTGTTACTGTCCAGAAGATATAAACTCGCCAGTCACGCACAAATGGCCAGAATGGTCCTCTGCCGGGAATATTTTATGTTGAATTCCTCGCTCATTGGTTCCTTTCTTGGTACTAAACGGCTGCTCTGGTTGGTTGTGTGCGACGTCCTTGAGGGGAATATTTATGGAGTGTTCAATGCTAAATTCTATCCAGTTGTTTGAGGTCCATTCCAATATACTTTATTTCTCCTGAAATTCATCTCATTCCAATTGTGGCGAAGACATAGTTAATAATGGTTCTCAGGGCATTTGTCTCCAACTCCAGGGTCGTGTTTACTTTCTTGTGCATCCTGAAATGTTGGCCGCTGAATTCTTCCTATTTCATTATATTCGGAAATTGTCACGATCCTTTGACAATATTTTGTTCTTTTTCTCGAAAATTCTTAATCATTCTCTTTATTCAATATTCACTTTTGGTCAATTTTGCACCAGTTTGCTCAGTTAACCATTCATTTTATCCTGTGTGTACCGCTTAAATACTTTAAATCATTAAAAAGACAGTTCATTGCTTTCCCGCTTATGAGGCCATTGAAATATGGATAGTTTAGGAATGAGCACGTGTACGTGAGTCCGAGGGCACACATATCGATAGGCATTACTTTTGTTTATAAAATATCTCTATTCTTTGAGAGAAAACTATAAATAAAAGAGGTGTTATCTTGTAACACACACAATATACAACACTGTACAAAATTATCTTTATTTCAATATTTCAACGAGAAACACACACATTTCTCAAGGCAATCAATTCTCTAGTGGCAAAGTTGTTAGAGTTAATTACATACCGTTGTTATATATAATTTATCCTTAACAACACCTCTTGCGACTATATATTAATTTCCTGTTAAGAAAGGCAAGCGTGCTTGTCCGTGAAATATTTCGTTCCAAAATGCGCCTTTCTCATTGAGAACACATTGTTTTATTTGCGAGCCATTAATATTCTCTTCCACACTGAGAGCCTAACTGTTGGCTTTAGCAAAAGTTGTTTCTAGAATCACAATCCAGTTCTAGGATACGCTCCCTCAAGAATGGAGAAATCTGTAGAGAGTTTATCATCTCACTGAGCTCGGACATCTCCAATCTTGGAAAATCGGATTGTAGAGCAGTTTTTATTTCAAGATAAACACCAGAAGTGTCGGTCAATTGACAAAAGGTTTTGATTCCACAATGGTAATATTTGATGTCTAGTAACATATTTTATATATACAGTATAAATATTTGATCGTATACCTTGTAGGTGCTTTAAATTTATTGAAGTTTATGTAATATGATGCAATTGTTATTATATCACTGCAATATAATATTTGATGTATTACACTGTTGTAGAATCCTGTCGACTTAACCGCTCTGTGGCAATATCGTTGCGGGGTTTCTTGTTGTTGGATGCGAATGGTGAGATTTGGTTGAAGCGCAGCCGTTTGAGTGGAAGTTGCAGCATACAGTTAGGAATAATCAGGACACATGATTGAGTTTGAAAATAAAAGGCAACTGGGTTGGAGGGAAGAAAGCTTGAGAAGAGTTGAGCGATTTGACTTATTAATTAGTTGATCACATGGCGATGATGGGATTTAGATGAAATGAGCGGAGAGAGAGATCTCTAGAGTAGATGTTACCTTGTTGGGAGCGAAGGAGCAACTGTCCGAACTCGGCGAGAGCCACTGAACAACTGTAGGTGTTGTTCCTATGAGAGCGAAAACGTAACTGCCCATTCTTGCTTTTCGATTTAACACCAAGACTCAGTTTCTCTCTGATTGGTTGAGAGATGATCACCTGATTTTTCCCTATTGGTTGACCTATTTAGATGCTATCTTCTGATTGGCCGGCGGCTTCCTTTAGTGTTAGTTATGCCCGGCCTGGGTCAGGAAGTGTCGGGTAGCTTGACGCTTATAACTTCGACGGATATTAGATACGTCCTGTCTTTGCCGGAAATATTGGGTGTTAGCTTTAACATTTATAACTTCTGGTCACTAGATACGTCCTGTTTTTCCAGGAAGTGTTGGTTTAAACTTAGCTCGCAGGGACCCGGGGTCAGAAGGTCAACTGCGTCGTTATTAATAAATATGCTCTCCTCTAGATCTACTTTCTATGTCTTTTGTTACTTTCTTTCCTCCAGTTACCTTATTCTTTTATTAAATCTTTGAAAATCATACATGGTACATACATAGTGGGTCGGGGTTGCATTTAATTATATACAAATTATGACAGATGCGCCCCCTACATGTGAAGAATTCAAGAAGGGGTTAGCCTGAGAGAATTCTGTAAAGTGAAAAATAATTTTGTGGGAAAATTAGTTGTGGGTATTGAGGGGCTATATACAAGTATTGCTGGTGACATAAAAGTAAGATAGAATGGTGTTGATGATATAGGTTGAGTATAATTAATAGAAATCAAAAATTTTTAATTGTAAGAAATCAATGAATGTTATGGTACATAGTGGGCTAAAAAAGGAAAATGTGCCTAAACGAATTCTACTCGATATAAGAAAGGAGATCGAGGGAGTTCTATTAAGGTTTTTGAAATCAAAATAAAAACAATATAAAAATAGTTGAATGAAATCAAAATTGAATGTTTTTGGTTGAAAAAAAAAATATTTTGTTGCATGGTGATAAGGGAAAATGCCTAGTTACTTTTTGCTTGAATTTTGGAAAAGAATTCGAGGGAATTTCACAAGGTCTTTTGAAATCAAAATAAAATAAAATAAAAGTTTTTTGAGCGAAATCAAAGTTGAGTGCTTGGTTGAATGGTGAAAAAAAAAGGAAAAATGCCTAACCATATTCTATTCGAGATTGGGAATGAAATCGAAGGAATTCTATTAGGTCTTTTGAGAAATCAAAAATAAAAATAAAATAAAAGTTTTTTGAGCGAAATCAAAGTTGAGTGCTTGGTTGAATGGTAAAAAAAAAAAAGGAAAAATGCCTAACCATATTCTAACTCGAAATTGGGAATGAAATCGAAGGAATTCTATTAGGTCTTTTGAGAAATCAAAAATAAAAATAAAATAAAAGTTTTTTGAGCGAAATCAAAGTTGAGTGCTTGGTTGAATGGTAAAAAAAAAAAAGGAAAAATGCCTAACCATATTCTAACTCGAAATTGGGAATGGAGACCGAGGGAATTTTATTAGGGCTTTTGAGAAATCAACATAAAAATAAAATAAAAATAAGAGTTGAACGAAATCAAAGTTGAGTGCTTGGAAAAAAAAGAAAAATGAAAAATAAAAAGGTTTCAACAACAAAGGGTGATTTAATGTTTTTAGTTTAATCGAAAGCCAGTGAGTTTTCGTTGATAATTGAGTTGTGGCAGTATAAGCTAAGTGGTAAATAGAATGATAATTGATAAATAAAAATGATAATATAAACTAATTGGAAAATAAATGATAATTGATGATTAAAAGTGCTAATAAATTGAATAAATTGATAAATTGATTAAATATTTAAATTTTAATTGAGAGAAAATAATGAAAATGATTGATATGAAAAATAAGGTGTATTGGTTGGAACCCTTTGGTATCTACATGCCCTGATCTACATGTATTGGTTGCTCCATTTTGCCCTATAAATGTTTTACTTGCTCAATTATGCCCTATAAATTTTTTGTCTCATCTGTAGCGACACTTAGGTGAAAAACGTGATTCTAGCCCTCAAGTGCGTTTATGCTGTGTGTACAGGAGACATGGAAATCTATATAACCTTTATGTGTAATTTTTGTCTTTGTGTGTGTGTTGTGAAAAAATGTTAGAAGTCTGTTGTGTAAGAAATGTGTGAGCTAGTTCTATGTGTTGTCTCGTGGATGTGTAATTGGGTGGTAAAAATCGATATGTAGACTCGAACTGGAATCAAAAATCGGTGGCATAGCGAGGTTCCCAGTTGACCTCAATAGGGGATCTTCTCATTGTAATTAGAGGTACGGAAGTGGGGTGTGTCGGGCAAAAGAGAGGGAATGAAATTGGAGATCGGACGAGGGCGCTCCGCTTTGTTTACAGAGGCCGAATTTATCGCTGCGGACTACACTTCCTGTCGTGGTGTTTCAAATTCTCATTTCCTGCCGTCTATTTATTTTGGGGTGTGGCTCGGGGCTTGTTTTTGGAGCGTGATTTCTCCGACATTGTTTGGTCATCTTTTCAGTTACTGCTATCTCTTCGGAGTTTATTTAGATTTTCTGCGAAGATGGTTCCTAAAATTATGAGAAGTTTTATAAATGTTTGTCCACAATGAAGAACTGCTTGTCCACAATGAAAAATTGTTTGTCCAAAATTAAAAACTACCTCTTGTAGTTCGAAGATTTTCTGAGCGGGCATGGCATAGATAAACAGGTAATTAATGAATAAAATTGGGATACAGTTGTACGGTAGAACTAATAAACAAAGGATAAAAATCAGGTGAAAGATAGGATATTGACCCATATTCGTCCATATTTTTGTAACTGGGGACTCTGAAATATTTGCTTGAACCTTATTAATTGTAGAATTTAAATGATTGGTAGGTTCGCAGTTCTCCTGTCTGATATCTTTAGGGAGTGGGGTGATATGATTGAACTGGTTGTCAGGTTTACAGTTCTCCTGTTTGATAGTCAATGGTTTTATTAGAGATATGTCGGCGGTAATTGGTTTAGGTTGAGATGTGTGATCGTTTCTCTGACGTGGATGTGGTAATTTTGGCATTGTTTGTGTGGTGTGTACGCTGTGCTTTATGTACGAATCTTGTTTTGCTTTGGTGCCTGTGTCGGTATTTTTACGTGAAGGTTGGTTGTATTCATCGATTCTTCTAGTGAATCGGCAGGTGGGGCAGGTTTTTACCTGTTTTGCGATGTCTTGTGTCATGTGTTATGGTCTGCCAATACATTGTGAAGAGATAAGTTGGTGTAAGTTCGACGTTATTTGTATTTTGAAAAGCCGGATGTTGTATCCATTTATTAAATCGAATGGTCGTCGTGACTTTAGAAAAAAAGGCTATTCAGTGATATTAGAGTGGAATTGAGTGAAAATGAGGCTTACGACGTGAACACGTGTTGGGTGGAGACGTGTCACAGGTGTGTTGAAAGGCGTCTGTGGCCTGAAGTGAAAAGGTTTGTGGGGTGACCTGTGACACGAATCGAAAAAAAAAAAATTGTGAATGAAAAGGTGTCACGCGAAATCCTTGTTTGTACAAAATTTAACCTGTTCTCACTATGAACAACAAATTTATTAAAGTCATATATCGAAATTTCTATTGTTAGTGTATATGGCATCTTTTAAGGTGAACATTTTTTTTAGTGTTTTGCGTAGACGAGATGATTGTTACTAACGACGGTGCATGCGTTTGTTGGTGGTTGTCGTCTTTTGGCGCGCGTGTTGCGTTTGTTGTGCGGATTGTGCGTGTTTGTTGTGTGGTGACGTATGGGTGCGTGTATGTTGTGAGGTACATTTGCGTAATTATGGCGTGGCGAAGTGTGGTCATGTGTGGATTTTGTGTGGTAAGTGGGTGAGCTGTGTCGGTGTACGGACACTTTTTTTGGGCATTATTGGAATTGTAGGTTGAAGTCGTAGTGGCTTTATGTGTTGTGGGCATATAGTACTGGTAATTGGGTTGAGTGAAAAGTTGTGTGGTGTGAGATTAGAATGGTGGCATGTAAATATTTGGGGTTTGGGCAATGAATGCAGGCAAGGGTTTCCATGTGTGAAAGCTTTGGGTGCTGTGCGAGTCCTTTGGGACAGGTTTTGGCCTAGCCCGTGCTTGCATTCATTTGACACATGTTTAAAGTGGTAGATAGTATTAGACAATGGGACGCCAAGTTGGAAAATAGTGCCGCGATTATAATTTAGTTTTAATTTATACTGATAAAGGGTTTTTAAGGTAAGAACTCCAAATGGCAAGGATGCATTTACCACGTGGAAGTTCTCTCTACGGGTTATTTGGCCTATTGTCAGAGGGAAAGTTAAATGTCCTATTATTTTCGTAAAACTATTTAGGGTGGATAGATCAAGGGAAGGTTTTTTAATACTTAAGTTGGGAAGTTGTGCTTTTAATCTATTGTATAAATGATACGGCAATATGTTCGAACCTGCGTCTGGTTCAATTAGAAAGGTACATGGTAGGTCCTGGGTCAGATACAAGTCCAAAGTCAATTTGATGGTGTCATTGGGTGGATTGCCTACCTTAGTCTCGAAAAGTCTCCACTGTGGCGTCTTCGGCTTGGTGTGGCTGGCTTGGAATATCTGTTGGACCGGGTCGGGACCGTTTGCACTGTCCGCGCGGTTGAAAGGGAAATCTAGTCATTTGTACTGCTTCCATTCGAGTGGACCGCGTTGTCGGTACTCTGGGCCCGTGTCGCGTGGCTTGCTTCCGGGTGCACGGGTACGGCATGGCGGGTGGCGACTCCTCGGTGGGCGTCAGGTTGTTCGGACACGTACCGGCGGTGCGGGCGTCGGCTGTCCCGAGGGTGGCGCTCCGGAAGACCGCTTCCAGTTGCGTGGATCTTGCCCCTTGTAGCGCGGCGGTCAGTTCTAAAATTACCGTCGCCAGGGTGTGTCTTGTCGCTTCGTTCGTTGTCAGTTTCTTTCCGCTCGTTGCCAGTTTGTTCTCTCTTGGTTTGTCATTGCCTTTTGTTTTGCTGGCGCCTGGGCTAATTTCCATCTTTATCCTGATTAAGCTCTATAATCTTTATCCTGTCGACTCTGTGTAATATGATGCAATTGTTATTATATCACTGCAATATAATATTTGATGTATTACACTGTTGTAGAATCCTGTCAACTTAACCGCTCTGTGGCAATATCGTTGCGGGGTTTCTTGTTGTTGGATGCGAATGGTGAGATTTGGTTGAAGCGCAGCCGTTTGAGTGGAAGTTGCAGCATACAGTTAGGAATAATCAGGACACATGATTGAGTTTGAAAATAAAAGGCAACTGGGTTGGAGGGAAGAAAGCTTGAGAAGAGTTGAGCGATTTGACTTATTAATTAGTTGATCACATGGCGATGATGGGATTTAGATGAAATGAGCGGAGAGAGAGATCTCTAGAGTAGATGTTACCTTGTTGGAAGCGAAGGAGCAACTGTCCGAACTCGGCGAGAGCCACTGAACAACTGTAGGTGTTGTTCCTATGAGAGCGAAAACGTAACTGCCCATTCTTGCTTTTCGATTTAACACCAAGACTCAGTTTCTCTCTGATTGGTTGAGAGATGATCACCTGATTTTTCCCTATTGGTTGACCTATTTAGATGCTATCTTCTGATTGGCCGGCGGCTTCCTTTAGTGTTAGTTATGCCCGGCCTGGGTCAGGAAGTGTCGGGTAGCTTGACGCTTATAACTTCGACGGATATTAGATACGTCCTGTCTTTGCCGGAAATATTGGGTGTTAGCTTTAACATTTATAACTTCTGGTCACTAGATACGTCCTGTTTTTCCAGGAAGTGTTGGTTTAAACTTAGCTCGCAGGGACCCGGGGTCAGAAGGTCAACTGCGTCGTTATTAATAAATATGCTCTCCTCTAGATCTACTTTCTATGTCTTTTGTTACTTTCTTTCCTCCAGTTACCTTATTCTTTTATTAAATCTTTGAAAATCATACATGGTACATACATAGTGGGTCGGGGTTGCATTTAATTATATACAAATTATGACATTTATTTATTTGTGTGATTTTATTTTTATTATTTCTTTTATTATTTTAGGCATATTTTCCAAACCACTCAGGAGGTACTGCCGTTGGCGCGTTACCCTATGTTTATAGTGGCGGGTTCCCCAGGAGGCCTATACCACTCTTCTAACAGAGCTCTAACCTCGGACCGCTCGAGTCAGCCTCCGCCATTTTTAGGCATTACTCGGCCGAGTCTGATTAAATCAGCCCTGCCAGGCTCCTAGACATCCTACCTAGAGTAAAAATATTTAATCTAAAGTGCCCATTGTTGGAGCGGTGTGACCCAGGAAACTTATTTATATTTTATGACTAAGATTTCTCAATATATTGAATTTGTGGTGAATACATTTACATTCAGGAAACTAACTTGAGAAGTAGTAATAGAAGATAGGAAATTCATACATGAATAGTTCTTATTGTATTCATAATTTGATGCAATGTTTTGATAGATTTAAAAATAGAAAACCAGCCTTAGAACATCAACAAGGACGTTTAACACATAGGAAATATGACAGAGTGCATCGTTTCACCACTCATTCCATATTCTTATCCTTTCTTAACATTTATCCTGCATTATTCAAAAGGTTTCTCTAACATCGATAAAATTCAAATTTTAATTTTCATTCGAAAAGTAACCAGTTGCTGAATATTCATTTTAACAGCACTAAATACACAAGTATCTCTTCTCTATAAACATAAAAGTCAGTGTATGTATATATGTTTGTTGGCTATGCACGTCCTCAATACATAATTAATCTAGATTAAATTTTTACATGACATATAATTGAGTCTGGAAGAGGTTTTTTAGTCACATTTCAAACTAATCAAAATTATAATTAACTAGGTAATAGGCAAAAATACTTATCTTTTTAGTCAGAAAATGAATATGACATTTTTGCAGCATCATGTTTGATTGTCAGAAACAAAATTCATTAAGCACCACGAGCGAAGCCTGATCATGATATTTAGTAGAAAGGAACAAGAATCTATCAGCAAAACATTTATTTGAGCCGTTAAAGGGAAATCACCACATTCAGAAATTAAAAAATTTATATAAATTAAGTATCTTCAATCTAGAAGTATATGTTCATAGTCCTTTCAAAACACCTATATTCTGTGAAAATTTGAAACTATTATAGACGCGTATGGTTCTTTTTGAAATTAAACAATTTCTACTGCCCTTACTGCAACGGAAAAATTAATGGCAGGGCCTGGCTCATCAGTGGTGAATCCTCCCAGTGGTTTCGCCAGATTAATATATCATAAAGCTGTTATATTGAATTTTTAGATCTTCCTTTTATAGTGATACTTAAGCTGGACTCTTGGTATTCTAGATGAACTATGGACATAAGCTTTGGGCACAGTAGAAATACATACAATATCACTATAAAAGAAAGATAGAAAATGAAATATAACAGCGGTATGGTAGATTAAATTGGCGAAACCGCTGGGAGGGTTCACGACTGATGAGCCAGGCTCTCCCTATAATTTTTCCATTGCAGTAAGGGCAGTAGAAAGTGTTTAATTTCAAAAAGAATCATACGCGTTTATAATAGTTTCAAATTTTCATAACAGATGGAGCGCTAATGCACCATGACTAATTCACTGTACTCAATAGCAAATACAGGGTATATACAATTCTGTCTAATACAAAAGAGTCGATGGACGAGTGGGTAACACCCTCGATTCCGACAGCCATGAACCTGGATCGAATCCCGCGTTGGACCCTTTGTTTTAATATGTGAATAACTTTCACTTATTTTTCACTGTTATAAATATTATAAACAAGGTTGCTCTTTTAATCGGTACCTAATAAAGTGATTTTGTAACAAGACTCTAATACAATATTGAAGCACTCTGGAGATTAAAATGGTGAAATCACTGATGAGCCATGCCTTCCATATTTCAATCTTTAATTATTGCAGTATAAGTGCTTTTTAGAAATTAATCCTAAGACGAAACGGCCAACATATTACTATTCAAGTTTCCGCCCACACACAAATACATCATCAAAGGATATTTATCACAGTAGAAGATACTTTATATATATTTCGCCTGAATATCGTTCCGGAATATGGAGACAAAAGTATAGATTAAACAACGGGTTATATAGCAGCGTGTTTAGGTCCGTAGTGTCCAGATGAAGTTGGTTCAGAGCAGGGGAGGCAGAAGGAGCTACTCGTTGGCAATCAAATTCAGGTATACATCTTTAATATTGGCAAATCTCCATGGGATGAACAGCTTGGCAATGTTCCCATCCTACATCAGGTCCTTTGAGTCTCCCCATTATCGCTAGCTGTTCTGTGATCGTGCGGTGGATTTTCAAGAATGGTGCCAAGTCTCGCTACAAACTATAATGTACCTTGGACTTGATTCTCATCTTGTAGGTATTTTGAGTTTGCATTGGCCGTTTCTATATCAACGGTGGGGCTGCAGAATGCTCTGTTCCAGAGATGTGGTGATTTCCTGTTCTATGCTTTAGAGATTGTTACTATCCAGAAGATATAAATTCGCCAGTCACGCACAAATGGCCAGGGTGGTCCTCTGCTAGGAATATTTTATGTTGATTTCTTCGTTCATTGGGTCCTCTCTCGGTACTGGACGCCTGTTCTAGCTGGGTATGTGCGACGTCCTTTACCCGATATTTTACGGAGGATTCAATGCTAAATCCTAACCAGTTGATTAAGGTTCTTCCCATAAACTTTGTTTCTCTGACATTCATCTCATTCCAATCGTGGCGAAGACAGTCCATAATGGTTCTCTGGACATTTGTCTCCAACTTCAAGGTCGTGTTTACTCCCTTGTCCATCCTGACATGTTGGCGCTGGATTCTTCTTATTTCTCGGTATGCGGCACTAATCACGACCCTTTGACAATATATATTTATTTCTTTATCTAAAATATACTTGATCAATTTTTTCATCCAATATTCACTTATAGTTAATTTGCATCGGTTTGCTCAGATAATCAATCATTTTATTCTGATTACACCAAATAAATACTTTAAATTATAAAAAGATAATTCATTGTTTTCCCGCTTAAAAGGCAATTGAAATATGAATGGTTTATGAATGAGCACGCGTGTGGGTGAGTCCGAGGGTACACAGATGATAGGCATTACTATTGTTTTTATTAATACCCAATATATTGAGAGAAAAGTCTCAATAAAAGAGTTATCTTGGAACACACGCACACACACACTGTACAAAATTATCTTTATTTCAATATTTCAACGAGAAACACAATCGCCTTTTTCAAGGCAATCAATTCTCTAGTGACAAGGTTGTTAGAGTTAATTATGTACAGTTATTACAGATATATACAAATTTGTATACAAATTATCTTCAACAATTTTGCCAGTACATATTAGTTTTGTGTTTAGAAAAGCAAGCGTGCTTGTCCCTTATAAAATTGAAATTACAATAATTTTGCATCAAAATGCGCCGTTCTTATTGTAAACACATTGTTTTATTTGTGAGCCATCAATATTCTCTTCCACACTGAGAACCTAACTGTTGGCTTTAGGAAAAGTTTTCTCTAGAATCACAATTCAGTTCTAAGATACACTCCCTCAAGACTGATGAAATCTGTAGAGAGTTGAACATCTCACTGAGCTCAGACATCTCCAAGCTTGGAAATTCGGATTGTAGAGCAGTTTTTATATCACTAGGAGTACTAGAAGTGTAGGTCAATTGACTGAAAGGTTTGCTTCCACAATGGTAATGTTTGATGTCTAGTAACATATTTTATATATACAGTATAAATATTTGATCGTATACCTTGTAGGTGCTTTAATTTTATTGAAGTTTATTTATTTGTGTGATTTCATTTTTATTATTTCTTTTATTATTTTAGGCATAATTTCCACACCACCCAGGAGGTACTGCCGTTGGCGCGTTACCCTATGTTTATAGTGGTGGGTTCCCCAGGAGGCCTATACCACTCTTCTGACAGAGCTCTCACCTCAGACCGCTCGAGTCAGCCTCCGCCATTTTTAGGCATTACTCGGCCGAGTCCGATTAAATCAGCCCTGCCAGGCTCCTAGACATCCTACCTAGGGTAAAAATATTGAATCTAAAGTGCCCATTGTTGAAGCGTTGTGACCCTGGAAACCTTATTTATATTTTATAACTAAAAAAATTCCAATTTAATAAATTCAATTTGTGTTGAATACATTCATTCAGGAAACTAACTTGAGAAGTAGTAATAGAAGATAGGAAATTGATTTTGATTATTGTTCTTATTATATTCATAATTTGATGCGATGTTTTGATAGATCTAAAAATAGAAAAACCAGCTTTAGAACTTCAACAAGGACATTCAACACATAGGAATTATGATGGAGTACATCGTTTTACCACTCATTCCATATTCTTATCCTTTCTTAACATTTATCCTGCATTATTCGAATGGTTTCTCTAACATCGATAAAATTCAAATTTTAATTTTAATTCGAAAAGTAACCAGTTGCTGAATATTCATTTTAACAGCACTAAATACACAAGTATCTCTTCCCTATATACATAAAATCGGTGTATGTATATATGTTTGTCGTCTATAATCGTCCTTAATAAAAAAAACTAATATGGCTGAAATTTTAACAGAGCATAGAGTTAAGTCTGGAAGAAGTTTTTTTAGTCACATTTTAAGCTAATCAAAATTAAAATTAACTAGGTACTAGACAAAAATACCGCTGTTATATTGCATTTTTCGATCTTCTTTTTATAGGATACTGATGCTGGACTCTTGGTATTATAGATGAACTATGGACATAAGCTTTGAGCACAGTAGAAATGCATACAATATCACTATAAAGGAAGATCGAAAATGAAATATAACAGCGGTATGGGAGATTTAACTGGCGAAACCGCTGGGAGGGTTCACCACTGATGAGCCAGGCCCTCCCTATAATTTTTTCATTGCAGTAAGGGCAGTAGAAAGTGTTTAATTTCAAAAAGAATCATTCGCGTCTATAATAGTTTCAAATTTTCATAACAGATGGAGCGCTAATGCATCATGACCAATTTACTGTACTCAATATCAAATACAGGGTATATACTAATTCAGTCTAATACAAAAGAGTCGATGGATGAGTGGGTAACACCCTCGATTCCCGACAGCCATGAACCGGGATCGAATCCCGCGTTGGATCCTTTGTTTTAATATGTGAATAACCTTCACATATTATTCACTGTTATAAATATTATAAACAAGGTTGCTCTTTTAATCGGTACCTAATAAAGTGATTTTGGAACAAGAACAAGACTCTAATAAAACATTGAAGCACTCTGGAGATTAAAATGGTGAAATCACTGATGAGACATACCTTCCATATTTCAATCTTTAATTATTGCAGTATAAGTGCTTTTTAGAAATGGATTTTAAATATGTTTGTGTAAATGGCGATCAAAATAAACACTGCGTGACATTGAAAATGGAACACCAAGAAATAGTGGCCAGAAAGTGATGAAACTCGGCAGACAGAGAGAGACAGGGACGAACAATAAGTGATCTTTATTTCAAAATGATAGTCATAATACAGAGCGAGAACGGCGTCGGCTTAGTAGCAAGTAGGACCACCGCGGACGGCGATGCACGCAGCAACACGTCTAGGTAGAGAGTCAATCAGAGTACGGATGGCGTCCTGAGGGATGGCTCTCCATTCCCTCTCAACCATTTGCCACAGTTCGTCTTCTGAACGCGGCTGTGGCAAGGCATGCAAACGGCGTCCAATGATGTCCCAGACGTGCTCGATTGGTGAGAGATCAGGAGAGTACGGTGGCCAGGGAAGCATCTGTACATCTTGCAGAGCTTGTTGGCTAATGCGAGCAGTGTGCGGTCGGGCGTTATCCTGCTGATAAAGGGCATTGGGTACCCCCTGAAGGTAGGGGAGTGTCACCGGTCGCAGCACATCATCAACGTATCGTTGGGCCGTCATAGTGCCCTGAATACGAAGTAAAGGTGACCTGGAATCATACGCGATTGCGCCCCAAACCATGATTCCACGTTGTCGCACGGTGGGGCGTTCCACAATTGCTGCCGGATTGGACCTTTCTCCACGTCGACGCCACACGCGTACACGACGACTATCACTGGACAAGCAGAAACGCGACTCATCTGAGAACACGACCCTGTGCCATTCTGTCATCCACGTCGATCTAGCCCGGCACCATTCCAAACGTTGGCGCCTATTCGGTGGGGTCAATGGCAGTCTTCTTAGCGGACGGCATGAGTGCAAGCCATTAGCAACCAATCGACGGGAAATGGTTCTGGTCGAGATGGAATGATCTAAGGTGTCTAGCACATGTTGCAGGATGGCGGTACAAGTGGCTTGTGGGGCCGCCACTGCTTGTCGAAGGATACGCCGATCCACACGTGCTGACGTCACTCTGGTTGCACCGACATTCCTATAAATTGCCACATTTCCTTGTTCCAACCATCTTCTCCACAGTCGGTGCACCGTGGACGCACCAAGGTGTGTATCAGCTGCGATTTGACGTATGGACCAACCTGCCCTTTTCAGTCCGATCACCAAGCCCCTCGTAAAAGCGTCTGTCTGCTTGAACTGCCTCCGTTTACGATGACCTGGCATTCTCTGTTATTACACGTGTCTTTTGACACAAGAACAAAATTTCTACAATGATTTTCCTTGAAGAAATAACGACACGAATGCTGTCCTTTCTGCAAGTTCCTTCCCTTATATCTTACTCCATGTGCGCACGAGAGCTGCGCATTTTACATCATTTGCATAACTCGGTTAGGCGCGTCTACCCTGAAATTTGCATAATTTTCTGGCCACTATTTCTTGGTGTTCCATTTTCAATGTCACGTAGTGTATAACTAATTTTCAGCTATAAAGAGGGCTTAGTTAATGATTATATATTGTAAATTACTTTAACTTTATTAACATCCTATAACGCGATATCCCAAACTCAGGGATATTACATCAATACATTTCTTTACATCATATCAAATTGGCTATATACAAGGAGAAAGGTCTAAAGGAAAAGACAAACATACAAAAGCAATTCTCTCAAAATTTCTTTCCCTCTCTTCTTGTTTATTTTGACACACAAATATTAACCAGGTAATATGCCAAAAATAATAATAATAAAAAAACAGAAAAGGTAAAAGAGATATTTGAATATATTAATACTATAGACGTGATGTTTATACTAGGAGTAATATAGTTCACATATCGGAATCATTTGTACCGAGAATTATTTCGAAATAACTTGCTGCTTCAATCCCTACTTTCTTTTCATTTATCCGCAACGACTTTCAGGAGAGATAGCTAAAGTATCCACTACTGTGATAAGGATCTTTTGACTGTAGTGGAAGATTAGAGATTGGATGGTCCTATATTAGATGACTTGGCTTCCTGTTTCCAAGTGTAATATCTGTGATTCCCATTTTTATTTTAAAACCTTCTTTAAATATTCTGTTAAGATGATTTTCAGCCGGCAATGTTTGCGTACAAGACTTCTAAATAACAATTCTATGTAGATACAGCGGCGTACTTTATCACCAGTAGCTGCCGGTAGAGATTAGATGTCTATAATGTCCGCCACCAAATGGTTCTTCAACAGCCGTCCAGGTCGGGCAAGCTTTTCTGACATCCTCTTCCAGGATCATCCACACGGCCACATTCGTGGAGACAACTTGCCGCTTCCTCTCTCACCCTCGATGTCACTGTTTGTTCTCCCCCACACTGTAAAACAACCGTCCTATTCCTCTTACACATGGACCATCCCCCCTCAGCTAGAGTCCATCCATATTACCCCAAATTCACCCTGGGATCTTGGTTAGCTTATCATACAGTAGGGAGGGATTATCCATATTACAATACTGTGTATTAATTGGGGTAGAACAATCTAGTGAAACCACTGAGGAGTCAGGCCATCTCAATACTCTTCCATTACACAAAGGACAATAGTCCATTATTCCTTTTAGTTGATAACGCACTCAAACACGGTCACATATGCGTGTCATGTACTACTACATATTCTGGATAGTGTGCTGAGGGATTTCTTTCCAATTATCTCCAACAGTCTGGCTAATAATTATTGTATATATTATAATATACACAACTTTCACACAAACCCTTTTAAGATTTCCTACATTTGGTGTGATAAATACATCAACAAAAAGATTGAGATCATTTGTCTTATACAGATTCTCATAGCCCAGAAATGTAGGGTACATGTATAAGAGAATAACAGTAATAGTACCAGTAATCTGCAATGTTATTAACGGTGTATCAAATAAGAGAAAAAAAGGAGGGGCTTAGCATAAACTTATATATAAGCAGTTATAGTAGATTAAGCAGTTGATTATAATCAATATTTACGGGATGGTCGCAATCGCCTTCCCATCACGTCCCAGTTGTCCTCTATAGGGGAGAGTTCAGACGAAAATACATAGGTGCGTGTTCTTACTTCCACTGGGTCTCCATGCTAGTATCAACTCGGGATTCTAATTCCTAAAATTTACTTGAAACCCGAATTCACTTCTTCCAAATTTAATATAGTTTTTCAAACATCTCGTTGTTCCATTTGCCCTACAATTTCTAGCAGCAGAATTATGGCTTTGATGATACAATAAGGCAGAAAACCGAGCGAGTCGAAAATGAGCATTACGAGGCGAATTATCTTTTTTTATTGTCAAGTGTTTGTTTCCGTTTGCAATTCCGAGTGCTGCCCTCTTTTCCGATTCCACCTCAAGATCCAATATTCTTTTTTTAGTCTTCTATACTTTCCAGTGACTCTAGTTTCTCCAGGAATTGCTACCATTGGTTAACAACTCTGAACCATTGGAAATCCACTTGCCGATTTTGAAGACACTAAAGCTCAGAAATCTCCCGAATGAGTTTCACGACCTCGTCCATTGTGTTCCTCGAGTTTTGACAGTCATCTATATAATTTTTATTTACAATATTATGTCACGTCTGGAAATATTTCTCTTGTTTCATGCATTTAATTTCTTCATGTACTGAACAGAGGGAGATAGAGAGATTATCCAGTGAAGGTTATTCACATATTAAAACCAAGTATCCAAAGTGCGGGATTCGATCCAGGTTCATAGCTGTCGGGAATCGAGGGTTTTACCCACTCATCCATCGACTTATATAAAAATAATATGTCTATTTTTGTCATCCTATTTATATATTTAAAATATTTCAGGTTGTATTTAGGAATAATAGAGGTATCAGATTATTTTAAATATATCTTTGTTTTATATAGGGATAAGATGTTTGATTTTCTTATTCTTTAAAGGAACATTTTATCGGTGTAAGAATTGCTTAATTTCTATATATCGACATATTTTTAGGTTTAAATATTATTGTAAAGTCTTTCTCGTTTTGTGTGAATGTTGGATAATGCTTCAGTAGCACGCGAATGGTATACACTCATGGACAAAACTTAAGGAAGTTATACCTTGTAACATGTATATCGGGATTCACACAATAACTCTGAAAGATATTACAATGACCTTTATTGGATTCACACGAGAACACCAAGTGTGAACAGTCTGTCTCCTTAAAAAATGGACTGGAAACATCAAAGACATTCCATTTCCTTAAGTTTTGTCCATGAGTATGTACTTAATTGACGACCCCTCCCAGCAGTTTTGCCAATTTCATCCAGACCGCCTTTAGAGCTCTAATACTGTATTGGATAATTCTGCTTATGTACGAGACACTGAAAGATGTACTTTTAATAATGGTATTTAAACAAACTATGGAAATAGGCTTCGAGGACAATATATTACATATAAATATTTGCTCGAGCAATGCTCTTCCGCAAAATATAAATACAAAGCCAGTTAGTAATAAAAGAACTCTCAAAGGTGGTCTGGTGGATTGAAATAGCGAAATCGCTTGGAGGGTTAACCACTGGTGAACCAAGAGCCTAATCATTTTTTTTTCATCGCGTTAAGGATGCTAGAAATTTTGTTTTGTTTGTAAAAGAAATACTCGTGCTTTATTGTTCTATTTCTTATGTATAGATGGCGTGTTATTGCTTTATAACTTATTTATGAATGGGTTATATTGATTTTATGATTCAGCCAAGTCTATGGACACACAGCGTGTTTTTATAGCCAACATTTGAAAGTCACAATTTTAAAATACCTTCAAGTTCCTTTTGACAAACCTATCAAATACACAATAAAATAGGATTAAATCATCCGTGTTATCAATTTAAAAAATAAATATTTTGAAACATATTGATTCGCTATTTATTTTATTTTAATATATATTTGAATGATTATGTGATATCTTTATCCTAAATAAACTTTTAAAGCCTTAAAATAAAATATTTTATCACAATTCAATTGTATGAATTTCTAATTTGAACATCTAATTTTAACTAAAGTAAATTTATGTAAAGATATATAGATGTATAAAAATATGTTGATACATTATTATTATTATTTCAATTTTATTCATTTCAATGGTGAAAATGGGGTAAGAGATGGTTGAGTAGATGTTGAAGGAAGAAACAGGAATTTGAGGAATTGCCATTTTCTCGGTATCCTCCCTGGAAATTGGAGAAGTCAGACAGCTCTGACAGAGAGAAGGGTCAAAAGATAATGTGGGGTCGACATGATTGGTTAGGTTGATGGTCAGGTCTTGGGGGATTGAGGCCTGAAAGATGGAGATGAGCAGGAGTCCCAGGAGTACATCGGGAATACAGAGAACGTTATTTCTAGGGATCAACAGCACAGGCAAGATGTTGGGTTCCAAATAGTCAAAGGTAGAGATCAAGTTCTCCAGATGCTCAGCAGGAAAGGCTCAGTTCCAGATACTCAGAGGCAAGAGAAATATCTTGAGTCCAAAATGATCAGCGACAACAGCAAGCTGTCGAGTTTTATATGATCAAATATAAATGATCAAGCGTGAGATACTCAGCATCAGCAAAAGGCTTAGTTCCAGATGCTCAGAGGCAAGAGAAACATCTTGAGTCCAAAATGATCAGCAACAACAGCTCAGTTCCCGAGGTAAAGAGATTTCTTGACTTCAATGCAATCAGAGCCAGGAGGATTATCGCGAGTACCATACTTGAGGTCAGGGTGAGCAGACTGCCTGGTATCAGGGAGGAATAGAGGCCATCAGAAGGTAAACGAGGTTTGCTAATGAGGGAGATGAATTTTGAAAGAAAAAAACAGCCAATTAAAAAAAAAAAAAGAATTCAGTATAAAATAAAGTCAATCGTAAAAAAAGAATTTTGAAATAATTGCCAATCACAAAATAAATAAATAAATAAATGAATAAATAAATAATTAAAGAAAATAATTTAAAACGAATTTTGAATATAATGCCAATCTTTAAATAAAAAAAGAAGCTCTACCACCCCCTGGTCCTAAGATAATAAATAACCCCCCCTTTCACATACCCCCACACACTGTAAGCCTTATAGAAATAAAATGGGTGAGTAATAAACCAACACACTACTCTGAAAAACCTATCCAAAAAAAGGTTAGTAAGAGAAACTATTGCTAAAACACTAACCGAAATCAAAAAGTAACCCAAACCTAAACCTAACAAAAAACAAAAAATGCCTTTCCAATTCATCTCCGTTTTTAGTCGCTCACTCAGTTCAGATAACTTTGCAAAACTTGTAAAAATGGACTTAGTGCCTAGTTACAACACCCTAACTATATAGAATTCTTTTTAACTAATTCTCTAATAAATAAATCTAATAAATCTAATAAATCATTTCCTATAAAAGAATAAAGCCACGGTTTAAAACGGTATCATTCATTATAGGAATAAAAATAAGAGTAAAATGTGCTTGTATTGAAAAAAATTATAGAGAATAGGAATAAAATAAAAATTTTCTTTTAAAATTGCATATGAACACACACTTCAAGAAATTGAAAATCTGAAATTTTTCTGAAAATGTATCACATATTTGAAGACACTGTTAAAAAACGTTAATAAAAGAACTTCACATCTTACTTTTCCAAAAGATGAATTTTCTTTTGGGATATTTTTCACACGACTATAAATTTTCCATTTTATCACATTATTATGTGTATATTAAATATTTTGGCGGAGACTAATTTATTTAATTTCTACTTTTTAATGCATTTCGAAATAAAAGTTAAAAAACTTTTTTTATTAGAGAAAAAAAGGATTTGGGCAAAAGGTTTTTTTTTTAGGTTTAGCAAGCCCTCAAACAAATTTTGTTCTTCAATGGGCAAATACTTTTATGTATGATATCAAAATGATCTTCATACAAAAATAATTGAAAGAATATTTATAATGAATTCTATTTCACTTTCTTCTCTAAACTCCTCCTGAATTAATCACTCTGAATTTATCCATTCTTTTATTAAAGAAATAAAAGTTATTTTATCGAGACAGAATGTCGTTATTTTACACTGAATACTTTAGTTGAATTTTGAAAATTTTCTTGCCGAATTAAGAACCCTGATATTCCAAACGCAACATATCAATCAGGATCATTGTAATAAGTTTCTTTATTAACTTGAAGATTGATGTTGCCCGATTCATTGTTCTTTAAAAAACAGACACTTCATCTAGTAGATTCTTTACTGGCCGAATTGTCTGTTATTTCTTTTTTAAGTTGAAAAAAAAAAAGGTAATTATAGTTTTATACACAACCAAACTTATCTGTAATGAAGTTCAAATTTCAAAGAATTTACTGTTGATTTTCGGGTGTAGATGAATTCTCCAGAGAAATTATAACGGTAAGGAGTAGTATCAGTAACATGTAGGTATCCTAGGACAGCAAGGATACAAGAAAGTATGCAGAAGGAAATAAAGCGAAGCAATCTCAAATTTAAATTGTTGTTCAAAAATGAAAATTAGAATCAATAAACACTGCGTGACATTGAAAATGGAACACCAAGAAATAGTGGCCAGAAAGTGATGAAACTCGGCAGACAGAGAGAGACAGGGACGAACAATAAGTGATCTTTATTTCAAAATGATAGTCATAATACAGAGCGAGAACGGCGTCGGCTTAGTAGCAAGTAGGACCACCGCGGACGGCGATGCACGCAGCAACACGTCTAGGTAGAGAGTCAATCAGAGTACGAATGGCGTCCTGAGGGATGGCTCTCCATTCCCTCTCAACCATTTGCCACAGTTCGTCTTCTGAACGCGGCTGTGGCAAGGCATGCAAACGGCGTCCAATGATGTCCCAGACGTGCTCGATTGGTGAGAGATCAGGAGAGTACGGTGGCCAGGGAAGCATCTGTACATCTTGCAGAGCTTGTTGGCTAATGCGAGCAGTGTGCGGTCGGGCGTTATCCTGCTGATAAAGGGCATTGGGTACCCCCTGAAGGTAGGGGAGTGTCAACGGTCGCAGCACATCATCAACGTATCGTTGGGCCGTCATAGTGCCCTGAATACGAAGTAAAGGTGACCTGGAATCATACGCGATTGCGCCCCAAACCATGATTCCACGTTGTCGCAGGGTGGGGCGTTCCACAATTGCTGCCGGATTGGACCTTTCTCCACGTCGACGCCACACGCGTACACGGCGACTATTACTGGACAAGCAGAAACGCGACTCATCTGAGAACACGACCCTGTGCCATTCCGTCATCCACGTCGATCTAGCCCGGCACCATTCCAAACGTTGGCGCCTATTCGGTGGGGTCAATGGCAGTCTTCTTAGCGGACGGCATGAGTGCAAGCCATTAGCAACCAATCGACGGGAAATGGTTCTGGTCGAGATGGAATGATCTAGGGTGTCTTGCACATGTTGCAGGATGGCGGTACAAGTGGCTTGTGGGGCCGCCACTGCTTGTCGAAGGATACGCCGATCCACACGTGCTGACGTCACTCTGGTTGCACCGACATTCCTATAAATTGCCACATTTCCTTGTTCCAACCATCTTCTCCACAGTCGGTGCACCGTGGACGCACCAAGGTGTGTATCAGCTGCGATTTGACGTATGGACCAACCTGCCCTTTTCAGTCCGATCACCAAGCCCCTCGTAAAAGCGTCTGTCTGCTTGAACTGCCTCCGTTTACGATGACCTGGCATTCTCTGTTATTACACGTGTCTTTTGACACAAGAACAAAATTTCTACAATGATTTTCCTTGAAGAAATAACGACACGAATACTGTCCTTTCTGCAAGTTCCTTCCCTTATATCTTACTCCATGTGCGCACGAGAGCCCTTCTACAGGAGAGAATATTTACATTGAACCGCCGATAGAATAAGAATTAAAATCAAATAAAATGCTTCGGATGTTTACAGGTATTT
Source organism: Cordylochernes scorpioides (assembly GCA_030710605.1). Lineage (NCBI taxonomy): Eukaryota > Metazoa > Arthropoda > Arachnida > Pseudoscorpiones > Chernetidae > Cordylochernes > Cordylochernes scorpioides. The sequence goes on from CP092865.1 coordinate 87,423,518, forward strand.
GAATGCAGGATCAGCGCGGGCCTCCGTTGCCTGTGCTTATCGAATTTGCTATTCAGAGATGATATCTTCGTTTGGAGGTCATAAGATGGGTTCAGGGAATAGTATATATTATGAATTTCTGGAATATCTATTTTTCTGTTGATTCTATTGTGCTTTCTCTGTCGTCTATTGGATATGTTGGAGAAATGGGTCTTTGGTTCTGATAAGGAGAAGAAATGGCCGATTTCCCTTTTATACCTCATATCTAATATCGGTAATCCTCCATAAAATGAACAGCTCGGCAATTTCTCCATCCTCCATCAGTGTCATTGAGTCGCCCCAGTATCGCTATTTGATCTGTGATGGTGCAGTAGATTTTCAAGTTTCGCTACCATCTAAAACGTCCCTTAGGCCTAAATATCCCCTTGTGGGTATTTTGAGTTTGTAATGGCCGTTTCTGTATCAATTGTGGGGCTACAGACTGCTCTGTTCCAGAGATGTGGTGATTTCCTGTTCCACATCTTAGAGATTGTTACTGTCCAGAAGATATAAACTCGCCAGTCACGCACTGATGACCAGGGTGGTCCTCTTCCAGGAATATTTTTGTTGAATTCCTCGCTCATTGGTTACTTTATCGGTACTGAACGGCTGCTCTGGCTGGTTGTGTGCAACGTCCTTGAGGCGAATATTTACGGAGTGTTCAATGCTAAATTGTATCCAGTTGGTTGAGGTCCGTTTCAATAAACTTTTTTCTTTTGACCTTCATCTTATTCCAATTGTGGCGAAGACATAGTTAAAAATGGTTCTCAGGGCATTTGTCTCCAACTCCAGGGTAGTGTTTTCTTCAATCCTGACATGTTGGCCGCTAGATCCTTCTTATTTCTTTATATTCGGCAATTGTCACGACCCTTTGACAAGATTTTATTCTTTATCAAATATGCTAAATAAATTTCTTTATCCAATACTCAATTAGAGTTAATTTTGCACCATTACTCAGATAACCATTATTTATCCTGTTTGAATCAAATAAATACTTTAAATTATAAAAAAGAGAGTTCATTGTTTTTCCCGCTTATGAGGCCATTGAAATATGGATAGTTTAGGAATGAGCACGTGTACGTGAGTCCGAGAGTGCACAGATCGATAGGCATTACTTTTATTTCTAAAATTATCTCAATACATTGAGAGCAAATTTCCAATAGCGAGATGTTATCTTGGAACTGTACAAAATTATCATTATTTAAACGAGAAACACACTCGCCTTTCTCAAGGCAATCAGTTCTCTAGTGGCAAGGTTGTAGAGATAATTGTATACAGTTGTTAAATACAACTTATCTTCAACAACCTTGCCACTATATGTTGATTTCGTCTTAAGAAAGGCAAGCGTGCTTGTCCCTGAAATATTGAAATAACAATAATTCCGTTCCAAAATGGGCCTTTCTTATTGAAAACACATTGTTTTATTTGTGAGCCATTAATATTCTCTTCCACACTGAGAACCAAACTGTTGGCTTTAGCAAAGGTTTTCTCTAGAATCACAATTAAGTTCTAAGATTCACTCCCTCAAGACTGGTGAAATCTGCAGAGAGTTGATCATCTCACTGAACTCGGACATATCCAAGCTTGGGAAACCAGACTGTAGTAGAGCAGTTTTTATATCAAGTGAAGTATTAGAAGTGTTGGTCAAATGACTTAAAGGTTTGATTCCACAATGGTAATATTTGATGTCTAGTAACATATTTTGTGATATACCTTGCAGGTAATAGATTTGAAGCGAACAAGGATGCGTTTCAAGAAACGCATCCTTGTTCGCTTTAAATCTATTACTTATATTCTTCAGAGGGGATTTCAACCTTCTATAACTTGTAGGTGCTTTAATTTTATTGAAGTTTATTTATTTGTGTGATTTCATTTTTATTATTTATTTTATTATTTTAGGCATAATTTCCACACCACCCAGGAGGTACTGCCGTTGGCGCGTTACCCTATGTTTATAGTGGCGGGTTTCCCAGGAGGCCTATACCACTCTTCTGACAGAGCTCTAACCTCGGACCGCTCGAGTCAGCCTCCGCCATTTTTAGGCATTACTCGGCCGAGTCCGATTAAATCAGCCCTGCCAGGCTCCTAGACATCCTACCTAGAGTAAAAATATTTAATCTAAAGTAGCCATTGTTGGAGCGGCGTGACCCAGGAAACTTTTTTATATTTTATAACTAAACTTTTTCTAATTTAATAAATTAAATTTGTGTGGAATGCATTCACATTCAGGAAACTAACTTGAGAAGTATTAATAGAAGATGAGAAATTCTTATGAATTATTCTTATTATGCCCATAATTTGATGCGATGTTTTTGATAGATGATTGACTTATGGATTTGAAAATAGAAACCCAGTCTTAGAGCATCAACAAGGACGTTTAACACATAGGAATTATAACTGAGTGCATCGTTTTACCACTCATTCCATATTCATATCCTTTCTTAATATTTATCCTGCATTATCGGAAAAAATTCTAACACCAATAGAAATTCAAATTTTCATTTTTTTTATTCGAAAAGTAACCAGTTGCTGAAGATTCATTTCAACAGCACTAAATACACAAGTTAATCTCGTCTCGTCTCTATATACATAAAAGTCGATGTATGTATATATGTTTGTCGGCTATGCATATTTTCAATACATAACTAATCTGTATGACATTTTAACAGGACATCGAGTTAAGTATGTAGGAAGAGTTTTTATATCACATTTTAAGTTAATCATAATTAAAATTAATTAGGTACTATACAATAATACTTATTTTTTAGTCAGAAAATTATTATTACATTTTTGCAGTATTATATTTGAATCAGAAACAAAAATATCAGAAACAAAATTCACTTAAGTTCAACACAGGCGAAGCCCAATTCTTATATTTAGTAGACAGGAACAAGATTCTATCAGTAAAACCTTCACTCGAGCAGTTAGAGGGAAATCATCGCATTCAAAATTAATAAAAATAATAAATAAATCACTAATTCAACATAACAGAAACCAAATGCCACTACAATAATATTAAGAACAAACATCAAAGGTTACTTTTAGAATCTCATTTCTAATGAATATAACAGCATATAAACAGAAATATAGATTTACCATCACAATACCTAAGATATCTTAGAAGGAATCAATAGATCAATTTTATAGGTTCTGGATGCCCTAAAAATTAAAATAGACATATTCCATAACATGGTTAAATTACATCAATTTTAAAATTTCAGTTGTAAATATCCACGCTGCGCGCGTTTGTATTTGTAAATATTTCATGCTAGAAATAGTCGAAATATTTTTAAAGCCCGTTGAAGAGCGATTATCGCCTGAAAGGTTGCAATTTAAAATAAAAAGAAACTCATTGTGAGGAAATATTTTGTAAATTTAAAAGTTTTTTCACAATTTCATCATGAATATCAATAAGTACCTTGAATCTAGAAGCAAATGTTGATAGGTTTTTCAAAACACTAATTTACTGTACTCAACATCAAATGCCAGTATTAATGACAAAGGCAGACGCATTCTACCTCACCGAATTATGATGGTTTGAGATAAGAAATATCAGAATATACTTGTTGGAGAAAGTTATACTTTTTAAAACTAAGTTGAAGAGATGCGTCCCTGTAGTATATTTGGATTTCATTCCCAAGAGAACTGACGAATTAATACTGGTTAGAGCTGGCTATTAATGAAATCTTAATTTCTTCGGATGTAAGCGATCAGCATGGTGGCGCATGTCATCAGCAAGAAGGCTAGAACAATCAACAAGAAACGGATCCTATTCTTGGTAGAGTCGAAACATCCCGATATTTTATGGTTGAATTCGAGCAACCTTCTGAAGTTTTCATGCGGATTCTCCATGAAGTAAGGATGGATGAGACGGAAGTTGACTCTCACTATACTGTGTTAACCGAGAGGAACAGTCAGAATGTGGAGAATTTTCCAATACCTCTCTGACCCTTGGATGACCTTTAACAGTTCTCACAGAGTACAGGCAGTCGTGGTCGAGACAGAGTGGAATACTTGGGAATGTCACACAAAAAACGAAGAGACACGGTTGTATTAGGAAAGTTCCGTGAACAGATAGGAGTCGAGCTAGGAGCGAAAAATGAGAAAGAAGAGTTCTTACTGGTCTACATGGGGGATGAGATGGAGCTTGGACACAACCGACGAGGGCTCCCGCTGATTGTGAAGTGACTATATTTTCGGCTAGGGCGGAGGTCTTATATATCTTTACCGAGAGGAAGTATTGGGTTTCAGCGGATGCTATAAAGGCGTGGATAGGAAGAGATATTGTACACTCTGGCAACGCTCTGAGATCTTGCTATCTTAAGGCCTCGTTTTAAAGGTGTAGGACTTCTACATCTCGATCTTTTGCTTTAGCTCAACTCTTAATCTATTACAGAGTTTTATTTATTTATCCTGAGTTTGTACAATAACATTACATATGTTGATGTAATGACACATGTCAATCATGCGTATAATTATTTATATATGTGTTTATTATACAATACGAAAATCTTGTTATATTATATACACTGCGTGACATTGAAAATGGAACACCAAGAAATAGTGGCCAGAAAGTGATGAAACTCGGCAGACAGAGAGAGACAGGGACGAACAATAAGTGATCTTTATTTCAAAATGATAGTCATAATACAGAGCGAGAACGGCGTCGGCTTAGTAGCAAGTAGGACCACCGCGGACGGCGATGCACGCAGCAACACGTCTAGGTAGAGAGTCAATCAGAGTACGGATGGCGTCCTGAGGGATGGCTCTCCATTCCCTCTCAACCATTTGCCACAGTTCGTCTTCTGAACGCGGCTGTGGCAAGGCATGCAAACGGCGTCCAATGATGTCCCAGACGTGCTCGATTGGTGAGAGATCAGGAGAGTACGGTGGCCAGGGAAGCATCTGTACATCTTGCAGAGCTTGTTGGCTAATGCGAGCAGTGTGCGGTCGGGCGTTATCCTGCTGATAAAGGGCATTGGGTACCCCCTGAAGGTAGGGGAGTGTCACCGGTCGCAGCACATCATCAACGTATCGTTGGGCCGTCATAGTGCCCTGAATACGAAGTAAAGGTGACCTGGAATCATACGCGATTTCGCCCCAAACCATGATTCCACGTTGTCGCACGGTGGGGCGTTCCACAATTGCTGCCGGATTGGACCTTTCTCCACGTCAACGCCACCCGCGTACACGGCGACTATCACTGGACAAGCAGAAACGCGACTCATTTGAGAACACGACCCTGTGCCATTCCGTCATCCACGTCGATCTAGCCCGGCACCATTCCAAACGTTGGCGCCTATTAGGTGGGGTCAATGGCAGTCTTCTTAGCGGACGGCATGAGTGCAAGCCATTAGCACCCAATCGACGGGAAATGGTCCTGGTCGAGATGGAATGATCTAGGGTGTCTTGCACATGTTGCAGGATGGCGGTACAAGTGGCTTGTGGGGGCGCCACTGCTTGTCGAAGGATACGCCGATCCACACGTGCTGACGTCACTCTTGTTGCACCGGCATTCCTATAAATTGCCACATTTCCTTGTTCCAACCATCTTCTCCACAGTCGGTGAACCGTGGACGCACCAAGGTGTGTATCAGCTGCGATTTGACGTATGGACCAACCTGCCCTTTTCAGTCCGATCACCATGCCCCTCGTAAAAGCGTCTGTCTGCTTGAACTGCCTCCGTTTACGATGACCTGGCATTCTCTGTTATTACACGTGTCTTTTGACACAAGAACAAAATTTCTACAATGATTTTCCTTGAAGAAATAACGACACGAATACTGTCCTTTCTGCAAGTTCCTTCCCTTATATCTTACTCCATGTGCGCACGAGAGCTGCGCATTTTACATCATTTGCATAACTCGGTTAGGCGCGTCTACCCTGAAATTTGCATAATTTTCTGGCCACTATTTCTTGGTGTTCCATTTTCATTGTCACGCAGTGTATATATATACTAGCCGAATGACCCGGGCAACGCCCGTGTTTTACCCAATTGAATGTTTTTATTCAAATACTATTTGTTACAATTATAAATTGGAGCCGTGGATGTCACTCTTGTGAAACGTCCCGCTCCAAACTTTACATGTACATTAGGTCAGCTGGTATTACCCCTCATTTTCACCGCTAGAGGCGCGAGCGAATTGACTTTTTGTAAATATACATAATTATAAAGATAGAAGCTTCTATAGAAGATAATGATCATAATGATGTTGCGCTCGCATCCGTGACATGAGGAATTGAGGAAAGACGGTCGTGACTATATATATAAATAATAAAATAATGAAATAATAATAATAATATAATAATAATGATTATTATTATTATTATCATTAGATAATGATAATGATCATAATGATGATGCGCGCGCATCCGTGACATGACGGTGGAAAGACGTTCGTGACTATATATGTTGATAATAATAATAATATAATAATAATAATTATTATTATCATTAGATAATGATAATGATCATAATGATGATGCGCGCGCATCCGTGACATGACGGTGGAAAGACGGTCGTGACTATATATGTTGATTATACCATATATATATAATACTATAAAATAAAGGTCGTCCCTTCCGTTAAAACAAATGTCAAGTGCCATCCATTGACCGTCTACGCTAACTAGCGGATTTAGGTTGGTGACAAAGCCACAACACCAGCCTTGGCTAACGGAGAAATGCACACGTGGAGACAATGCTTTCGGCTAATGGCTCTCATCAGTTCAGAGCAAACTTTATTTCACGAAATCAACAAGGGATCAAATGAAATATTCACATTCTGACAAAGAGGTAGTAATACTGGCACTACATTAATTTTGACATAAGTAATAGTAACAACTAGGTAACCCAGACTCCTGGAGTGTATCCATAGATCGCCAACTACCCAGGCTGTCCTGTAGTTTAGGTCTTGATAGCCTTAGTGAACCAGTTTTGTCATAAGTAATAGTAAAAACTAGGTATCCCAGGCTCCTAGAGCATATCCATAGATGGCCAACTACCCGGACTGTCCTGTAGTTTAGGTCTTGGTAGCCTTAGTGAACCAGTTTTAACATAAGTAATAGTAACAACTAGGTAACCCAGGCTCCTAGAGCGTATCCATAGATCGCTAACCACCCGATTGTCCTGTAGTTTAGGTCTTGGTAGCCTTAGTGAACCAGTTTTGTCATAAGTAATAGTAACAACTAAGTAACCCAGGCTCCTAGAGCATATCCATAGATGGCTAACTACCCGGGCTGTCCTGTAGTTTAGGTCTTGGTAGCCTTAGTGAACCAGGTTTGACATAAGTAATAGTAACAACTAGGTAACCCAGGCTTCTCGAGTGTATCCATAGATCGCCAACTACCCGATTGTCCTGTAGTTTAGGTCTTGGTAGCCTTAGTGAACCAGTTTTGACACAAGTAATAGTAAAAACTAGGTAATCCAGGCTCCTAGAGCGTATCCATAGATCGCCAACTACCCGGGCTGTTCTGTAGTTTAGGTCTTGGTAGCCTTAGTGAACCAGTTTTGACATAAGTAATAGTAACAACTAGGTAACCCAGGCTTCTAGAGCGTATCCATAGATGACCAACTACCCGATTGTCCTGTAGTTTAAGTCTTGGTAGCCTTATAGAACCAATTTTGACATAAGTAATAGTAAAAACTAGGTAACTCAGGCTCCTAGAGTGTATCCATAGATGGTCAACTACCCGGCCTGTCCTGTAGTTTAGGTCTTGGTAGCCTTAGTGAACGAATTTTGGCATAAGTATTAGTAACAACTAGGTAACCCAGGCTAGCGGAGCGTATCCATAGATCGCCATCTACCCGGGCTGTACTGTAGTTTAGGTCTTGGCTCTAGGCTTAGGCTCTATAAAGTAGAGGAAGAATTATGACTGATGATAAAAAGGGAAGAAAACAAGCAAAACGAAAATGAGCATTACGAGGCGAATTATATTTTTCATCGCCAGATGTTTTTTTTTTCCGTAGACAATTCCGAGTGCTGCCCTCTTCAGATTCAACCTGAAGATCCAATATTTTCCGACTTTTATTCTTTCCAGTGACTCTAGTCTTTCCAGGAATTGTTACCATGGGTCAACAACTCTGAGCCATTGAAAATCTACTTGCCGATTTTGAAGACACTACTGCTCAGAAACTTCCCGAATGAGTTTTAAACCTCATTCATTGTGTTCCTCGAGTTATGACAGTCGTCTATATAATGTTTGTTTACCATATTATGTCACGTCTGGAATTCTTTCCCTTGTTTCATTAATTTAAGTTCTTCATGTACTGCACAGAGGGAGTTAGAGAGATATTATTCAGTGAAGGTTATTCACATATTAAAACAAAGTGTCCAATGCGAGATACGATCCCGGTCCATGACTGTCGGGAATCGAGGGTTTTAACCACTTGTCCATTGACTTCTATAATAATAATATGTCTATTTTTCCATAGAAGCATAGGGCGCTTCTCCCGTCAAAATAAACGTCAATAAATCACGCTATCTATTTATCGCCATCTTATTTTGACGGGAGAAGCGCCCTATGCTTCTATGGATCAATTTCCTTCCGGCAATTTTTCCATCTATGTCTATTTTTGTTATCCTATTTATATATTTATAATATTTAAGGTTATATTTAGGAATAAAAGAGGTATGATGATATTGTTAATATATCTTTGTTTTACATAGGAATAAGATATTTGATCTTAATATTCTTTAAAGGAACATTTAATCAGTTTTAGAGTGGCTCGGTTTTTATATACTGATATATTTTTAGGTTTAAATATTCTTTTGATGTCCCTCCCGTTATGTGTAACTGTTGGCTAATGCTTCAGTAGCACTATATATTCATGGACAAAACTTGAGGAAGTTGTACCTGGTATCATGTAAATTGGGATTATGACGATAACTCTGAAAGATATTACAGTGACCTTTATTGAAAACAAACGAGATAAGCAAATGTGAGCTACACTAATGGATAAAACTTGAGGAAGTTGTACTCTGTAACATGTGTATCGGAATTCAGACAATAACTCTGAAAGATATTACAGTGACCTTTATTGAAGACACACGAGATAAGCAAGTGTTAGCTACACTCATGGACAAAACTAAAGGAAGTTGTACCTTTTAGCATGTATATCGGGATTGTGACAATAACTCTGAAAGATATTACAGTGACCTTTATTGAAGAAACACGTAAGAACAGTCTGTCTCCTTAAAAAAATGGACTGGAGACATCAAAGACATTCCATTTCCTTAAGTTTTGTCCATGAGTATATACTTAACTGACGACCTCTCCCAGCGGATTTGCCAATTTCCGCCAGACCGCCTTTAGAGCTCTAATGCTGTATTGAATGATTCTGCTTATATACAGGAAACTGAAGGATAAACTTTTAATAATGGTATTTAAAAAAATTAAGGACATAGGCTTTGAGGACAGTAGATTTGCATATAAATATTTGCATCGAGAAATTCCTTTCCGCAAACTATAAATACAAAGCCAGTTAAGCTTATTAGAGCTCTAAAAAGCGGTCTAGTGGATTGACCTGGTGAAATCGCTGGGAAGGTTCACCATTGATGAACAAAGAGCCTACTCTTTCTTTTTCATCGCAGTAAGGTCTGTAGAAAAAATTGTTTTGGTTGAAAAGAAAAATTCGTTCTTTATTGTTATATTTTTTATGTATAGATGGCGTGTTATTGATTTATAACTTATTTACGAATGGGTTACATTGATATTCTAATTCTGCCAATTACTTTTGGACACTGAGCGTGTTTTTGGAGCCAACCTTTGAAAGTCACAATTTTAAAATACCTTTAAGTTCCCTTGGAAAAAAACATCAAATGCATATAAAGAGGTTTAATTTATTCATTATTAATTCAAAAAATTAATTCTAAAAGATAAATATTCATTCGCTATTTATTTTATTTTAATATATATATATATTTGTAATTTTTATAACATCTTCATCCCAAATAAACTTTAAAAGCCTTAAATTGAACTGTATTTATTTCTAATTTGTACATTTATTTTAAACTAAAGTAAATTTATGTAAAGATATATAGATGTATAAAATATGTTGAAACATTATTATATTTTTAATTTTAATCATTTCAACGGTGAAAAGGGGCTAGGTCGAGTAGATATAGTTGAGTAGATGTTGAAGAAACAGGAATATGAGGAATGGCCATTTTCTCGGGATCCTCTCTGGAAATTGGAGAAGTCATGCAGCTCCGACAGAGAGAAGGGTCAGAATATAATGTGGGGTCGACATGATTGGTTAAGTTGATGGTCAGGTCTTGGTTGATTGAGGCCTGGAAGATGGAGATGAGCAGGAGTCCCAGGAGTACATCGGGAATACAGAGAGAGTTGTTTAAAGATCTCAGCAGCACAGGCAAGATGTTGAGTTCCAAATGGTCAAAAGTAAATGATCAAGTTCTCCAGATGCTCAGCAGGAAAGACTCAGTTCCAGATACTCAGAAGCAAGAGCCATATATTGAGTCCAAAATGATCAGCGACAACAGAAGCTGTCGAGTTTAATATGATCAAAGATAAATTATCAAGTTTCAGATACTCAGAATCAGCAAAAGACTTAGTTCCAGACACTCAGAGGCACGAGAAATATCTTGAGTCCAAAATGATCAGCAACAACTGCTTTAGTGTCAGATATTCCGAGGTAAAGAAGATTTCTTGACTTCAATGCGATCAGAGCCAGGAGGATTATCGCGAGTTCCAACTTGAGGTAAAAATGAGCAGACTGCCTGGTATCAGGGAAGCCATCAGAAAGTAAATAAGGTTTGCTAATGAGGGAGATGAATTTTGAAAGAAAAAAAAGCCAATCTTAAAAAAAAATAAAAAATAATTTAGTATAAATTAAAGCCAATCGTAAAAATAATTTTGAAATAATTGCCAATCACAAAATAAATAAATAAATAAATAAAAGAATAAATAAATAAATAAATAAAATAATTTAAAAAGAATTTTGAATATAATGCCAATCTTTAAATAAAGTAAAAAAAGAAGCTCTAACCCCCCCTAGTCCTAAGATAATAAGTAACCCCCCCTTTCACATACCCCGACAAACTGTAAGCCTTATAGAAATAAAATGGGTGAGTAATAAACCAACACACTACTCTGAAAAACCTATCCAAAAAAAGGTTAGTAAGAGAAACTATTGCTAAAACACTAACCGAAATCAAAAAGTAACCCAAACCTAAACCTAACAAAAAACAAAAAATGCCTTTCAAATTCATCTCCGTTTTTAGTCGCTCACTCAGTTCAGATAACTTTGCAAAACTGTAACAATGGACTTAATGCTTAGTTACAACACCCTAACTATATAGAATTCTTTTTAACTAATTCTCTAATAGAATTATAAATCATTTCCTATAAAAGAACAAAGCCACGGTTTAAAATGGTATCATTCATTATAGGAATAAAAATCAGAGTAAATTTGCTTGTATTGAAAAAAAAATAGAGAATAGGAATAAAATAAAATTTATCTTTGAAAATTACATACAAACACACACTTCAAGAAATTGAAAATCTGATTTTTTTCTGAAAATGTATCACATATTTGAAGACACCGTTAAAAAAACGTTAATAAAAGAACTTCACATCTTACTTTTCCAAAAAATGAATTTTCTTTTGGGATATTTTTTTACACGACTGAAAATTTTCCATTTTATCACATTATTATGTGTATATTAAAAATTTTGGCGGAAACTAATTTATTTAATTTCTACTTTTTAATGCATTTTGAAATAAAAGTAAACAAACCTTTTCATTAGGAAAAATAAGAATTTGGACCAAAAGTTTCTTTTTTGAGGTTTTACAAACTTTCAAACAAATTTTGTTCTTTAACGGGCAAATAACTTTATGTATGATATCAAAATGATCTTTATACAAAAATAATTGAAAGAATATTTATACTGAATTCTATTTCACTTTTTCCCTAAACTCTTTCTGAATTAATCACCCTGAATTTACTCCTTCTTTTATTGAAGAAATAAAAGTTATTTTCTCCAGACAAAATGTCGTTATTCTACACTGAATACGTTTAGTTGCATTTTAAAAATTTTCTTTCAAACTTGTTGAATTAAGAACCCTGATATTCCAAACGCAATATATCAATCAGAATCATTGTAATAAGTTTCTTTATTAACTTGAAGATAGAAGTTGCCTGACTGGCATTCATTGTTCTTTAAAAAATAGACACTTCGTCTAATAGATTCTTTACTGGCCGAATTGTCTGTTATTTCTTTATTGAGTTAAAACAGCAAGCTTACAAGCGTTGAAAATTTATAAAAATACTAATGGTAATTATAGTTTTATACACAACCAGCCCTATCTGTAATAAAGTTCAAATTTTCAAAGAATTTACTATTAATTTACGGGTGGATGAATTCTACAGAGAAATTATAGTGGTAAGTAGTAGTATCAGTAACATGTAGGTAACACAGGACAGTAAGGATACAAGAAAGGATGCAGAAGGAAATAAAGCGAAATACTTTCAAATCAAAACTGTTGTTCGAAAATGAAAATTATCTTAAGATCAATATAAATGTCTTAGAAATATTGTAACAAAATGAATCCTAAGATGAATCGTCCAAATCTCAATATCCAAGACTCCGCTTACACACAAATAAATCAAAGGACCTTCATCAAAGTAGAAGATACTTTAGCTATATTTCTTCTGAATATCCTCCGCAAAATTTGGAGACCAAAAAAGTATAGATTAAGCAGCGAGTTATATAGCAGCGTGTTTAGGTCCGTAGTGTCCAGATGAAATTGGTTCAGAGCCAGGGAAATAAAAGGAGTTTTTCAAATCCAGGTATACATCTTCTTTAATAAAAAGACAAATATTAGGCCTCCAGGGAAAATCTTATTTTTTACAAATCGTTTATTTTCAAATATATCTAGCTTTCGGCCAAGAAAGCCCTTCTACAGGAGAAAATATTTACATTGAACCGCCGATAGAATAAGAATTAAAATCAAGTAAAATGCTTCGGATGTTTACAAGCATTTGAATGCAGGATCAGCGCGGGCTTCCGTTGCCCGTGCTTATCGACCTTGCTATTCAGAGATGATATCTTGACCGGCCATGGTTACATTCAGGCAGACCTTGCAACGGTATCGAAAGAAGACCCAACTTGCTCCCACTGCCAAGAGGAAGACCAAACCGTAGACCACCTCCTCTTCACTTGCCCAACCTTCCAATACCAAAGATTCCAGACAGCCACTCTCCTAGGTATCACCAACATATGTCCAGCATCCCTAGAAAATCTCCCAAGAAAGAAATCTGCCTGGCGACACCTCATTAATTGGACTTCCACTGGCATTGTATATAAATCCAAGAAGACTTAGGTCAGAAGGACATACCGGGTAGTTGGCGACTTCTGTACGCTCCAGGAACCTGGGTTACTTAAATAAATAATAATATTTGAAGGTTATGGGGTGGCTTCAGGGAATAATATATTATAAATTTCCGGAATATCTATTCTTCTGTTGATTCTATTGTGCTTTCTGGATATGATGGAGTCCATCATAAGTCTTATAAGTCTCTTCTGATAAGGAGAAGAAATGTCCCATTTCCTTATATACATCATATTTAATATTGGTAATCCCCTCCATAAGATGAACAGCTCGGAAATTTCTCCATCCTCCATCATTGTCGTTGAGTCGCCCCAGTATCGCTAGCTGATGTGTGATGGTGCGGTGGATTTCCAAGAATGGCGCCAAGTGTCGCTACCACCTATAACCTCCTTTAGGCTTGATTCTCATCTTGTGGAATTTAGTTTGCAATGGCCGTTTCTATATCAATGGTGGGGCTGCAGACTGCTCTGTTCCAGAGAGGTGGTGATTTCCTGTTCCACACCTTAGAGATTGGTACTGTCCAGAAGATATAAACTCGCCAGCCACACATTAATGGCCAGGGTGGTCATCTGTCAGAAATATTTTTGTTGAATTCCTAGCTCATTTAGTCCTCTCTCGGTACTGAACGTCTGCTCTGGCTGGTTATGTGCAACGTCCTTGAGGCGAATAATTACGGAGTGTTCAATGCTAAATTCTAACCAGTTGGTTAAGGTTCCTTCCTATGAACTTCATTTCGTCTGACATTCATCTCATTCCAATTGTGGCGAAGACATAGTTAATAATGGTTCTAAGGGCATTTGTCTCCAACTCCAGGGTCGTTTTTACTTTCTTGTGCATCCTGAAATGTTGGCAGCTGAATTCTTCCTATTTCTTTATATTTGGAAATTGTCATGACCCTTTGACAATATTTTGTTATTTATCTCGAATTTTTTAATCAATTTCTTTATTCAATATTGACTTTTGGTCAATTTTACACCAGTTTGCTCAGATAACCATTCATTTTATCGTGCTTGTACCGCTTAAATAATTTAAATAATAAAAAAGAGAGTTCCTGCTTATGAGACCATTGAAATATGGATGATTTAGAAATGAGCACGTGTACGTGAGTCCGAGGGCACACAGATCAATAGGCATTACTTTTGTTTATAAAAATATCTCTATTCTTTGAGAGAAAACTACCAATAAAAGAGGTGTTATCTTGTAACACACACATCATACAACACTGTACAAATTATCTTTATTTCAATATTTCAACGAGAAACACACACACAAATTTCTCAAGGCAATCAATTCTCTAGTGGCAAGGTTGTTAGAGTTAATTACATAAGTTGTTATATAAAACTTATCTTCAACAACCTTGCCACTATATATTAATTTCGTGTTAAGAAAGGCAAGCGTGCTTGTCCCTGATATATTGAAATAATAATTTCGTTCCAAAATGCGCCTTTCTTATTGAAAACACATTGTTTTATTTGCGAGCCATTAATATTCTCTTCCACACTGAGAACCTAACTGTTGGCTTTGTCTAAAGTTTTCTCTAGAATCACAATTCAGTTCTAAGATACACTTACTCAAGACTGGTGAAATCTGTAGAGAGTTGATCATCTCACTGAGCTCGGACATATCCAAGCTTGGGAAACCGGACTGTAGTAGAGCAGTTTTTATATCAAGTGAAGTATTAGAAGTGTTGGTCAAATGACTTAAAGGTTTGATTCCACAATGGTAATATTTGATGTCTAGTAACATATTTTGTCATATACCTTGTAGGTGCTTTAATTTTTTTGAAGTTTATTTATTTGTGTGATTTCATTTTTATTATTTCTTTTATTATTTCAGGCATAATTTCCACACCACCCAGGAGGTACTGCCGTTGGCGCGTTACCCTATGTTTATAGTGGCGGGTTCCCCAGGAGGCCTATACCACTCTTCTGACAGAGCTCTAACCTCGGACCGCTCGAGTCAGCCTCCGCCATTTTTAGGCATTACTCGGCCGAGTCCGATTAAATCAGCCCTGCTAGGCTCCTAGACATCCTACCTAGAGTAAAAATATTTAATCTAAAGTAGCCATTGTTGGAGCGGCGTGACCCAGGAAACCTTTTTATATTGTATAACTAAACTTTTTCTAATTTAATAAATTAAATTTGTGTGGAATGCATTCACATTCAGGAAACTAACTTGAGAAGTATTAATAGAAGATGAGAAATTCTTATGAATTATTCTTATTATGCCCATAATTTGATGCGATGTTTTTGATAGATGATTGACTTATGGATTTGAAAATAGAAACCCAGTCTTAGAGCATCAACAAGGACGTTTAACACATAGGAATTATAACTGAGTGCATCGTTTTACCACTCATTCCATATTCATATCCTTTCTTAATATTTATCCTGCATTATCGGAAAAAAATTCTAACACCAATAGAAATTTAAATTTTCATTTTTTTATTCGAAAAGTAACCAGTTGCTGAAGATTCATTTCAACAGCACTAAATACACAAGTTAATCTCGTCTCGTCTCTATATACATAAAAGTCGATGTATGTATATATGTTTGTCGGCTATGCATATTCTCAATACATAACTAATCTGTATGACATTTTAACAGGACATCGAGTTAAGTATGTAGGAAGAGTTTTTATATCACATTTTAAGTTAATCAAAATTAAAATTAATTAGGTACTATACAATAATACTTATTTTTTAGTCAGAAAATTATTATTACATTTTTGCAGTATTATATTTGAATCAGAAACAAAAATATCAGAAACAAAATTCACTTAAGTTCAACACAGGCGAAGCCCGATTCTTATATTTAGTAGACAGGAACAAGATTCTATCAGTAAAACCTTCACTCGAGCAGTTAGAGGGAAATCATCGCATTCAAAATTAATAAAAATTATAAATAAATCACTAATTCAACATAACAGAAACCAAATGCCACTACAAAAATATTAAGAAAAAACATCAAAGGTTACTTTTAGAATCTCATTTCTAATGAATATAACAGCATATAAACAGAAATATAGATTTACCATCACAATACCTTAGATATCTTAGAAGGAATCAATAGATCAATTTTATAGGTTCTGGATGCCCTAAAAATTAAAATAGACATATTCCATAACATGGTTAAATTACATCAATTTTAAAATTTCAGTTGTAAATATCCACGCTGCGCGCGTTTGTATTTGTAAATATTTCATGCTAGAAATAGTCGAAATATTTTTAAAGCCCGTTGAAGAGCGATTATCGCCTGAAAGGTTGCAATTTAAAATAAAAAGAAACTCATTGTGAGGAAATATTTTGTAAATTTAAAAGTTTTTTCACAATTTCATCATGAATATCAATAAGTACCTTGAATCTAGAAGCAAATGTTGATAGGTTTTTCAAAACACTAATTTACTGTACTCAACATCAAATGCCAGTATTAATGACAAAGGCAGACGCATTCTACCTCACCGAATTATGATGGTTTGAGATAAGAAATATCAGAATATACTTGTTGGAGAAAGTTATACTTTTTAAAACTAAGTTGAAGAGATGCGTCCCTGTAGTATATTTGGATTTCATTCCCAAGAGAACTGACGAATTGATACTGGTTAGAGCTGGCTATTAATGAAATCTTAATTTCTTCGGACGTAAGCGATCAGCATGGTGGCGCATGTCATCAGCAAGAAGGCTAGAACAATCAACAAGAAACGGATCCTATTCTTGGTAGAGTCGATACATCCCGAGATTTTCTGGTTGAATTCGAGCAAACTTCTGAAGTTTTCATTCGGATTCTCCATGAAGTAAGGATGGATGAGACGGAAGTTGACTCTCACTATACTGTGTTAACCGAGAGGAACAGTCAGAATGTGGAGAATTTTCCACTACCTCTCTGACCCTTGGAAGACCTTTAACAGTTCTCACAGAGTACAGGCAGTCGTTGATACGTTTCTATTGATTGTTAACTATTAATGGTGAAAATTATTTTTATAAGAAATTGCACTTTAAATATATATATGCAGATAAATGAAAAGATACACTATTCTTAAGCAACTCTAATTAATAATTTATTAATCTTTTTACAAAACGATTATATGTAAATTGTTGTTTACAAGATGATGATCAATAACACAGAGTAGAGTAATAATATATCACAGATCATTCCTCCTTCCTTATATTGTTCATAGATGGAAAAAACCGGCAAGGAGGGCGTCGAGGTCGGGTAGATCTCCTAGGTGGAGGTGTCGTGGAAATTTGAGGGTCTTGTTCCAGTCGGTGAGGTCCTGCTCCTGCGTTGTCCAAGGTCCAATCAGAATCTTCAGCATATTTGGTATCTGAACCTGTCCTCATCTGATTGACATGCACTTTAAATGTGCCTTTTAGGTTCTTTACTAGATAAACATTGTAACCTAGTCGTCGTATCACCTGGGCCTTGAACCATTTGCGCCTATTTTGTATTACTCTAGTAAACAGCACTTTATCTCCAACTTGAAAATGTCGCCTTCCACACTCATTTCTCCCAAAAGTCTTCTGGATAAATTCAGAGTTCAAGCAATTTACAAATGTTCTAGGCACATAACTTAGGAGACGTTCTACAGGAGGCTTATCTAAAGAGGTAGGCGTATTTCTATAATTAAACAGAACATTTTGTAAAATACAGTCCATATTTGAGTTTGGAGATTCTTCTAACGACTTTTCCAGAGATTTTTTTATTATTCTTACCGAAACTTCAGCAATTCCGTTAGACGAGGGATTATATGCTGGCGAGGTTAAGTGGTATACATTATTTTTCCGTAAGAACTCCTTAAATTCAATCGAATTGAAGGGGGGGCCATTGTCAGATACTAAGCATTGCGGTAATCCATACCTGGCGAAACACTCCCGTAGTAGCTTAATATTTTCTTGCGAAGTAGTACCTCTAACTGGGAATACTTCAATCCAATTTGAATTTGCATCTACTACTAATAAATAACAATCACCTCTGAAATAGAAATGGTCAACATGAACTCGCTGCCACGGTTGGTTAGTCCTGGGCCAAGGTGTGTTCTCAGCAGGAGGAGCTGTCTGATGATGCATACAGGGAGAACATTCCTTCACAAACTCTTCAATTTGACTATCCATTTTTGGCCACCAAACCGATGATCTGGCTAGAGATTTCATGCGATTGATTCCTATATGACTTTGATGAAGTAACTTCAACATTTGATCTTGACAGGTACTTGGAATCACTGCCCTAGAATCAACAAAAATGCATCCCTGCAGTACAGAAAAATTTTCCAATTTTGAAAGGAATGGTTTCATTGTTTCATCCTTTTTTGCTAACTGAGGGTCTTCTAATAGATATTCCTTGAGCTTATTTAAAACCGGATCTTTATTGGTTTCTTCTTCAATAATGAGGTGGTCCAATGGAGTTACATTTAAAAATGATATATCATGTGTCACCAAATCAATGTTGTCTTCCCATGAATTTATTTCCTCAAGTGGAAGTCTTGAAAATGCATCCGCACAGAGCATGGTATCTTTATTTGTATATCTAATATCGAAATCGAAATCAGACAACTCTAAAGCCCACCTATACAAACGATTTGCAATTAAAGGCGGAAGAAGTCTTTTGTTTCCAAAAACAGTCGTTAAAGCTTTATGATCACTCTTTAACACAAATTTTCTCCCAAACAAGTATTGTCTCAGTTTGGAAGTTGCAAACACAATAGCAAGTGCTTCTTTCTCAGTCTGAGAGTATTTGACTTCTGCACTTGACAATGTTCTGGAAACAAAGGTAATTGGCTTCTCTTCCCCTTCCACAATATGACACAAGACCCCACTTATGCCATAGGCAGATGCATCGCAGGTTAAAGTTAATGGAAGCTTCATTGAATAGTGAATAAGCGCCTGGGAATTTAATAGAGTTAACTTCAAATTCAGAAATGCCTTTTCGCATTGGCTAGACCATTTCCAACGATTGTCCTTCTTTAGGAGTTGATAAAGAGGACCAGCCAAGGTTGACATATTAGGTATGTATTTTGAATAGAAGCTCAACATCCCTAGAAAACTCTTCAATGATGTTTTGTCGAAAGGCTTTTTACACCTTTCTAATGCTTCCAATTTCTTTGAATCTGGTCTTACACCATCTTCATTTATAATATGACCTAGAAAACAAATGTCTTTTTTTAAAAATAAGCATTTTTCTTTATTAAGGGTAAAATTTAGCTCTTTCAATTTATCGAAGATTATTTTTAAAATTCTGTAATGTTCTTGTTCATCTTTAGAACCAATGAAAATGTCATCTAAGTATATCACCGTGTTGGGAACATCATGAAAAAGGCTGTCCATACACCTCTGGAAAATGGCTGAAGCTGGACTGATGCCAAAAGGCAATCTATTGTATCGGTAAAGTCCTCTATGGGTAGATACCACTAGCAGATTTTTTGATGCTTCATCCATTTCAATTTGATGATATGCGGAGGAGAGATCCAATTTGGTAAAAATCTTGTTTCCTCCTAGATTTCCCAACATAGTTTCTATAGTAGGTAATGGATATTTCTCATCTTCAATGCAATTATTCAAAGTATTTTTAAAATCACCACACAAACGTAGTTCTCCATTTGACTTTATTACCGTTACTAAAGGCGTAGACCAATCACTAGCATTAACTTTTTCAATTATTTGACTTTTTTCAAGTCTGTCTAGTTCTTTGTCTATCTTCTCTTTAATGGAAAAGGGTACTGGTCTAAATTTAAAAAATTTGGGCTTAGCATTTGGCCTCAATGATATTGAACCTTTAATGCCTTGAATTGGTAAATCTTTATTTTCAAATACTCTCTTATATACTTCTAAAAACAGTTCTAAATTTGAAATTACATTTATATTATTACAGATATCAAAAACGCAATTGGGCCAATCAGCTTTTAAAATTCTTATCCAATTTCTGCCCAGTAACGGCGTTTGGTTATTAAACTGGCCTGTCACAATTAGGGGTAGTTTTTCCTGATAGTTTTTGTAACTAACATTTACCAAGCATTTTCCAAAAACTGGTATCATATTTCCTGAAAAACTTTTCAAATGTCCACTGTATTTCTCAAGAGTGACATTTTTGAGATTTGTAAGAAAAAATTTCTTTGAAACTACAGACACGTCTGCACCAGTGTCAACCTCCATTATAGTGTCTGCATCTTCAATTTTAACGTTTACCATTATTTTTGGTGCGTTTTCTAATGTGTTGCACTGAATAGTATTCAATTTATTCTGATTGGGTTTATTCATTCCAGAATTTTGGGCCGACTTTTTATTCCAACATACTGGAGCAATGTGCCCTTTCTTATTGCAAATATAACATTGAGCATTTTTAAATTTGCATAACTTCGTATCGTGGTTAGACTTTCCACAAATTTTGCAAGGATTATTGTATTTACATGGGAATTTAAAATTTTTAGATCTGGCTTTCAAATTATCAATATCATGACCAGGATTTTTCATCAAATTTACTTGTGACTTCGCTGCCTCTACAGAATTTGCAATAATTATTGCACTATCAAACGTTAAAAATGGTTCACTTAGCAGCCTTTTAAGCGTAGCTTCATCGAAGCAACCACTTACAAATTGATCACACAAATTTTCATTTATGTCAGTAAATTTGCACTTGTCTGCCTGAGATTTAAGCCTCAAAACAAATTTTCCCACAGGCTCATTTTCCTTTTGTACAATCTTATGAAATAAATATCTTTCAAAGTGCTTATTTTTCATTGGATATAAATGGTTGGTTAAAACCTCTACCAAAAGTTTATATTTAAGGTCACTTGGCCTTCTGGGTACCAACAAATCGCGCAAAGTCTTATAAACATTAACATCAATAGACGTTAATAACACAGATACTTTGTCTGCTTCTAATGTTTTGTTCAATTTAAAACATTCTTCTAATTGTTCCAAATAACAATTTAGATCTTCGCCTTCACGAAACCTTGGAAAATTTGAATTAGTGGTGGCCATACTTACGTTAATTCTTCGTCGCCATTTGATACGTTTCTATTGATTGTTAACTATTAATGGTGAAAATTATTTTTATAAGAAATTGCACTTTAAATATATATATGCAGATAAATGAAAAGATACACTATTCTTAAGCAACTCTAATTAATAATTTATTAATCTTTTTACAAAACGATTATATGTAAATTGTTGTTTACAAGATGATGATCAATAACACAGAGTAGAGTAATAATATATCACAGATCAGTCGTGGTCGAGGCAGAGTGGAATACATGGGAATGTCACACAAAAAACGAAGAGACACGGTTGTATTAGGAAAGTTCCGTGAACAGATAGGAGTCGAGCTAGGAGCGAAAAATGGAGAAAGAAGAGTTCTTACTGGTCTACATGGGGGATGAGATGGAGCTTGGACACAACCGACGAGGGCTCCCGCTGATTGTGAAGTGACTATATTTTCGGCTAGGGCGGAGGTCTTATATATCTTTGCCGAGAGGAAGTATTGGGTTTCAGCGGATGCTATAAAGGCGTGGATAGGAAGAGATATTGTACACTCTGGCAACGCTCTGAGATCTTGCTATCTTAAGGCCTCGTTTTAAAGGTGTAGGACTTCTACATCTCGATCTCTTGCTTTAGCTCAACTCTTAATCTATTACAGAATTTTTTTTTATTTATCCTGAGTTTGTACAATAACATTACATATGTTGATGTAATGACACATGTCAATCATGCGTATAATTATTTATATAGAAGCAAAGGGCGCCTCTCCCGTCAAAATAAACGTCAAAAACTGACGCCATCTATTGACCGTCGCCGCAACTAGCGGCCTCGGGTCGGTGACAAAGCCACAACACCAGCTTTGGCAAACTGAGAAGCGTCCACCTTATTTATATATGTGTTTATTATACAATATGAAAATCTTGTTATATTATATATATATATATACTAGCCGAATGACCCGGGCAACGCCTGTGTTTTACCCGATTGAATGTTTTTATTTAAATACTATTTGTTACAATTATAAATTGGAGCCGTGGATGTCACTCTTGTGAAACGTCCCGCTCCAAACTTTACATGTACATTAGGTCAGCTGGTATTACCCCTCATTTTCACCGCTAGAGGCGCGAGCGAATTGACTTTTTGTAAATATACATAATTATAAAGATAGAAGCTTCTATAGAAGATAATGATCATAATGATGATGCGCTCGCATCCGTGACATGAGGAATTGAGGAAAGACGGTCGTGACTATATATATTAAAAATAAAAATAATAAAATAATAATAATAATATAATAATAATAATTAATATTATTATCATTGGATAATGATAATGATCATAATGATGATGCGCGCGCATCCGTGACATGACGGTGGAAAGACGTTCGTGACTATATATGTTGATAATAATAATAATATAATAATAATATAATTATTATTATCATTAGATAATGATAATGATCATAATGATGATGCGCGCGCATCCGTGACATGACGGTGGAAAGACGGTCGTGACTATATATGTTGATTATACCATATATATATAATACTATAAAATAAAGGTCGTCCCTTCCGTTAAAACAAATGTCAAGTGCCATCCATTGACCGTCTACGCTAACTAGCGGATTTAGGTTGGTGACAAAGCCACAACACCAGCCTTGGCTAACGGAGAAATGCACACGTGGAGACAATGCTTTCGGCTAATGGCTTTCATCAGTTCAGAGCAAACTTTATTTCACGAAATCAACAAGGGATCAAATGAAATATTCACATTCTGACAAAGAGGTAGTAATACTGGCACTACATTAATTTTGACATAAGTAATAGTAACAACTAGGTAACCCAGACTCCTGGAGTGTATCCATAGATCGCCAACTACCCAGGCTGTCCTGTAGTTTAGGTCTTGAGAGCCTTAGTGAACCAGTTTTGTCATAAGTAATAGTAAAAACTAGGTAACCCAGGCTCCTAGAGGATATCCATAGATATCCAACTACCCGGACTGTCCTGTAGTTTAGGTCTTGGTAGCCTTAGTGAACCAGTTTTAACATAAGTAATAGTAACAACTAGGTAACCCAGGCTCCTAGAGCGTATCCATAGATCGCTAACCACCCGATTGTCCTGTAGTTTAGGTCTTGGTAGCCTTAGTGAACCAGTTTTGTCATAAGTAATAGTAACAACTAAGTAACCCAGGCTCCTAGAGCATATCCATAGATGGCCAACTACCCGGGCTGTCCTGTAGTTTAGGTCTTGGTAGCCTTAGTGAACCAGGTTTGACATAAGTAATAGTAACAACTAGGTAACCCAGGCTCCTAGAGCATATCCATAGATCGCCAACTACCCGGGCTGTCCTGTAGTTTAGGTCTTGGTAGCCTTAGTGAACCAGTTTTGACATAAGTAATAGTAACAACTAGGTAACCCAGGCTTCTCGAGTGTATCCATAGATCGCCAACTATCCGATTGTCCTGTAGTTTAGGTCTTGGTAGCCTTAGTGAACCAGTTTTGACACAAGTAATAGTAAAAACTAGGTAATCCAGGCTCCTAGAGCGTATCCATAGATCGCCAACTACCCGGGCTGTCCTGTAGTTTAAGTCTTGGTAGCCTTAGTGAACCAGTTTTGACACAAGTAATAGTAAAAACTAGGTAATCCAGGCTCCTAGAGCGTATCCATAGATCGCCAACTACCCGGGCTGTTCTGTAGTTTAGGTCTTGGTAGCCTTAGTGAACCAGTTTTGACATAAGTAATAGTAACAACTAGGTAACCCAGGCTTCTAGAGCGTATCCATAGATGACCAACTACCCGATTGTCCTGTAGTTTAAGTCTTGGTAGCCTTATAGAACCAATTTTGACATAAGTAATAGTAAAAACTAGGTAACTCAGGCTCCTAGAGAGTATCCAAAGATGGTCAACTACCCGGCCTGTCCTGTAGTTTAGGTCTTGGTAGCCTTAGTGAACGAAATTTGACATAAGTATTAGTAACAACTAGGTAACCCAGGCTAGCGGAGCGTATCCATAGATCGCCATCTACCCGGGCTGTACTGTAGTTTAGGTCTTGGCTCTAGGCTTAGGCTCTATAAAGTAGAGGAAGAATTATGACTGATGATAAAAAGGGAAGAAAACAAGCAAAACGAAAATGAGCATTACGAGGCGAATTATATTTTTCATCGCCAGATGTTTTTTTTTTTTTCCGTTGACAATTCCGAGTGCTGCCCTCTTCAGATTCAACCTGAAGATCAAATATTTTCCGACTTTTATTCTTTCCAGTGACTCTAGTCTTTCCAGGAATTGTTACCATGGGTCAACAACTCTGAGCCATTGAAAATCTACTTGCCGATTTTGAAGACACTACTGCTCAGAAACTTCCCGAATGAGTTTTAAACCTCATTCATTGTGTTCCTCGAGTTATGACAGTCGTCTATATAATGTTTGTTTACCATATTATGTCACGTCTGGAATTCTCTCCCTTGTTTCATTAATTTAAGTTCTTCATGTACTGCACAGAGGGAGTTAGAGAGATATTATTCAGTGAAGGTTATTCACATATTAAAACAAAGTGTCCAATGCGAGATACGATCCCGGTTCATGACTGTCGGGAATCGAGGGTTTTAACCACTTGTCCACTGACTTCTATAATAATAATATGTCTATTTTTCCATAGAAGCATAGGGCGCTTCTCCCGTCAAAATAAACGTCAATAAATCACGCTATCTATTTATCGCCATCTTATTTTGACGGGAGAAGCGCCCTATGCTTCTATGGATCAATTTCCTCCCGGCAATTTTTCCATCTATGTCTATTTTTGTTATCCTATTTATATATTTATAATATTTAAGGTTATATTTAGGAATAAAAGAGGTATGATGATATTGTTAATATATCTTTGTTTTATATAGGAATAAGATATTTGATCTTAATATTCTTTAAAGGAACATTTAATCAGTTTTAGAGTTGCTCGGTTTTTATATACTGATATATTTTTAGGTTTAAATATCCTTTTGATGTCCCTCCCGTTATGTGTAACTGTTGGCTAATGCTTCAGTAGCACTATATATTCATGGACAAAACTTGAGGAAGTTGTACCTTGTATCATGTATATTGGGATTATGACGATAACTCTGAAAGATATTACAGTGACCTTTATTGAAGACACACGAGATAAGCAAGTGTGAGCTACACTCATGGACAAAACTTAAGGTAATTGTACCTTTTAGCATGTATATCGTGATTCTGACAATAACTCTGAAAGATATTACAGTGACCTTTATTGAAAACAAACGAGATAAGCAAATGTGAGCTACACTAATGGATAAAACTTGAGGAAGTTGTACTCTGTAACATGTGTATCGGAATTCAGACAATAACTCTGAAAGATATTACAGTGACCTTCATTGAAAACAAACGAGATAAGCAAATGTGAGCTACACTCAT
This sequence comes from Cordylochernes scorpioides, assembly GCA_030710605.1. Taxonomy (NCBI): domain Eukaryota; kingdom Metazoa; phylum Arthropoda; class Arachnida; order Pseudoscorpiones; family Chernetidae; genus Cordylochernes; species Cordylochernes scorpioides. The sequence goes on from CP092865.1 coordinate 87,449,282, forward strand.
GGACAAAACTAAAGTAAGTTGTACCTTTTAGCATGTATATCGGGATTCTGAAAATAACTCTGAAAGATATTACAGTGACCTTTATTGAAAACAAACGAGATAAGCAAATGTGAGCTACACTCATGGACAAAACTTAAGGAAGTTGTACCTTTTTGCATGTATATCGGATTTTAGACAATAACTCTGAAAGATATTACAGTGACCTTTATTGAAGAAACACGAAAGAACAGTCTGTCTCCTTAAAAAAATAGACTGGAGACATAAAAGATATTCCATTTCCTTAAGTTTTGTCCATGAGTATATACTTAACTGACGACCTCTCCCAGCGGATTTGCCATTTTCCGCCAGACCGCCTTCAGAGCTCTAATGCTGTATTGAATGATTCTGCTTATATACAGGAAACTGAAGGATAAACTTTTAATAATGGTATTCAAAAAAAATTAAGGACATAGGCTTTGAGGACAGTAGATTTGCATATAAATATTTGCATCGAGAAATTCCTTTCCGCAAACTATAAATACAAAGCCAGTTGAGCTTATTAGAGCTCTAAAAAGCGGTCTAGTGGATTGACCTGGTGAAATCGCTGGGAAGGTTCACCATTGATGAACCAAGAGCCTACTCATTCTTTTTCATCGCAGTAAGGTCTGTAGAAAAAATTGTTTTGGTTGAAAAGAAAAATTCGTTCTTTATTGTTATATTTTTTATGTATAGATGTCGTGTTATTGATTTATAACTTATTTACGAATGGGTTACATTGATATTCTAATTCTGCCAATTACTTTTGGACACTGAGCGTGTTTTTGGAGCCAACCTTTGAAAGTCACAATTTTAAAATACCTTTAAGTTCCCTTGGAAAAAAACATCAAATGCATACAAAGAGGTTTAATTTATTCATTATTAATTCAAAAAATTAATTCTAAAAGATAAATATTCATTCGCTATTTATTTTATTTTAATATATATATATATTTGAAATTTTTATAACATCTTCATCCCAAATAAACTTTAAATGCCTTAAAATTGAACTGTATTTATTTCTAATTTGTACATTTATTTTAAACTAAAGTAAATTTATGTAAAGATATATAGATGTATAAAATATGTTGAAACATTATTATATTTTTAATTTTAATCATTTCAACGGTGAAAAGGGGCTAGGTCGAGTAGATATAGTTGAGTAGATGTTGAAGAAGCAGGAATTTGAGGAATGGCCATTTTCTCGGGATCCTCCCTGGAAATTGGAGAAGTCAGGCAGCTCCGACAGAGAGAAGGGTCAGAATATAATGTGGGGTCGACATGATTGGTTAGGTTGATGGTCAGGTCTTGGTTGATTGAGGCCTGGAAGATGGAGATGAGCAGGAGTCCCAGGAGTACATCGGGAATACAGAGAGAGTTGTTTAAAGATCTCAGCAGCACAGGCAAGATGTTGAGTTCCAAATGGTCAAAAGTAAATGATCAAGTTCTCCAGATGCTCAGCAGGAAAGATTCAGTTCCAGATACTCAGAGGCAAGAGCCATAAATTGAGTCCAAAATGATCAGCGACAACAGAAGCTGTCGAGTTTAATATGATCAAAGATAAATTATCAAGTTTCAGATACTCAGAATCAGCAAAAGACTTAGTTTCAGATACTCAGAGGCACGAGAAATATCTTGAGTCCAAAATGATCAGCAACAACTGCTTTAGTGTCAGATATTCCGAGGTAAAGAAGATTTCTTGACTTCAATGCGATCAGAGCCAGGAGGATTATCGCGAGTTCCAACTTGAGGTAAGAATGAGCAGACTGCCTGGTATCAGGGAAGCCATCAGAAAGTAAATAAGGTTTGCTAATGAGGGAGATGAATTTTGAAAGAAAAAAAGCCAATCTTAAAAAAATAAAAAAATAATTTAGTATAAATTAAAGCCAATCGTAAAAATAATTTTGAAATAATTGCCAATCACAAAATAAATAAATAAATAAAAGAATAAATAAATAAATAAATAAAATAATTTAAAAATAATTTTGAATATAATGCCAATCTTTAAATGAAGTAAAAAAAGAAGCTCTAATCCCCCCCTAGTCCTAAGATAATAAGTAACCCCCCTTTCACATACCCCGACAAACTGTAAGCCTTATAGAAATAAAATGGGTGAGTAATAAACCAACACACTACTCTGAAAAACCTATCCAAAAAAAAAGGTTAGTAAGAGAAACTATTGCTAAAACACTAACCGAAATCAAAAAGTAACCCAAACCTAAACCTAACAAAAAACAAAAAATGCCTTTCAAATTCATCTCCGTTTTTAGTCGCTCACTCAGTTCAGATAACTTTGCAAAACTTGTAACAATGGACTTAATGCTTAGTTACAACACCCTAACTATATAGAATTCTTTTGAATTAATTCTCTAAGAGAATTATAAATCATTTCCTATATGAAATAAATCCACGGTTTAAAACTATATCATTCAATATAAGAATAAAAATCAGAGTAAAATGTGCTTGTATTGAAAAGAAATTAAAGAGAATAGGAATAAAATAAAATGTATCTTTGAAAATTACATACAAACACTGTCGTATTTTATTTTTGAATACTCTGTGTGAAAGCTAGATTTGGAATAGGAACTAACCTAAAGGTTTTGGTTTTGGCTTTCAGTGTTTGGTTTTCTTTCTTGTCTTGCTAAATGCAATAAATAATTCTTTTGTTGCTTTAAAGAGAGTTGTAATTATTTAAAATACTACAATTTATGGTAGCAGAGCGTGGTTCAATTTAAAACTTGAGAAAAAGCGAAAATATTTTATCAGAAGTTTGATACATTTATTCTAATCGGTGAACAAAGATCTCTTCTGCATCAAGGTATGTAAATTTTGAAATATATTTCAATAGAATTTGAATTATATTGATAAAAAAGTTTTAAATAGAAGGATTGAATAAAAAAACATTTTTGAATTATAAACTACCTTTAAACAATATTGTTTAATTTTAAAAAGTTGAAAAACAAGGCTAAAATGGATTGCAATTTTTCGCCAACGACAAAAATTGAACCTTTAACAGGAACAAATTATCCGATTTGGGCTTTAAAATTCGGAGCACTTTTACGTGGAAAGAAATTATTCAAATGCGTAATTTCGGATCCCGAGCCTGATATAAAAGATGAAGTCGCTTGGCAAATATGGAGTGAAAAGAATGACGAAGCCTTTGGAATTATAGTTACAACTCTATCAGATGTACAAGCAGGAATGTTTCTAGATGAAACTAAAGCAAAGAAAGTATGGGATGAATTAAAGAAAATCTACACGGGCAACCTAGAAGATAAGATCATTGATATTGGACTTGAACTTAAGAATATCAAGATGAAAAATAATGAATCCATAAACGAATATATGGCTAGAGCCAAAAATATTGCTTCTCAAAGTTCTCCACTCGGACACCAAATATCCCAAAGAGAACTAGCGTTTCATGTTGTGCGAGGTATCCATCCAAGATTGGAAAAGATCGCTGTTGTACTGAGAACTAGAAGAGAATTAACTCTTGATGAAATTCGGCAGTCACTTAGAGAGGAAGAGAATCGAATGAATTCTAAGGTGAATGGGAGTCATTCTGATGAAAATGAACAGGCTTACAGAAGTAAAGACAGAAGAAATCACTATCAACAGAATCGACAAAAGGAGTGTTTTGTTTGCCATAAAAAAGGACATTTAGCTAAAGATTGCTGGTTCAAAAATAAGTGAATTCAAGAACAACATGGGAGAAGAAATGCAAATTCAAATACGAACTATAACAAACAAAATTTCAGAAATAATGCGAATACCGTCTCAAGCAAGCCTGCGGAACAAACTTTCAATACCAGCACAGATCGAGTTTTTGAAAACTCCTCAAATAATTATAGTCAGATACAAACCTGGTGTCTTGACTCAGGGTGTACTAGCACTTATCTCCACACTTGGACTGGATGGAAAATGTAATGCCTTATGAAAGTGAGATAAATTTGGCAGAAGAAGGTAAAGTTACACATGCTGCAGCTAAAGGTGATATCAAGGTTGCTACTTGTACCGAAAACGGAATTGAGAATGTTCAAATTAAAGGAGTTCTGCATGTACCTAACTTAAGGTCTAATCTTTTATCAATATACGAATTAACTAACAAAGGAAATACTGTAATTTTCAATAGAGATGGAGCAAAGTTTTACAATGAACAGGATGATTTTTTTTAATTGCAGAGGCTCAAATCCAGGATAGGATGTATGTAATGGAAACAAGGTCCAGAGATGAATACTCGGAAAAGACGGAGAATGTCATGACCGCAAAAGATGATTTCTCAAATGACAATATCAGCTTGTGGCATAGAAGACTGAATCATTTGAACGAAGCGTACATGAAAGAGATAATTCAACGGAATGTGGTATTGGGGTTTAATGTTAAATTTAAGAACTTGCCAGAATGTGAAGCTTGTATAATGGGGAAATTGACTCGACAACCTTACCATCCCGTTACCACCAACTGTACAACCAAACCCCTTGAATTGGTGCATATGGATTTATGTGGTCCAATGCCATAACAATCTCTAGGTGGATCAAAATACTTTTTTGTTCTGGTTGATGACTTCAGCCGAAGAACCTTTATCTACTTTCTGAAAAACAAAGATGAAACTTTGGGGAAGTTTGAAGAATTTAAGGCAAGAGTGGAAAATGAGCTAAAAATGAAAATAAAGGATGTGCGAACTGATAATGGCACAGAGTTCACTAATCACAGATTCAAGAATTTCTTAATTAAAAATGGAATACACCACCAACTCTCCACCACCTACTCGCGACAAAGTAACGGAGTTGCGAAGAGAGTAAACCGAACCCTAATTGAAACAGCAAGGACATTATTGTTTGATTCAGGATTACCCATGGCTTTCTGGGCGGAGGCAGTCGCTACTGCATCATATGTCAAAAACTGCACATAGGTCAATCAAGCTTGATACACCAATGTAGAAATGGAAAGGAAGAAAACCCTCCAATCGACATTTGAGAATATTCGGTTGTTTGGCGTTTTGGCCCATTACACAACAACATAGAAGTAAATTTATGCCTAAAAGTCGAAAAGGTATTTTTGTAGGCTATTCTCTGAAAAGAAAGGCTTATCGAGTGTATGACATAATCACTAAGAAAATAGAAGAAGTAAGATCAGTAAAATTTGTCGAAAATGAGAAAGGAATTGATTATGCAAAAAAATCTTCAAGAAGACACAAATTACGACCATTTTGCATATAAAAAGGAAGAGGAAAAATGATAATGGAATCGACCTTCGGACGCGTCCAGAAACCTCAGAACAAAATGAAGAAACGATTCACACGCTAGACGAACCTAACGAGGAAAGATTTGTAAGGTCAGGTCGCAAAAAGAGAGATACGCAAAAGGTTTTAGAGCAAAAACACAGAGCAAAACTGAGAGAAGAAGAAATTAAATTGCTTGAACAAGGCGTTCGACGTTCGAAAGAATAAAAGAAAGAAATAACGTGAATTTTATATTAGAACCAGAAGAACGTATTTCCGAAAATTATGAGGAGGCGATTAACTGCGAGAATAAATATGAATGGCTCGAAGCAATGAAAAAATAACTTTACTCTATTAACAAGCATAAGGTATGGACACTCGTTCAAAGAGAAAAAAATATGAAGATCATAAACTGCAAATGGATCTTTAGCATAAAGAGTACGCCTGGTGAGGGTGTTTATAGAAGAAAAGCTAGATTAGTTGCTATTGGTTGTAATAAGAAATATGGCGTAGAATATGAGGAATCATTTTCACCAGTGATCAGAAAAGAAAGTCTTCGTGCAATTGTAGCCCTAGCAGCTCAGTTGAATTTGGTTATAACATCATATGATGTGAAGACCGCCTACCTTTACGGAGAATTGAAGGAAACTATTTTTATGAAACAGCCGGAAGGATTTGTTGAAAAAGGTGAAGAAGACAAAGTTTGCAAATTGTTAAAAAGTATATATGGACTTCCACAATCGGGACATTGTTGGAATAAAAAGATCAACGAGATACTGATACAACTGGGAATGAAAAGATCGCAATATGATCCATGTGAGTACACTTTTAGAAAAGGAAAGGAATATGGAATATTGGGTTTATACGTGGATGCTCTAATAATAGCCAGAACGGATAAAACCTTTAATGAAAAACTAGCATCAGAGATAGGAAGATTTGTTACTTTAAAAGAAAAAGGGGAGAATGAACCTTTCATTGGTATAGAGATAAGGAAAACAGAATACGGTTTTGATCTATCACAAGCCCATTATATCGATAAAATCTTGAAGAAATATGCACTCGAAGAATGTAACATTGTACAAACTCCGGGAGATCGAGACCAAAGTTTTGATGAATGTCAAGACTCCAAACCAGTAGACAGGACATTGTATCAAGAGATGATCGGATCCCTGATGTATTTGGCAACCGAAACTCGTCCAGATATTTCTTTTAATGTGAGAAATTTATCCCGATTTTGCAATTATGCAAGAGAAGTACATTTAACAGGAGTTAAGAGAATATATAAATACCTGAAGGGCACCAGAGATAAAATGTTAATATACAAGCCATCAGAAAATAGCATTCTTGTCAGCACAGATGCAAGCTGGTGTTCAACAAGTGACGCAAAGTACTATTCCGGATACACAGTTAAACTGGGAAACAACCTGATCAGTTGGAGAAGCAAGAAACAAAATTTGGTGGCTCTGTCTACATGCGAAGGCGAACTGATTTCGATATGCGAAGGGATGTGCGAAGTAAAATGGATTAAAGGACTTTTAGAAGAACTATGTAAGGATGCGAACTTTCCTACAACGCTTAAAACAGATAGTCAATCTGCTATTGTTGGGTCAGATTTTCCACCAAACAGACCCAACAAAGATGTAAACATTCTTTTACATCCTATTTATATACAAGCAGTGTCTCGCCGAAAGTGCTTGGTGTGCAGATGGAAGTCCCACAGCAATGGCCGACGGTGGTTCAAAGACCAAGCCAGGGGAAGACGCAGCCCTGGACGTGAATCCCAATATCTGCCAGGGGAAGACACAGTCCTGGACGCGCACCCCAAGAATCTGCTATAGGAGGATGACATCGGCCCTGATTAAGTAGCCAGAAGCCCGATGCAAACAGAAGCAGAAGTTTACCCACAACATAAACAGAAAGCTGATGGACATTGGAGAAGCCACCTCAACAAGAAGAAATGGACGTCGAGCATTCGTCTCTGTAAAACCTCCCTTCTTTTAATTTGTATATAACTTGTGACATCACATTTTGATAGATGGGGCCTATTTAGTAATATTTTGGACTTCTTAAAGAAGAAATTAGCATATCAGTTTCTCAGAGGGGCAAGCATCCTAAATTTTTATTTGATTTCATTGTTAATTTAAATTATCTCTCAATAAGAAAGATAAATTCTAAATTTTCGTTAATATTTATTTATTCTAAATTGATTTTTCATAAGTCGAGCGAGTGTATTTACTAATCCATAATTTTTTTTAAATAAAAATATAATAAAATATTTTTTTATTCCTTAATTTTTAAATATAATAATATTATTTTAATATTCCGAGAATCTTCGTATATTCAAGTTTTACTACTCTGCGAGAAATTATTGAGGTTTAGGTGACCAAATGAGAATAATTTATCACATAAATATTTAAATCAATAATTTTTATTATACTCGGAATATATAAATTATTTAATTTCCTAAGGAATCAATTTATTTTTTAACCTACAATTTTTCTTGCGGCAACACGGTAAATTGGGGGCGTAGTCAAGATCACGTGCGTGTTTTTCTTTCGACGAATGAAAATGCGAGCCAATAGGAACTTTGGCTCGAGCAGCGAATGAAAATGGACAGGGGCAAGCTTAAAAGAGGGTTTCTTTGCCAAAATCGGGGCTTTTTGCTTTTTGAATCGATGCCGCTCAGTCTAGATTGTTTTTGATCGAACGTCCAAGCAGGCTGGGGCAAATTTCCAGGAAGGAGGAGGGCGATTTCTTATCAGGAGAGGTATGTGGTCGAGATGCTAGGTAAGTTTAATTTAGATTTTTGTTATAAAGGTCTATATAGTAAAACATGGCGAAGCCATGATAGATGTAAAAGATATTTACTTTTTATGTTTAGCCAACATGTTTTGCCAACTATGGCGAGTTTATATGGTGAGATGGACATATCCATGTTTTGATAGGTAAATTATTTCTTGTCCATACAAGGTTGCCCTTGAAATGAGATGTTGTAATTTTATATTGTGTTAAATAAAAACTATGGCATGTTTTGTATATTGAGAAAGGTATTTTTTTGTTGTTCCCAATAAACATAAGACCCCACTCTTGCTTGAAATCCTTATAAAGGCAGAATTTTATCCATCTAGGATCACCCATGATTGAAACTTGTAAACTGAGATAATAATAATAAAAACTTGAAATTATTATTAATTTAAAGGAAGATGTGGTAATTTATCTTGAAACAAATTACATTTTTGGTTATTAATATGGATCTTTGTGTTCGTCGTACCATATCAAGTGTATATCTGAGTGTAATCCTAGATATTACACAAGTTGATGTAAGCATTTGGCGAGTGTTACATTTTGCATATGTATGTCAAAAAGGTGAAATTTAACCATCTAGACGTAAGAGCGAATCTTACATTGGTGCTCAACTACAAGTCACATGTAAATCCGGGTGTATACTATATTTACCGTATATGATGGAATGTAAGAGCGAATCTTACAATTGGTTACCCAACGTGGGGCGATTCACTGTTGAAAAGTGTAAAACAAATTTACATGAAGTAAACCCCATTGTCCTGAGATATAAAAATCCCATGCTTTACCACGATTTACATTAAAAGAAATAGCTAACGTCCAAATTACGCATCTTTGTATATTTCATTTTTTTGATAAAGGCTTTATTTAAAAATACGTTATTCACGACGCCTTTTTTTTTACATTTTTTTTGTATACTTCATGATTTTGGTAAAAGCTTTACTTAAAAATATGTGATTCACGATGCCTTTTACATTTTTTGTTATTGTAATTTGTTTCGAGCTTAGCATATATATTATTCTAACCTTCCAATTTTCAAATTTACAGAAGCATCTTATGGTTGAAATGTACCACATTTTTTTATTATAAGTTTCGAATATTGGAGAAATAATTTCTTCCTTTGTATAGACCATGAAATATTGGGACGCTAACTTAAGCCTAGAAATAATGTTTTCTCAGAAACCTGAGAGTTTCCCACAAGCTCCAAATTTAGAGCCTCAAGGGAGGTCTTTTGATTGACAAGTTGGGGTAGCGTCCACATCTGTAGAGAGGTGGAATGATTGACGTGAAAAACAACAGATGGGCATACAGGATGTTTTCGAGGGGGAAGGTAAGCTAGGGGGGATGGAGATATTTTTGGAAAAATATGTGGAAAACACATGTATGGGCATTAGCTGGAAAGTAGATAAAAACAATGAGGGGACAGTCCGCTTCCAGCTCTCGAGTTGAAAGGTTGGTCTTACAATCCTCCCCGCTTTTGCGGGTAGGTTTTTCACGTCTTAAATATTCTATCTTCCTTTGTCTTTCATCATTACCTTCTTTATTATAAGATAAGTGAAACCTTTTTGTTTACTACAGTTTAATAATGTTTATATATTTTATAATTATTTCCGTCCCACAGAACTTCCACTCAATAAGACTAAAGATATTTTGAATTTTATTAGAATGCTCTTTTAGTTATCTTTAATCTTTATAGTATTTGACGTTATCTAGATAATAATTCAAAGCATTTATTTTCTTTTCTGATATACATCGACTTACGATTTATTTTTTAAATTTTGTATTTTCTGTATTTAAGGCTTCATGCCTAAAATGTTCCATCGCCATTAGTTTCTCACCATTATTTTTCTTTTATTAGTAGGTCAGTACGACTTATTTCAAGGTTTAATAGATTTTATATTTAATTTTTTTCAGCAAATTGATTCCACTTGACAAATCTGAAGATATTTTGAATTTTTTTAGAATGCTCTTTTAGTTATCTTTAATCTTTATAGTATTTAACGTTATCTAGATAATAATTCGAAGCATTATTTTCTTATCTAATGTACATTGTCATGCGATTTGTTTAATTTATAAATGTCTTCAATTATGGTATTTAACGTTTTCAATATAACAATTTAAAACATTCTAGTATGCGTTGTCATGCACAGTATTTTGATTTTTTTAATTTTATTTTTTAACTTTATATGAATATGCGTTTTCCTTTTTAAAATTTAACCCCGATATTGTAGACAAGCGTATAGTCTAGCTTGCTTCTGTAAATCGTTGAATTTCTCAATTTTCTTTTCATATGGTATAATTCACGATATTTGCGTGACGGGCGAATCACGATAAAACTTTCAAAATGGCGGTCGATGGACGCGTGTGTATTTACTCTATAGAGTGGTTGTTTATACACATAGGTGCCTATGGATTTGTTTAATTTTATAAACGTTTTCAATTATATTTTCTGTATTTACTAGTGATTTAACCCAACAGGTTTAATAGCCCGCTGGTATTTCTTTTCTCTATTCGATAACATGATTGCTTATTTTTGTTTTTATGTCCATTTATGAACGCAATGCCCAGACTTAAGTGCCCACTTCGAATATCGATAGTAAATGAGTTTAGTCATACCTTCCCGCAGATCTCTTCCTTAGCTTTTATTTCGTGTAATGATCATTTTTTAAAGTAACAATCAATATAGATTCCTGGAAACGCATACTAAATAAAAACAGTATTTTTGATTTTTTTATAATTTGTCAACCTTATATGAATGTGTACTTTCTGTTTAAATTTTAACCCCGATACCTTAGGCAAGCGTATAGATTAGCTTGGTTCTTCGAAACGTTGAATAGGATCATATTTTTTTGTTTGGTATGGCATAATTTACTACAGATGATTACATGTCGAAATACAATCACAGCGAAATTCCAAAATGGCGGCTAAAAGGACGCGCCAGGCAACCGACTTTTGTTCCATGATGCCTCCAACTACATATGATTTTAAATATCCTGTATATACACTGACAAGGGAAAGTCACCTTGAATTTATAAATGTGCAATTTTTTTTTTAATGTCTTAGGTAGAAATTTCCAAGATTCTATTTCTGAAACATTTTCTTGGATGGGGACAAATAAAACCAACTTAATAGTATTAAGTTACAGTAAATATTTGCCAGCAGAAGGCATGATGAGATTACATGAAATTTAAACCAGTCTTATGTTTAGTATGTTTCTTTAGTTGTAATTTGACACAGTCAAAAAATAAAGAAATGGACAGTACGCTATATCTTGATGCTGGATATTTTCTATGTCAGGAAGGTGTAGTTATTCTGTTTAATGAGAATTCCAATAATTATCAATTTAGCAAATTATCTTTGGGGAATTGGACAACTGTCTTGAAACAAAATTTTTGAACTGCTTGAGTAGTTAAAAAAAATCCTGGAGTTAGAGTGAACGACTTGTAGTACAGACTGACCACTCGACGCAGAAAACTCTAGTGATCAATTATTGTGTTAGTTCGCTGCAGACAAGAAGAACTTTGATTCTCAGGATATTCGATAGGCAGAATTTCAGGAATTGATAAGGTCATGGTTAAAGTTTACACAGGCATATGGGGGGGTAAAGGCAACTATTTAAACAGGATAAGAGGCAGTCTTATGTTTTAAGTACCTTCAGTGGAAGCTGATGCCACTGCAGATATTCAGCCTAAATAATTTCAAATTTTGAAGTCATGCATGACGCGTTAGCACGGGATTGACGCCTGAAATGGCTTTCATTGGGATTAAACGGGTTTGCAAAGAAGTAGGAGAAGTGTAACATGTCACACCGGTGTACCAAGAAATATTTAAGAAGGATTACGTTGAGCCAACTGAAATTAGTAAAAATTTAAGAAATTAAGATCTTATTCTTAGAGTTTTACACTAATTTCAACTACGCGATATGGACGGCGTTATAAGTTGGGTGAAAATGATTCGGCCGCAATGGGATGGTCTCCTGGAGGTGGTACGATCAATATTACTTATTGAATGCCGGGCGGGATCGCACGAAGCATTAAATGACAACAAGAAATGCTTAAAGAAACACCCTAGAGGATTGGGGATCGACAAAATGACAACATGAGAAATGTTCAACATAGTACATTGGCAGCAAAATAATATCTTGCTATTGTATGGACAGCCACTTCTTCCTGAAATGTGCAGCGGGTGTTGGTCCCAGAGTTAAGCCCTTTGAGGCGACACTTCCCTTTGCAGATGACATAAAGACGCATGACAAAACAGCATATAAGCTTTAAACTAACTTCAATCCCTGGCATAAATTTAGTATACCAATAGCTATAGAACCGCTGGAAACCTCCATACACTGTGTGAATATTTTAGAGAGAAATGAGCGATTCAATTCTATGAGCCATGAGGTATCCTGTAAAATCGGAGCTGTACCCCATTCAATTTTTTTTTAATAGTAGCCGGTGCGAGATATTTCCAGAATTTTTTTTTTAACTGTCATATAATTCGAAAAACTAGAAAACTACACCATTTTGATACAGTTTACGTCTAGCATACATGTGAACTCAACATGACTATTGAACGAAAATCGAAGACTAATGAGCGAGCCAACCTAAAGAGAACGAGAATAATAGACTTACAATCAGTAGTTGAAGCAAACTATTCGCACAATTTTGTTATGTTCTCTCTCTAACTGATCTATCACATTATAGATTTTCTTTTGACAAGGTGACTACCCCGCCGAGTGTATATGGAGGTATAAAGGCTTAAAGGTCATAGGCTGTTGGAATAATAATACACTAGTAATAATTAATAGTTCATTCTGATATACAGTAGAGGCAGTGAGAACAGCGCCTCTACCAGTGGGCCATCATAACTAGTTAGTTTCAATACACCCAGAAAGAGCTTATCTCCTCGAAGGGGAGATTAAAGGGGTGAAAACTGGCTCTCTGGAATTTTCCTCGAAATTTTTCGACGGCTCTCGCCATGAACGAATGTCAGACTTTAGTATAGAGCTGACAGGGGAGGAACAGATTCCCAGAAGGGACTCCCGAGATATCAAGGTGGGCTAGAGCAATAGATCGGGATCCAATTCCCGATGACGGGTTTCAAGGAAATACCAGAGGGATGAAAAAGGCGTTGAAGTGTGTTAAAAGGCGATGAAGAAGAGTCGAAATGTGTTGGAAGCGTTGAAGAAAGATGCGATGGAAGTAAGTTGAAAGGCGTTGAGGATGATGAGAGATGATGAAAGAGTGAGAAAGCGTTGGATGGTGATGAGAAAGAGATAGAAGATGCAGAAAGATGTTGAAAGAGAAAGAATTGAAGAAAGATGGATAAAGAGCTTTGTAAATAGTAGATAAAGGTTGATAGGAGAAAGTGCGTCCAACGTTTAGAGAATAGCTGTTGGCTGATAGAACGATGGAACGATTTTTTTTTAACTCTTCATCAAGCGGTTGGTGGATAATTTGTTTTAGACTAGATACCAATATCTGTAAATAGTACATATTATGCACTGAGGGTTTGTGTAAGCTGATTTACCTAAGTTTCAGCGACTGTATACACTAATTTATATACATAGGTCTTTATTAGTTACAACAATAGGTTATATTGAATAACAAATACATATTCTCTTTTTTAGAAGCAGTTTTTTTTGGCTGCAATTTTTGGTTTTAGTGTTGTTATATGATTTCATAAGAGTTACTCAGTTTTTTTTTAACAACGCTTTGTTCTTAGTGATAGGCTGCGATTTAAAGAGTTTCAGCTTTCTTTTATTTTTCTAACTACGAGTTTGTTTTAGCGTTGTAATGAATCTTAAAATTTCGGTTTTTCTTTTTTTATTTTAAGCTACATCTTGTCCTAGTGTGTTGATGAACTTTAAAGAGTTTTCAATTTTTATTTTAAGCTAACAATTTTGTCCTAGTGTTATGGTAAACTTTAAATAGTTTGCAGTTTTTCTTTTTATTTTTTAAACTATAGCGTGTGTTCTAAACTTCCAGTTCTTCCTACTTTATTTTATGTTAACAATTTTGTCCTAGTGTTATGGTGAACTTTAAATAGTTTGCAGTTTTTTTTTAACTATAACGTGTGTTCTAGTGTTAAGTGACCGTTGAAAGGAGCTTTAACACCCTGTTTCAGTTAGTGTGTTATTTGTCTCAACCTTGTCTTTGTGCAGAATATCGTCTCACAACCTTGCTGTAGTGTTTGTTGCCATCTTTAAAGATCTTTACAATTTGTTTTAATGTTAGTGTGTCATTTAGAGAAAATTGTCACAACCTTATCCTTGTATAGAACACCGTTTTTACACCGTTTTATTTAATGAGTTATATGAGAGATTCTAGATATAAAATAAGAGTTACTATTTTACATGAGCCAAATCGACCCAGCAGTTAGAACAAAAGGGGGGAGCTCAGATATTCCCTCCTTCCACGTGACGCCACTGTTTACCCCGACCGGTCGTTCCAGATAAGAGGGAATACCAGGAAACTCTGTCCTCCTGACATCGCTCCCTCAACACGAGAAACGGCATCCCGCTGTTTACTAGTCGGTCACATGACCTTGGGCAATCTGTTCTTGTACTTCGGGGTCGTGGTAGGGTTTCATGCTCACTACATGGACGATATCTTGGGTTTTCGTGTTCTCCTAGTGTAGAATTGGCTCAGCCTCATTTTAGTATAGTATATAATTAAGAGTTGTCTCACAACCTTGTTTTAATATAACACATCGTTTTGAAGAGCTTTCACAACCTGTCAGGATATGATTTAGGAAAATTTTAGTTTCTTTTTATTTTTATGCTACAATTTCGTCCAACTGTAGAACCAGAGGGACCACGAGAGACAGTAATCTTAGGAAACCCGCTAGAGGTAGTGAATAGGACAATTGGTGGCAATGTTGACGGCCCTGAAATACGCCGTTCAACCAGGGTCAAGAAGCCCACCGAGTGCAGGTCGTGTCCAGGTTGCCAATGATTAAACCTATAGAATGTGTACTAGAGTTAGTTGAATTTTGATCATAGTAAAATGTGTTAGAACGTGAGTTAAAGACCGTAGTCTGTGGTTTTGGAGAGTTTTTTTTTTTGCTACAACCTCATGTCTGTGTTAAATGTTCATTGTACGGAGTTTTCAGTTTTTTTTTTATTGAAGAGGCTATTCTGTATTAATAGCATGTTGTGATTTAACACCTGGGTTCAACAGTATATTTTGTTTTAATTTTTTTTTAATTGAAGGTTATGAACAGTGGTTCAACTTCAAGATTAATTAGGAAACTTAGATGCTTTAGATATCTGCTGTGCTTGTAACCAATTCTCTATGGACAGACTTGGAACTTGTGTTGGGTAAAACTTGACTCCCTGTAATCCCTGGGTCCAGAATACAGTTCAAAGAGAATTTCTAATGAGAGTATGTAATGCAGTTACAATCTAAGAATTGATATGATAGAGCAACAAGTAACCTCTGTTGTTAAACTCAGAACGAGCTGGGTACTAAAAGCCCTATAAGTCCAAAGAAAGAGTTTAGCTGAATAGCAGAGAAAGAAGAATGCCAATGATCTTATATGGGAAGTAGCGTTGGAAAAACACTTGTAGACCTATCATATATTGGCAATGAGGTAAATGCTTGAAGGTCAGTTCGCTCCATTTAAGTGCTAGTTTGATGAGTCGTTTGTTTAGACACCAAGTGTCAAGATAAGAAGATTTTCAAACTGTGAGTCACACGGTTAAAGTGTTAGATTAGATTTCAGCATTTGGTTGTTAACAATCAGTTTTATTAATTTGTTTAAGTATAAATAATGTTTATCTACGTGTAGATAATTGATATATAGAGTTAGTATGAGGCAATTCTTTTAAGTAAATAGGGCTTTAGTTCCCACTTTGTTTTAATTTAGCAACTTTATTTGATTTCTCATCAGGTCCTAAAAGACTTTATCATTGTTAGGGTTTATTTTGATAGAGATAATAGTAGTACTTTGGCTTGTGTAGCAGCTTTTAGCTTTAGTTTGTATGCACACCGCGAATGATAGGGGGGAGGGTGTATGAATGAATTGGTGTAATGAATGTGTAGGAAGGCTAAAAACAATTATACTGTTAAACCAAAATTACTTTAGCATAGGGTTAGAAAACTTAATAGGTTCAAATTTTAATTTGATTTCTGTATTTGTTAGGAACGATAGCCTCACAGGACTATACAACTCTATTGTTAGGAAAATATTCGCTCCATTTTGATTAGATCTCCTTTCAAAGGAGAATGAGTAGGATTTCCTTTATTAGAGTATTCAAGTACTCTTTTTCATTATATCAACTTGAATTCTAAGAGTCGTAGGCAATGACCATGTCTCGATTCTCAGACTGGGGATTTGTGGAAGGTCACGGTCAGGCCAAAAGCCTGCAAGTCCCCTCCTCTTTAGAGGAAGCGGAGAGGTATCAGGTGAACTTTGTGCTAGGTGGGAAGATTCAGTTGCCGACGTCGCAAACTAAGTGTACAGCGACAAACCTCGGATAACCGATCTGACATCGTAGTTTACGACGCGTTAAGCGTGGCTGGAATGAGGGTGATTCATTCGGGAGGTTGGAAAGGATCGGCACGTTGATGCTCTTCTATATATTGCGCAGCCTAGAACAAATTCCCCGATGGACGAGCTTAGAAACATGTGCTGGGTAGAGAAATCGAATTCCCTGTAACTCCATGTCTCTTAGTCAAGGTCTAAAGGGGTTTTCTAATGAAGGTTAACAATTGAGCATGTAAGAAACAAGTTACGATTAGACGAGGCGATTCCGTCTACAGATTTTAGGTACCAATTAGCAAAGTGACAGATGAACTGTCCAGGTTCTTTGCGTTTTATATCGCCCCAGGCTATCAAAAAGTTAATCACCTAATTAAAGATTATCAGTCTACCGTACGTTTAGTTAGAACGAATTTAAGTCTAAATATCAGTTAGTAAGTAGAATTTTTTTTTTAACGAGAGTAACTCATTATAAGATAAGGTAAATTTTTAAATTAGTAGGGCATCTAAATGAACTTTTGAAGCAGATTACCAGAACAAGCCAATGTAGCGTTTCAGATCTAAAAGGGAAGAATTTTTTTTTTGGGAAGATCGATTCGGCCGTGAAATGGCCTAGAGCAATGAGCTAATCTTATTTTGTTTTAGACATAGAATAAAATATTTTTTTTTTTTGGGAGATATTAAGAACTCGAGTTGTTGGTCAAAAATATGAGTACACATTCTATAGATAATCTAAACAATGTATAGTAGGGGTTAACTACATGTTCAGGTAAAGAACAAAGATAGGTGAGATTGTCATCTCGATAAGGTGATTTAGAAATAATCTGGTTTTAGGGAAGTAGTTGAATACCAAGATTTCCTTTCCTATAAATTTTCCCTTGGATTGAGAGAGACGGGGAGCATGCCAGACAAAAACACTCCCAATGACGAGTTGATAAGAATAAAATTTTAAAATATTACATATGAGTTTTGAAATACTAGTGAGATGAATTAGACCCCTCAGTGCACATCTACTCGTTTTATTATTACTATATATTCAATATTATCATATATCATTCCATATTATATTCTTGTGTATCTATATATATATATATATGTAAAGCATAATCAGTTTGGATTATTGGTTATTGACACATGATACCGGGACCAAGTCCTAATAAGTAGGTGGCGTGTGACATTTCGGTAGCAGCGTTGTTACCATCTTCAGCCAGATACACTGAATGAGAAACTTAACCACAGCATATATATTTTTGTTTATCATTTATATCTTCTATATCAACGATATTTCTCTTCTATGTGTATATATCATGTTCATACATTTTTTTTGTTTGGTATATATCTTTCCCCTCGTTATTGACCATATTGTTGTTATTATTTAACCTTATGTATCACCATTAATTCCTTTTACCCTATGTAACCTTATATAATCATATTTTTTGTTTTTGCCTTTGTATTATAAGACTATCACATGCACCCCATTATCTATAGCTAAATAAAGAATTTATTTAAGATATGTTTTAGGAATTGTACATATCTATGTTAACACGCACAATTCCTTGGCGCCCTTAATAATTATGTTTACCTAGGAGGTACTAAGAGTTTGTTTGTATAGAATTGATGCTTAGACCACCCCACACTTCCACCCATAGGGACTATGGCTGGGAACATGTGGACTCACCTCACACCTGGGTCAAGAACCTCTGACGTACAAACAATGAAAGATGGGCTAGTACTATGCCCACTAAATCGTAGGATGAGATTTCCCCCAATATTATGATGAACTAACATGTTCCAGGTTAATGGCCCATGTGTTCCTCCTTTGCCCGAGTGTCAGTGATTGCATACTGATATCGTAAAAGAATGCATTTCTCCCAATTTCATATTTCTCATAGAGTATGAACAGATATGAATTAGAAAAAACACATTCTTTCACTCTGGCAGGGGAGGAATTGTTGGGTCAGATTTTCCACCAAACAGACCCAACAAAGATGTAAACATTCTTTTACATCCTATTTATATACAAGCAGTGTCTCGCCGAAAGTGCTTGGTGTGCAGATGGAAGTCCCACAGCAATGGCCGACGGTGGTTCAAAGACCAAGCCAGGGGAAGACGCAGCCCTGGACGTGAATCCCAATATCTGCCAGGGGAAGACACAGTCCTGGACGCGCACCCCAAGAATCTGCTATAGGAGGATGACATCGGCCCTGATTAAGTATCCAGAAGCCCGATGCAAACAGAAGCAGAAGTTTACCCACAACATAAACAGAAAGCTGATGGACATTGGAGAAGCCACCTCAACAAGAAGAAATGGACGTCGAGCATTCGTCTCTGTAAAACCTCCCTTCTTTTAATTTGTATATAACTTGTGACATCACATTTTGATAGATGGGGCCTATTTAGTAATATTTTGGACTTCTTAAAGAAGAAATTAGCATATAAGTTTCTCAGAGGGGCAAGCATCCTAAATTTTTATTTGATTTCATTGTTAATTTAAATTATCTCTCAATAAGAAAGATAAATTCTAAATTTTCGTTAATATTTATTTATTCTAAATTGATTTTTCATAAGTCGAGCGAGTGTATTTACTAATCCATAATTTTTTTTTCTAAATAAAAATATAATAAAATATTATTTTTATTCCTTAATTTTTAAATATAATAATATTATTTTAATATTCCGAGAATCTTCGTATATTCAAGTTTTACTACTCTGCGAGAAATTATTGAGGTTTAGGTGACCAAATGAGAATAATTTATCACATAAATATTTAAATCAATAATTTTTATTATACTCGGAATATATAAATTATTTAATTTCCTAAGGAATCAATTTATTTTTTAACCTACAATTTTTCTTGCGGCAACACGGTAAATTGGGGGCGTAGTCAAGATCACGTGCGTGTTTTTCTTTCGACGAATGAAAATGCGAGCCAATAGGAACTTTGGCTCGAGAAGCGAATGAAAATGGACAGGGGCAAGCTTAAAAGAGGGTTTCTTTGCCAAAATCGGGGCTTTTTGCTTTTTGAATCGATGCCGCTCAGTCTAGATTGTTTTTGATCGAACGTCCAAGCAGGCTGGGGCAAGTTTCCAGGAAGGAGGAGGGCGATTTCTTATCAGGAGAGGTATGTGGTCGAGATGCTAGGTAAGTTTAATTTAGATTTTTGTTATAAAGGTCTATATAGTAAAACATGGCGAAGCCATGATAGATGTAAAAGATATTTACTTTTTATGTTTAGCCAACATGTTTTGCCAACTATGGCGAGTTTATATGGTGAGATGGACATATCCATGTTTTGATAGGTAAATTATTTCTTGTCCATACAAGGTTGCCCTTGAAATGAGATGTTGTAATTTTATATTGTGTTAAATAAAAACTATGGCATGTTTTGTATATTGAGAAAGGTATTTTTTTTGTTGTTCCCAATAAACATAAGACCCCACTCTTGCTTGAAATCCTTATAAAGGCAGAATTTTATCCATCTAGGATCACCCATGATTGAAACTTGTAAACTGAGATAATAATAATAAAAACTTGAAATTATTATTAATTTAAAGGAAGATGTGGTAATTTATCTTGAAACAAATTACATTTTTGGTTATTAATATGGATCTTTGTGTTCGTCGTACCATATCAAGTGTATATCTGAGTGTAATCCTAGATATTACACAAGTTGATGTAAGCATTTGGCGAGTGTTACATTTTGCATATGTATGTCAAAAAGGTGAAATTTAACCAACTAGACGTAAGAGCGAATCTTACATTGGTGCTCAACTACAAGTCACATGTAAATCCGGGTGTATACTATATTTACCGTATATGATGGAATGTAAGAGCGAATCTTACACTATCAAGTGGATTAAATCTGAAAAAATAACTTCCCGGACGAAACATATAAACCGAAAATTGTATTTTATAAAAGATGCTGTGGAAGAAGGAACAATCGACCTTGAATTTGTTAGTAGTGACGAAATGGAGGCGGACCTATTAACAAAGAGTCTTCCCAAGGAGAAACTTAAAAACTGTATAAACTCTCTCGGACTTGTTTGATAGAAGCTTCCACACAAGGGAGGGATTGTCGTATTTTATTTTTGAATACTCTGTGTGAAAGCTAGATTTGGAATAGGAACTAACTTAAAGGTTTTGGTTTTGGCTTTCCGTGTTTGTTTTTCTTTCTTGTCTTGCTAAATGCAATAAATAATTCTTTTGTTGCTTTAAAGAGAGTTGTAATTATTTAAAATACTACAAACACCCACTTCAAGAAATTGAAAATCTGAAATTTTTAAGACCAAAATTGATCATAGTAGAAAATGTATCACATATTTGAAGACACAGTTAAAAAACGTTAATAAAAGAACTTCACATCTTTCAATTCCAAAAGATGAATTTTCTTTTGGGATATTTTTTACACGACTGAAAATTTTCCTTTTTATCACATTATTATGTGTATATTAAAAATTCTGGCGGAAACTGATTTATTTAATATCTACTTTTTAATGCATATTGAAATAAAAGTTAAAAAACTTTTTTATTAGAGAAAATAAGAATTTGGGCCAAAAGTTTCTTTTTTGAGGTTTTTCAAACTTTCGAACAAATTTTGTTCTTCAATGAGCAAATACTTTAATGTATGATATCAAAATGATTTTTTTTACAAAAATAATTGAAAGAATATTTATAATGAATTCTATTTCACTTTCTTCTCTAAACTCCTCCCGAATTAATCACCCTGAATTTACTCCTTCTTTTATTGAAGAAATAAAAGTTATTTTCTCCAGATAAAATGTCGTTATTCTACACTGAATACGATTAGTTGAATTTTAAAAATTTTTCTTTCAAACTTGTTGAATTAAGAACCCTGATATTCCAAACGCAATATATCAATCAGGATCATTGTAATAAGTTTATTTATTAACTTGAAGATAGAAGTTGCCTGACTGGCATTCATTGTTTTTTAAAAAATAGACACTTTGTCTAGTAGATTCTTTACTGGCCGAAATGTCTGTTATTTCTTTAAGTTGAAACGGCAAGCTTTCAAGCGTTTGAAAATTATAAAAATACAAATGATTATGATAGTTTTATACACAACCAAACCTATCTGTAATGAAGTTCAAATTTCAAATAATTTACAGTTGACTTTCGGATAGATGAAGTCTATAAAGAAATTATAACAGCAAGAAGTAGCAGCAGAAACATGTAGGTAACCCAGTACAGCAAGGATACAATGAAAGGATGCAGCAGAAAATAAAGCGAAATAATCTAAAATCAAAACTCTTGTAAAAAATGAAAATGATCTTAAGATCAATATAAGTGTTTTAGAAATGTTGTAACAAAATAAATCTTAAGACGAAACGGCCAAATCTCAATATCCAAGTCTCCGCTTACATACACACACCATCAATTTTGCGCCACGCTGACGAGGGCCAACAGCCCGAAACGCTTTCGTGGTTGACTTTTCTTGATTTATCAAGAAATTGGGTTAGCCAAATATCACACACACCATCAAAGAACCTCTATCTCAGTATAGTAAAAATACTTGAGCTATATATCTCCTGAATATCGCTCCGTAAAATTTGAAGACCAAAAAAGTATAGATTGAGCAGCAAGTTGTATAGCAGCGTGTATAGGTCCGTAGTGTCCAGATGAAGTTGGTTCAGAGCCAGGGAAATAAAAGGGGTTACTGAAATCCAGGTATGCATCATATTTAATTAAAAGAGACAAACATTAGGCCTCCAGGGAAAATTTTCTTTTTTACAAATCGTTTATTTATAAATATCTTTAACTTTCGGCCAAGAAAGCCCTTCTTCAAGAGAAAATATTTACATTGAACCGCCGATAGAATAAGAATTAAAATCAAATAAAATGCTTCTGATGTTTACAGGTATTTGAATGCAGGATCAGCGCGGGCCTCCGTTGCCCGTGCTTATCGACTTTGCTATACAGAGATGATATCTTTATTTGAAGGTTATGAGGTGGCTTCAGGGAATAGTATATTATAAATTTACTGAATGTCTATTCTTATGTTGATGCTATTGTACCTTCTGGATATGATGGAATCCATCATAGGTCTCTGTCGTCTATTGTATATGTTGGAGGAATGGGTCTTTGGTTCTGATAAGGAGAAGAAATGTCCCATTTCCTTATATACCTCATATTTAATATTGGTAATCCTCCATAAGATGAACAGCTCGGAAATTCTCCATCCTCCATCATTGTCGTTGAGTCGCCCCAGTATTGCTAGCTGATGTGTGATGGTGCGGTGGATTTCCAAGAATGGCGCCAAGTGTCGCTACCACCTATAACCTCCTTTAGGCTTGATTCTCATCTTGTGGAAATTTTTAGTTTGCAATGGCCGTTTCTGTATCAATGGTGGGGCTACAGACTGCTCTGTTCCAGAGAGGTGGTGATTTCCTGTTCTACACCTTAGAGATTGTTACTGTCCAGAAGATATAAACTCGCCAGTCACACACTAATGGCCAGGGTGGTCCTCTGTCAGGAATATTTTTTTCTTGAAAATTGAAGATACTTCGGCCAGTATAAATCTTTTTATTACCTCGACGTTTCGACAAAAAGCTTTTTGTCGAAACGTCGAGGTAATAAGATTTATACTGGCCGAAGTATCTTCAATTTTCAAGAAATATGAATGCCGGCCAGGCAGCCTCTATCTTCACAGGAATATTTTTGTTGAATTCCTCGCTCATTTAGTCCTCTCTCGGTACTGAACGTCTGCTCTGGCTGGTTGTGTGCAACGTCCTTGAGGCGAATATTTACGGAGTGTTCAATACTAAATTCTAACCAGTTGGTTAAGGTTCCTTCCTATGAACTTTATTTCTCCTGACATTCATCTCATTACAATTGTGGCGAAGACATAGTTAATAATGGTTCTAAGGGCATTTGTCTCCAACTCCAGGGTCGTGTTTACTTTCTTGTGCATCCTGAAATTTCGGCCGCTGAATTCTTCCTATTTCATTATATTCGGAAATTGTCATGACCCTTTGACAATATTTTGTTCTTTATCTCGAATTTTCTTAATCAATTTCTTTATTAAATATTGACTTTTGGTCAATTTTACACCAGTTTGCTCAGATAACCATTCATTTTATCCTGCTTGTACCGCTTAAATACTTTAAATAATAAAAAAGAGAGTTCCTGCTTATGAGACCATTGAAATATGGATGATTTAGAAATGAGCACGTGTACGTGAGTCCGAGGGCACACAGATCAATAGGCATTACTTTTGTTTATAAAAATATCTCTATTCTTTGAGAGAAAACTACCAATAAAAGAGGTGTCATCTTGTAACACACACATCATACAACACTGTACAAAATTATCTTTATTTCAATATTTCAACGAGAAACACACACACACATTTCTCAAGGCAATCAATTCTCTAGTGGCAAGGTTGTTAGAGTTAATTACATACAGTTGTTATATACAACTTATCTTCAACAACCTAGCCACTATATATTAATTTCGTGTTAAGAAAGGCAAGCGTGCTTGTCCCTGATATATTGAAATAACAATAATTTCGTTTCAAAATGCGCCTTTCTTATTGAAAACACATTGTTTTATTTGCGAGCCATTAAAGTGCTCTTCCACATTGAGAACCTAACTGTTGGCTTTGTCAAAAGTTATCTTTAGAATAACAATTCAGTTCTAGGATACGCTTCCTCAAGAATGGCGAAATCTGTAAAGAGTTGATCATCTCACTGAGCTCGGACATCTCCAAGCTTGGAAAATTAGATTGTATAGCAGTTTTTATATCAATATAAATACCATAAGTGTTGGTCAATTGAAAGGTTTGCATCCACAATGGTAATATTTGATGTCTAGTAACATATTTTATATATCCAGTATGAATATTTGATTGTATACCTTGTAGGTGCTTTAAATTTATTGAAGTTTATTTATTTGTGTGATTTTATTTTTATTATTTCTTTTATTATTTTAGGCATATTTTCCACACCACCCAGGAGGTACTGCCGTTGGCGCGTTACCCTATGTTTATAGTGGCGGGTTCCCCAGGAGGCCTATACCACTCTTCTAACAGAGCTCTAACCTCGGACCGCTCGAGTCAGCCTCCGCCATTTTTAGGCATTACTCGGCCGAGTCCGATTAAATCAGCCCTGCCAGGCTCCTAGACATCCTACCTAGAGTAAAAATATTTAATCTAAAGTGCCCATTGTTGGAGCGGTGTGACCCAGGAAACTTATTTATATTTTATAACTAAGATTTCTCAATATATTGAATTTGTGGTGAATACATTTACATTCAGGAAACTAACTTGAGAAGTAGTAATAGAAGATAGGAAATTCATACATGAATAGTTCTTATTATATTCATAATTTGATGCAATGTTTTGATAGATATAAAAATAGAAAACCAGCCTTAGAACATCAACAAGGACGTTTAACACATAGGAAATATGACAGAGTGCATCGTTTCACCACTCATTCCATATTCTTATCCTTTCTTAACATTTATCCTGCATTATTCAAAAGGTTTCTCTAACATCGATAAAATTCAAATTTTAATTTTCATTCGAAAAGTAACCAGTTGCTGAATATTCATTTTAACAGCACTAAATACACAAGTATCTCTTCTCTATAAACATAAAAGTCGGTGTATGTATATATGTTTGTTGGCTATGCACGTCCTCAATACATAATTAATCTAGATTAAATTTTTACATGACATATAGTTGAGTCTGGAAGAGGTTTTTTAGTCACATTTCAAACTAATCAAAATTATAATTAACTAGGTAATAGGCAAAAATACTTATCTTTTTAGTCAGAAAATGAATATGACATTTTTGCAGCATCATGTTTGATTGTCAGAAACAAAATTCATTAAGCACCACGAGCGAAGCCTGATCATGATATTTAGTAGAAAGGAACAAGAATCTATCAGCAAAACATTCATTCGAGCCGTTAAAGGAAAATCACCACATTCAGAAATTAAAAAATTTATATAAATTAAGTATCTTCAATCTAGAAGTATATGTTCATAGTCCTTTCAAAACACCTATATTCTGTGAAAATTTGAAACTATTATAGAAGCGTATGATTCTCTTTGAAATTAAACAATTTCTACTGCCCTTACTGCAACGGAAAAATTAATGGCAGGGCCTGGCTCATCAGTGGTGAATCCTCCCAGTGGTTTCGCCAGATTAATATATCATAACGCTGTTATATTGAATTTTTAGATCTTCCTTTTATAGTGATACTTAAGCTGGACTCTTGGTATTCTAGATGAACTATGGACATAAGCTTTGGGCACAGTAGAAATACAAACAATATCACTATAAAAGAAAGATAGAAAATGAAATATAACAGCGGTATGGTAGATTAAATTGGCGAAACCGCTGGGAGGGTTCACGACTGATGAGCCAGGCTCTCCCTATAATTTTTCCATTGCAGTAAGGGCAGTAGAAAGTGTTTAATTTCAAAAAGAATCATACGCGTTTATAATAGTTTCAAATTTTCATAACAGATGGAGCGCTAATGCACCATGACTAATTCACTGTACTCAATAGCAAATACAGGGTATATAAAATTCTGTCTAATACAAAAGAGTCGATGGACGAGTGGGTAACACCCTCGATTCCGACAGCCATGAACCTGGATCGAATCCCGCGTTGGACCCTTTGTTTTAATATGTGAATAACTTTCACTTATTTTTCACTGTTATAAATATTATAAACAAGGTTGCTCTTTTAATCGATACCTAATAAAGTGATTTTGTAACAAGACTCTAATACAATATTGAGCAGTTTGGAGATTAAAATGGTAAAGTCACTGATGAGACATACCTTCCATCTTTCAATATTTAATTATTGCAGTATAGGTGCTTTTTAGAAATTAATCCTAAGACGAAACGGCCAAGATATTACTATTCAAGTTTCCGCCCACACACAAATACATCATCAAAGGATATTTATCACAGTAGAAGAGATACTTTATATATATCGCCTGAATATCGTTCCGGAATATGGAGACAAAAGTATAGATTAAACAACGGGTTATATAGCAGCGTGTTTAGGTCCGTAGTGTCCAGATGAAGTTGGTTCAGAGCAGGGGAGGCAGAAGGAGTTAATCGTTGGCAATCAAATCCAGGTATACATCATCTTTAATTTAAAGAAACATTTAAAATACAATATAACGCGGCTGATGATTGTAAAACGAAAATTAGAATTATACCGCGAATGTTTCTTTTAAAAATCGAAATTTATTTTCAAAGAGAAATAGCGACATTTCTAACTTTGAGGATGAGGTATGGAAAGGTGAAACATGAAGAGTTTTTATTTTATTTTTTTTATTATTTTTCCGTTCTCCATTACTCTTCATGTTTCACCTTTCCATACCTCATCCTCAAAGTTAGAAATGTCGCTATTTCTCTTTGAAAATAAATTTCGATTTTTAAAAGAAACATTCGCGGTATAATTTCAATTTTCGTTTTACAATCATCTTTAATATTGACAAACCTCCATGGGATGAACAGCTCGGCAATGTCCCCATCCTCCATCAGTGTTATTGAGTCGCCCCAGTATCGCTTGCTGATCTTTGATGGTGCGGTAATTTTTCAAGAATGGCGCTAAGTCTTGCTAGCATCTATAACGTCCCTTAGGCTTGATTCTCATCTTGTGGGTATTTTGAGTTTTCAATGATCGTTTCTGTATCAATGGTGGGGCTGCAGACTGCTCTGTTCCAGAGATGTGGTGATTTCCTGTTCTACACCTTAGAGATTGGTACTGTCCAGAAGATATAAACTCGCCAGTCACGCACTAATGGCCAGGGTGGTCCTCTTCCAGGAATAGTTTATGTTGCTTTCTTCGCTCATTTGGTCCTCCCTCGGTACTGAACGCCTGCTCTGGATGGTTGTGTGCGACGTCCTTAAGGCGAAAGTTTACAGACTGTTCAATGCTAAATCCCAACCAGTTGGTTGAGGTTCCTTTCAATAAACTTTATTTCTCTAACATACATCTTTTTCCAATTGTGGCAAAGACATAGTCCATAATGGTGGTCAGAGCATTTTTTTCCAACTCCAGGGTCGTGTTTACTTCCTTGTCCATCCTGACATGTTGGCGCTGGAACCTTCTTCTTTCTTTATATGCGGCACTTGTTACTACCCTTTGACAGATTTCATTCTTTATCAAATATGCTAAATCAATTTATTCATCCAATATTCAATTAGAGTTAATTTTGCACCAGTTTACTCATATAACCAGTTATTTATCCCGTTTGAATCAAATAAATACTTTAAATTATTTTAAAAAAGAGTTCATTACTTTCCCGCTTAGAGGCCATTTAAATATGATTTGGTCAGGAATGAGCACGTGTACGTGAGTCCGAGGGCACATAGATTGATAGGCATTACTTTTGTTTTTAAAATATCTCATTCATTGAAAGCAAACTTTAAATTAAAGAGGTGTTATCTTGGAACTGTACGAAATTATCTTTATTTAAATATTTTGACGAGAAACACACTCGCCTTTCTCAAGGTAATCAATTCTCTAGTGGCAAGGTTGTTAGAGTTAATTACATACAGTTGTCATATATAACTTATCTTCAACAACTTTGCCACTATATATTAGTTTTGTGTTGAGAAAGGCAAGCGTGCTGGTCCCTGAAATATTGAAATAACAATAAATTCGTTCCAAAATACACCTTTCTTATTGAAAACACATTTTTTATTTGTGAGCCATCAATATTCACTTCCACACTGAGGACCTTACTATTGGCCTTAGCAAAACTTTTCTCTAGAATCACAATTCAGTTCTAGGATACTCTTCCTCAAAAATGGTGAAATCTGTAAAGAGTTGATCATCTCACTGAGCTCGGACATTTCCAAACTTGGAAATCGGATTGTAGAGCAGTTTTTATATCAAGATAAATACCAGAAGTGTTCATCAATTGACTGAAAGGTTTGATTCTACAATGGTAATATTTGATGTCTAGTAACATATTTTATATATACAGTATAAATATTTGATCGCATACCTTGTAGGTGCTTTAATTTTATTGAAGTTTATTTATTTGTGTATTTATTTATTATTTCTTTTATTATTTTAGGCATAATTTCCACACCACCCAGGAGGTACTGCCGTTGGCGCGTTACCCTATGTTTATAGTGGCGGGTTCCCCAGGAGGCCTATACCACTCTTCTGACAGAGCTCTAACCTCGGACCGCTCGAGTCAGCCTCCGCCATTTTTAGGCATTACTCGGCCGAGTCCGATTAAATCAGCCCTGCCAGGCTCCTAGACATCCTACCTAGAGTAAAAATATTTTATCTAAAGTGACCATTGTTGGAGCGGTTTGACCCAGAAACCTTATTTATATTTAAAAACTAAATTTTCCCAATTTAATAAAAATCAATTTGTTTTGAATACATTTACATTCAGGAAGCTAACTTGAGAAGTTGTAATAGAAGATAGGATATTCATATATGAATTGTTCTTATTATATCCATAATTTGATGAGATATTTTTGATATATGATTGACTTGTGGATTTAAAAATATAAAACCAGCCTTAGAACATAAACAAACACGTTCAACACATACGAAATAGTTTACCACAAATTCCATAATTTTGCCCTTTCTTAACATTTATCCTTCATTATTCAAAAAGTTTCTCTAACATCGATATAAATTTAAATTTTTATATTTATTCAAAAATTAAAAAGTTGCCGAATATTAATGCTTTATATTTGGAAAATTATTATCATGGTTCTGTCTTTGCTCTTTTCTATAGAACGTTCTCTTCATTTATTCCTTTTTTTTACCCAGCCTACGACGCTTAACCGCCGATGCTTTGCTGGTGTTACTTTTTCTTTCTCTTTTTATATACTACTATATTCTAACTAATTATTTATTACAAAAATTAAAAACACAAACCTCACATATTTAAACTAAATAACAAATTTTATAAATCTAGAAATTCTCATAACAATACTATTTGATACAGAATTAGCTTGCTGTTCTGACTCAAAATTAATTCAAAATCTGTAGTTTTAATATTTTACTTTTCCTATTTTTTCCAAAAAAAAAAAAATATATATATATATAAATATATATATATATATATATTAATAGTAATTGTTTTTATATTTGGAAAATAGAGGAAAAGTAATCTATTAAGAACAACAGATTTTGAATTAATTTTGAGTCAGAACAGCAAGCTAATTCTGTATCAAATAGTATAGTTATGAAAAATTTTAAGATTAATAATTTTTTTTTATTTAATTTGAATGTGTGAGGTTTGTTTTTTAATATTTTTTTTGTAATAAATAATTAGTTAGATTATATTTTTAACAAAGAGAAAAAAAAAGGTAACACCAGCAAAGCATCGGCAGTTACGCGTCATAGGCTGGGTGAAAAAAGGAATAAGCGAAGAGAAAGTTTTAAAGAGAAGAGCAAAGACAGAACCATGATAATAATTTTCCAAATATAAAATAAAGCTAATTAGAGAGAGAGAAAAGTATTTTTTGCTCTATTTTCTCTCTTGAAGAGAGAAGTTAGATTTTTGTAATTTTTTTTTTTTTTTTGGGATTTTTTTTTTTATATATATAAGCTTATTTTAAAGACAATCTAGTGTAAAAGTGGAGGACATGATATAAGATAATATATTAATTTAGGAAGGATGAAAACCTTAAGGGTTAGACCAATTGAAAACCATAAAGGTTAGACCAGATGGAAAGAGGATGGTACTCAGGTGGGCCTCTTCAGATGAAGACCTGAGCAGCAGTTTCGGCCCTTACTCCATTACTGCCAAACCATACCTCTTCGACCAAATAGAAAGCAATTTTAGGTTGGAACGGAGATAGGGTAATAGCTGAACCTTAGATATACTACAAAAATCAACTGATGAACTAATACATTGTCATCTTCTGCACTTTCAAACCTAACTCAAAACATGTTTTTTCAGTTCAGAAGTTAAATTGATTCGGTTCCCTGGACTTAATCAGATTGATACATACTTATCCCTTAGTGTTAAACTTCAAATCAAATTGTGTTTATTCTTTTGGGTATAAGGACTGTAAGAGACTGATAAAAATTAGTAATACAGTTAAATGATTATTATAAATATAGGAAAAATTGATCATATCCCAAGCCTTTAACAATGTACGTCGACAGGGGAACAGGAAATCTAACATTAAAGAACATAGAAAAATAAACTTTGCCTGATGTTAGTAGGTTCAGATTATAGTCCAAATTGTGTTCATACACTCTAAATAATAGGACTGCAGGAAAATAATAAGATATTAGTAGTACGAGAGGATAAGGATTAATTGGAACTACAAGAAAGTATGATTAAATTCAAATAAGTTAAGAATGTGCGTCATACCATAAATGGAAAAATCAGCTTCATCAGACAAAGACATAAGTCCCTTGTCTGAAGATGGTGAAAATGCTATACCATAATAACTCACATCATCAATTTATTTGAACTGGTCCTAACGGAACCGTATATTCTATATATAGTCCTATCTATACTTTTTTTTTTAAATATAATATATGAGGACCATTACCTGTAATTTCTGCTAAATAAGGAAGTTTAGGAATTTAAGTTTTAATGCTTCATATCAATTAGATTGAATGTTCATTCTCTATACCCCCCTTTATAAAGATTGAACACGCATAGATAATTGTTATGTATGCTCTAGGGAGAGAAATAAAATATTCTAAAGTTATTGTATGAATTTAAAGGATCAAACAAAGTAAGAATTAGAGAAAACACAGAAATAAAGGTATGGTATTGGTAAGCAAAGGTAAAAAGAACAAATCCAAAAAAATAAGCAATGTGCGACGTATCGGCATCAGCGTCGCTACAATCTTCAGACAAGTCTGAAGAGGGCCACAATGTCGCTACCGATATGCTACATATCATTCATTCACTCGGTTCCGTTACCTTGTGTTTATAATCTATAATCCTAATTGTGTTTTATCGGTATGGTATTGGTGTTTCAGAATATTGAATTTAATAGTTTCTATTAGTGTAGATGGATTTTTTTTTATTAATTTAAAATCTTAATTATTATTTGTTCTAAGTCCAATTAAAAGGGGTGAAGAAAAAAGAAACAAGGAAAACAAAAAAAAAGAAAAAAAAAGGAAAAATAAATAAATAAAATAGGAAAGGAGAGAAAGATGAGGTGGAATAATGAAAGAAAATTTCTTTGAAAGTATTTATAATAGCTTATCAGTACACTTAATTAATGTGATAGCATTCGTTATGAATGTTATGATTTCAAGAGTATTTACCTATAATTAAATTATTTATTATCTAGATTAGCGGAATGTAGTTAGTGTTAGTAAATCAAGAAAGATAGATTATGTGACTCTTGTTAGTTGCCTCATTGTCTACAAGTGAAAGTAGCATTTAGATTGAGCATTCCAGTTGAAGTCAGTATTGCTGTTAACATTATTATAGATAATTTAGTTACCTGTATTGAATTACAGTTCATGTTATCAACTTAAAATTCAATATATGTATGTTATAATTAACATCACAAGCAAATTCTACTCATATATATATATATATATATATATGGTAATTTAACCAACAACCCCATATTGTATATAACTTATAACAAGATTTTCATGTTGTATAATAGAAACACATCTGTAAATGATTATACGCATGATTGACATGTGTCATTACATCATCATATGTAATGTACTTTGTACAAACTGGGGATAAATAAATAAAACTCTGTAATAGATTAAGAGTTGAGCTAAAGAGATAGAAGTCAAAAACGTCTAAATTCGAGATAGATGGAAGTCACAAACAACATCTAAAGATAGATTGGAAGCTGTCAGGACGGCGCTAGTTTAGAATGTCACCAGACGTTCCACACTCTTCACATCTGGCGAAATGCAAAACTCCCTTTCTCAGAAAAGGTATATAAAGCCCCCGTTTTCACCTAAAAATACAGTCAGTTTACCATCTGCGTGAGCCCTCGTCGGTGGTACCCCAGGTCCACTTCATACCATGTAGTCAGTAAGAACTCTTCTATCTCCATCTTTCGCTCCTATCTTAACTTTTATCTGTTCACAGAACTTTCTTAGTGCAACTGTGTCTTCGTTTTTTGTGTATGGGCATTCCTAAGCTTTCCACTCTGCCTCGACCACGACTGCCTGTACTTTGTGATAACTTTTAAAGGTCTTCCAAGGTGCAGAGAGGTACTGGAAAACTCCCCATCCTGACTGTTCCTCTCGGTCAACACAGTATAACGAGTGTTGACAGGGACTCACACCATAGAATAAGTCGACTGGATACCTCATCACATTTTTAGTCGACAGGATTCTACAAGAGGCTACCAGAACTTCACCACATTACAGTAAGTCGACAGGATGACCAAAACGAAGGATGACACAACGAAGAAGGTAAGAAGTCTGTTCAGATAGAAACGAGAAAGAGCGAAAATGAATGAACAAACCGACCATTCCAACGAAACGACCAAGCAATCTCTTCCCCAACAAGAGATATTTACGGAAGAAACGCCGCCCCAAAGGACCTCCGCAGACCTCGCCACATATATATATATATATGTGTGCTTTTGGTCAGGAAATGCCTTCTTTATTTTTTATATCAACACCTGACCCACTTTTTTTCTATTGTTTTTTCATGTGTTAAGCATATTTACGCAAGTTTGGCCTTAAATACCCATTTCTTGATTTCTCAAGAAGCCCCTAGGAACAAAAATCTTTTTGGTTGTAGTGGTACAGGCTACTCCACGCTGACGAGCGCCAACAGCGCGAAACGCATTCATGGATGGCTTTTCTTGATTTATAAAGAAATTGGGTTGGCCAAATATCACGGAGCAAGTTAAATAAACGTTTAGTTTATTTTTGCTCCACTAGATGGCGCTCTGCCATCTAAAAAGCACATGTGCTTTTGGTCAGGAAATGCCTTCTTTATTTTTAATATAAATTCCCATCCCTGGACACTTTTATTTTTCCGTTCGTCATTGCTCTTCATAATTCATCCTTTCATACCTCATCCAAAAGGTTAGAAATTGTCGATATTTCACCTTAAAATAAAATTTTAATTTGTCGTTGAAAAGAAACTCATGCGGTTAAACTTGCAAGTGTCGTTTTACAATTACATGCCGCAGTGTATTATATTGTAATATATATATATTTATATATATTGTAAAAAAATGAGTGGAGCCGACAACGTCACGGTGGGCTCCTCATCCAAAATGCAGATCTACGTATTCTTCGTAGATCGCGAAATGCGTGGTGTCGCTGGAGACCCACTGGCGATTCTCCACCAAACTCTGCAGCGGTGGCAGAGGCGCCATGTTCATTGTTCATCTAGTATGATGCATGTATATATAATTATATATTTTTAAAAGTGCAGACTATGCACTTTTGCATGTATTGACAAGATGTCAATAAAATTATTTGTGAAGGTGAAGGTGCACTAGCCTGAAGACAATGAAGATCACAGAACATGGTTTCCTCGGTTTAGGGGTGGTTCCCGGGAAGGGTAAGACTAAGGGGGAGTCCTGGGACCGATCTGGTCAATCGGGTAGCATGGCGACCAAACTACATGACTACTCTGCTTGTCTCCTGGGTACCTCCTTCTTCTCTAGGTAACCCCATTCTGTCTGGGCTCAGAGCCCCAGCTTATATCCTATTGGTGACGTCAGAGAGAGAGAGAGAGAGAGAGGAAGTCCAATCAGGGCCCGCTACGACCAATATGTTTATAAATCTCTCTTGTTTATATTATCCTCCCCCCCCCCCCCCCCGGCTCACACACCAACCCTTTCTCTCCCGGGTATCCGTTTTATTGGCTCCATTTTATAGTTACGATGGCAGACCCGTCTCTCCCTCTCTATATCTATCATTATTAATCTTATTTATTCCTTTTATGTATTTAACCTTATATAATCTTATATGGTCGTTATAATAAATCAGTTTCAATCTCTCTCTTTCTCGAGCGGCGCGGACGCACGTGCTCGCGCGCGCTCCCGCTTACCCCACCGGCGTGGCGTGTTCCTTGTCGTTCTTAAGCCTAAAAAAATGTTTTTTAAAATTCTTTTTCGAAATAAATAAATATGATGGAACTTTCCAACCCATATGCGGTATTGGCGAAGAGCCAGGACAAAGACCTACACGATGGTATGATTCCCATCGAGGTGACTGATATGCAAGTCGATTTAACGACGATAAAAGATTCGACGAAGAATCGTTCGAATTCGGATGTGAGCGACGCAAATTCGTTCGTGAAAAACGGCGGAAATGTAAATCCGGCCGCGGAAAAAAATAGAGAAAAATGGGTGGAGCAAGTTGAGGCCGCGGAAAATGATAATGACACCGAACCTTTCCAATCTTTACACGAAAAAAAAAAGGAAACGGCTTAACCCTAAAAGTCAGAGGACCCAGATTGTGAGGCCGAACGCTAGCTCTCCAAAACCATCTGGACAGCTTCGTAGGACAACGAAGGAGTCCGTGATCTTCGTCGGTCACACAAGGCAACAGCAGGCGCTGAACAAAGCCAGATCATCAGCAGCAACTTTCGACCAATGCTGCTATGTCGAATGGTGCGCGGACTTCCATCCCGTGCACTATATGAAGGCCTTGGAGGAGTTGCTGGGGAAGGGATCCGTCTACCAGCTGATGAAGATGTCCGGCCATGCTATGGTCGGACTGGCCAGCATTGAGAAGGCGGAGTGCCTGGAGGAGAATGGACTCACCATCAACAACATCTTCCTCAGGGCATTCTCATACAGAAGGAAGGCGGAGAAGATCATCCTCGGGAACCTGCCGATAGCAGTGAGGGAGGAGGACATCATTGAAGCCCTGCGACCTTACTGCCGGGTTGTCTCCCTGGCCTATGAAGTGGTGTCCTGTAAGGGCTACACCTGGACCACCGGCAACAGGCAGGCCTTCGTCCTTCTGAATGAAGGACGAAAACGCCACCAGCTCCATGCAAAGCTGGTGATCTTCTCCAAAGGGGGGTCTACACCCGCCTACATCACCTACGGCGTTAGGTGTAGTAGATGTCACCACCAGGGACATCGGCGAGCCACCTGCCCCAGGGCACCCGAAATGGACCGGCGTTGACACCTCCACCCTCCCAGCCCACCCCCTTCAACAAATCCGCCCTCTCAACACCACCTGCGGAACTGTCTGCACCCTTCAAGCAGACCCCCTCAACATCCACCAACCCTGCCGCGCCTGCGTCCGTGGCGAACTTCCCTGTCCGTCCCTACGAGACTCCAACCCCCGAGCTTCCTGCTCCGGCGCCGAGCACCAGCCAGTTGCCGTCACGACCAGAGCCCTTCCTAACCAATACTGAGTCATCAGCGGCTCCTTAAAAGGAGAACCAAACCATGACTGTACCATCCATCCAGTCTACTACCCCCGTGGCCCAAATCCAATCTCCCTCTCTGGCCCTTCAGGAGAGGGATTAGTTAGAGAATATGTTCATAGAGCTAAACGCTGACTCTATTCTGGCACCTCTCTATGAAGAGGTTGATGATGATGAAATAGTGGCCGCGGTTCTATACCGCTCTGACAGAGAAACACTCCCGGATGAACTCTCCTATGGAAATAGGAAAATTTTCTTCGATTTCCTCGGCGATGCAATTGAGCACGTTGGGGATAATTATCCAGACGTCCCTTCAGAGAAGGCTCATGTCTGATATAAATACAGGTATATGTGGTGAGGCCTGGTAGCCTCTTGTAGAATTCTGTTGACTAAATATGTGATGAGGTATCCAGTCGACTTAAACTGTGGTGTGTTCCCTGTCGACTCTCGCTATACTGTGTTGACCGAGAGGAACAGTCAGGATGGGGAGTTTCCCAGTACCTCTCTGCACCTTGTAAGACCTTTAAAAGTTCTCACAGAGTACAGGCAGTCGTGGTCGAGGCAGAGTGGAAAGCTTGGGAATGTCCACACAAAAAACGAAGACACAGCTGCACTAAGAAAGTTCCGTGAACAGATAAAAGTTGAGCTAGGAGCGAAAGATGGAGATGAAAGAGTTCTTACTGACTACATGGTGGATGAGGAGGACCTAGGGTACAACCGACGAGGGCTCACGCAGATGGTGAAGTGACTGTCAAGTGACTGTATTTTTGGCTAAAGACGGGGACCTTTTATATATTTTCCGAGAAAGGGAGTGTTGTATTTCAACAGATGCGACAGGGGCGTGGATCGTCTGGTGAAATTCTACTGGCGCCGTGGCAGTTTCCATTTTAGACCTTGTTGTGGGAATTCTAAATCTATCTCGATTTTAGACGTTATGACTTCTATCTCTTGCTTCAGCTCAACTCTTAATCTATTACAGAGTTTTATTTATTTATCCTCAGTTTGTACAAAATACAATACATAAGATGATGTAATGGCACATGTCAATCATGCGTATAATCATTTACAGATGTGTTTCTATTATACAACATGAAAATCTTGTTATAAGTTATATACAATATGGGGTTGTTGGCTTAAATTGCCATATATATATAGTGTTTGTGTTTATAGACGGCGATTGTTTTTGTTGTGGAATCGTGTTAACTATGTTTTTTGTTTGCCTTAAAAATAAATAATATTTTCAAGTCTTCTTGCTAGAATACAAGGTAGAATCAAAAAGTTCCCGAACTTTTTTAAAATTAATTATTTATTCATAGTATAGTAATTTAAACATCATATTTTTCAAAATAGGAGCCTTGGTTATCTAAACATTTTTTTTTCCGGCGTGAAAAAAGCTGTTAAAATGCTAGTTCAAAGTCAATTTTTCTAAACTTGCTCAGCTTCACCTTCGCATTTTCAATTACTTCTGATGACAATGAAAAGCGCCTCCCTTTTAACGTCATTTTAAGCTTTGATAAATAAGAAGAAATCACATGGGGGCGATTTCAGGAGAGTAAGGGGGATGCGGCAAGACAGATACAAAGTGTTTGTCTAAATAGTCTTGAACAATAATGGCTCTATGAGCAGGGGCATTATCATGTAGCAATTTCCACTGTTTTGATTTAAAGAGTTGGTTTCTTTTTCTTCTTATCGCATCACGAAGGCGCACAAGTATTTCTTTGTATGCCTTTTTATTAATAGTAACCCCCTATTTAATAAATTCATAATAAACAAGTCCTTGATAATCGAAAAACAATGCAAGAATTACTTTTCCTTTGGACTTGTCAAGATGAACTTTCTTCTTCCTAGGAGAACTTGGTGTGTGCCATTCGATTGATTGTGTTTTTGTTTGTGGATCAAAAAGAAAGCACCATGTTTCATCACCAGTTATTATTGTTTTAAAAAAATCAGAATAATTATCTGCAGTATCAAATAAATCTTTGCAAATTGATATTCTGGTTTCTCTTTGTTGATCTGTTAAATTTCGTGGGACAAAATACGTTTTTTCATGTTTAAATGTTCACCAATAATTTTTTGGCAACTACCATACGGAATTCCAAGTATTTCTGATATATTATCAATAGTAATTTTTCTATCAGCAACAATTAAATAACGTACCTGTCCAATATTGCGATCCGTTGTTGGAATGGCCGACCTGACCTTGAATCATCTGCGATGCTCTTGCGGCCATATTTAAAACGTTTATACCAGAAATAAACTTGCGTTCGTGACAACTTTTCGTCTTCATAAGCTTCATTCATTAATGGTAATGTCTCTGTGAAATACCTTTCTAATTTTACACAAAATTTAATATTTGCCTTTTGTTCAATTTGCAGAAACCGACGCGTGCTAAATACTTACAAAGAAAATATGCCTAAAATGAAGACTACGCATGCGCATTTACTGGCGTTGCTAAATTAAATTATAGTTTAGGGTTTGTTCTTTACAGTAAAATTGATTTTACATTTTAAATAAAGTCGTTTTATATTTTATTTTTTAAAAGTTCATAAACTTTTTGATCAATCGTGTATATTGCAAATATGACTTAATATAAATATTGTATTTAATTCGAATATAAAAGCTGTGTGTATGAGCTAGTGTTGAGTTATTTAATGTTAAATCGAGCTTAGATTTCGGTTAGCCCTTCCATTCAGGAGTAGAAAGACGCCATTAGAGAAAGGTGAGCGAACTTTTCCCTTGACCATAAGAAGTTTAGGACGTCTAGGTGAAGCAGAGCCTGGGCGTATACACGCTTTCCTGTTTGCGAAAGAGCATTGCTCGATGCAAATATTTATATGTAATTCTACTGTCCTAAAAGCTTATATCCATAGTTTGCTTGAATACAATTTCTAAGATTCCATCCTTCATTGTAGAATATATAAGCAGAATCGTCCAATACAGTATTAGAGCTTTAAGAGAAGCGGTCTGGTAGATTAAATTGTGGAACCGCTTGAGGGTTCACCACTGATGAACCAAGCCCTCCCAATATATTTTTTCCAATATATTTTTAATCGCAGTAAGGACAGTAGAAGTTTGTTTAGTGTTTAAAAATAAAAGAAATATTCGTGTTTTATAATGCTTCCATTTCTTTCATACCTTCCAGTTTGACCTAATATTATTTCTCTCTCCCTGATTCAATAAAAACGATACTTCGGTGACAATACGACCAGACGTAGCCTTAATGTCACCTGCGTCCGTAATCAGAAAACAGCAGTTTCCATATAGCGGGGTTCCCTTTCCACGATTGAAGAGTTCATCAATCTGAAAATTTTATCTTTTTTGTTCAATCTCCTAGCTGTAAACTCACAACACCACAAACTCCTTTCCATCCAAAAACATAGCATCAACAAGAAAATATAAATCCTGGATATTTACCATTTATTAATGCAATAGCCATGAATCACAATACTATATTACAGGGGTCAGTGGAAGGATGGTCTAAACCGTTGGTTTTCGACCGCTACGGCCCGGGTTCGATTCCTACATTGGGCACTTTTTTATTTAAAAAAAATGCTCCAATGGCCCCCGATTCTTGCAAAAGGCCAACCCCACCAGCGAGTCCAAGTAACCAAACGGGGCTCTGGCACATTTGTAAGTGCAAAGTCGAACTGCTTTTCTACATATGTAGACATGTGATACACTTACAGTAAAAGCAGTCGCCTACTTCTACCCGCCATGATTATCAAGGCCTGTACAACGTGTACTAGGGATAAGCAAAAAAAAAACCAAAACAATACTTTATTTCAGATGCATCACTCATTTTCTTATTTCACAACTTTATACTAAGATTGTTTACCTTACTCTAATACGAGGATCTACAAAACTGGTTTATTTCTCAATTTGTAATTCTACCTGCCATCATGTTAGTTACAAATTTGTATATATTTTGGTTCTCAATGTACGTCTATATAATTGTACACATCACACCTTGTCTTTACGCCCGTTGAATGTCGTTCGAAAGCTAGCGAAATATACATGTTCTATAGAAGAAATTTGAGTTTATAATCTTACAATATAGTTATGTGGTAATTGAAGGTTAATGTCTACATCCTGGATAGACATCCCACTACGTTCAACAGAGCGTCTTTCTCTTTATAAAGAAAACATAGAGAGAATTTTCTTAATCATCTCTACGAAAATGACACAGAAGTATTTTTTGAATACACTTGAGGAAATGGACACTCTTTAATATCGTCAATCTTCGGTTTTTTTCATATTTTTTTTTTAAGGAAACAGAAGCAATTATGTTCACACTTAGTTATCTCGTGTGTCTTCAATAAAGGTCAATGTAATATCTTTCAGAGTTATTGTTAGAATCCCTTTATAAACTATATACAATGTCTACATTGGTAGCGCCCACCTCGAGAAAGACTCCGCCAACGATAGATCCGCGAGTTCTTTCCCACAGAATTGGCAGGTCGCTGTGATGACTGGAATTGCCTAATCCGATATAAAGATAACACTTGTAGCTGGTAGTCATAGCCATATTTGTGATCTTCATTGACTTGGGATGGCGGCCGACCTGAAGAGCTGGGTCTGCAGATCCAGGGGCACCTCACAGAAGGCGAACATCTCTTTGAGCAAAGTTCGTATGACTCGGCAACTCAAATATATGTAGGTCAGCGGCTTTTTGTTGGACCCACAGGCGGCACAAGCGGCACGCCTCGAGGCAGGATGGTCAGGATGGGATAGGGCGTGGAGGGCCAGCCGCAGGGCGATGTCTGCTTCGTGACCTGAGAAGCAGTTGCGACGCCCATGGAGTGGAGCAAAGTACATTCTCGGTCGGGATCAACCGCGCAGCTAAATCTTCAACAGGGTGCTCTAATAGCCGTGCCGAGTTCGGTGCCTGGATGGAGAGGCGGGTAACAGGGGTCGCCGATCCCCGTAGGACGATGGTCTCCGCATCATGTTCCACATGATAGATGGAGTTGGAGTTTCACTGCAGTAGTCGCCAGCAGAAATCCCCCTAGGTGCCGCGCGTTCAAAAGCGCAGCACGCATTGAGCGTGCAAGGGCGAGGCACCAGCAGATCTGGCGGCCCCAGGAACCTGTTGTCATCTCTAAGATACAAGGTCATCAGGCTTGATGGGTGCAAAGCCCCGTGGTTAGGCTCAAGGACACTTGACGTGACTCTCTAAGAGATCAGCAGTTTCCTCATCCTCGGTGAGGATAAAGGAGCCAAAGTTCCCAGGACATTATGGCAGCGATGCATAGTTATGTTAGGTTCTAATTAGAAAGACACTAATGTGACTTTAGTTGACATTTCATATATATTTTTACAGTACAGGACTATATTGGCCCAACTTTATTGTCTGAGAGGGTGTATATTGGAAAATAAATCTTTTATTTGATCCAAAAAATGTTTTTTTATTATTTAAATATTTCAATAAATGAGTAACCATGGAGCTCAACAATGGACTCAATTGTTTCCCCCCAGTTAAACTTGACTATCAAAGCGAATAGTTGCTCTAAGTGAACGATGGCTGCCTACTTTGTAATCCTGCTGCTTCTGACCATTGCGTCAATCGGCGAGCTGATGCCGATACGTCCCCTCCCCCCGCCACCCCCCAGCCAGGAGCCTGAATACCGCCCCCTGCTGAGCCGCCCAGAGCTGGTGGTCACCGCGGTAGAACTGGTGGCCCTGGCCTTGCTGGCCTTGGCTTGCTATCTGAAGGGCCATCGCCGTCTACGGGGGAAGCCCGACTTCAACCCCTGCTGAGCCGTCTAGAGCTCATCGCGGTCCTGGGCCATATACTTGAAGGGCCCACGCCGCTCTTGCTGAGCCGCATCCTCCCCAGAGAGTGGAGATACCCCGATTGGAATACCAGGCAAAATTCTCTTTAATCAATGTTGTGCCAATAAATGTTGTAAATCTGTTGTGACTTCGGCTTGTTTAATTATATTTACACTCTCCTCTATAATCTAGTTAGTACTCTTATAGTTAAATGGTTTAGAGGGTTTGATAAAAACTATATAATAACGTTTTTGATAAATTAAAAATACAAAGATGTGTATGAATTTATATAGTTTTACATTTGGAATTAGCTATATGTAAGCTATCATCTAATTAACAACCAAGAAATCCGATTCGGACCTTGAAAATGTACAATTTAATATTGAATAGAACGCTTTTTTATATACAGTAGAACTACCTCACTGTAAAGGAAACCTAATTACAGAGCCAAAGTGTTCTTTAGGGAGAGGTGTCCTCTTACTGGAGAGTTGCTAAATAGTAAAAATGGTAATTTTGCAAATGAAAACTGTCCTTTGTAGAGAGGTGTCTTCTAGTTGGAGTATCCAATAAAGGGAGGTTCTAATGTAATAAGTATATAGTTTATCTTGTTTATTTTATTATCTCATCCTAAAAGTAAATAATAATATATTCACATCTAGTAATATATTAGCCGCAATCATTGGAATGTGGCACATGCGAAGAAAATTTGTGAATATAAAGATTGGCTATAAAATAACAACACACTAATGCCGTAAAACATTTTATTTTTATATATAAATAGAAGCATAGGACACCTCTCCCGTCAAAATAAACGTCAAAACTTGACGCCATCTATTGACCGTCGCCGCAAACTAGCTACTCAGGTCGGTGACAAAGCCACAACACCAGCTTTGGTAAACTGAGAAGCGTCCACCTAGAGACCATGGTTTCGAGCTAATGGCCCTCGTCAGCCTAGGGCGGACTTTATTCCATGAGATCCACGCGGGATCTAATGGAATCTTCACAATCTGCCAAAGAGATGTTTAGCTGGTAAAGTAGCTAGGCCAAATCTATGGCTAAAATATATACTCGATGGCGCTAGTTTGCGGCGACGGTCAATAGATGGCGTCTGGTTTTGACGTCTATTTTGACGGGAAAGGCGACCTTTGTCTCTTTAGATCAATATCCTCCCGGCAAAAAAATCTCCTTCTTACTGTAAGACAAGTTAACCAAGATCCCAGGGTGAAGTTGGGGGAATATGGATGAATTCCAGCAGTGGTGGAATAGACCATGTGGGAGGAAAACAGGCGCCAGGACGGTATTCCAGTGTGAGGACGTGACATCTGCGGTAAGAGATTGAGATTAAAACTGATTTATTACAATGTTCATATAAGATTATATATGGTTAATGTACCATATATATTTTATTGATTATAACTTTAAAATTGCCACTATATAATATTATATGAACGATTAATAAATCAATTTCAATCTCAATCTCTCTCTCCCTATATTTATCAATTATATGTATATTTATCAATTATTTTATCTATTTATTCATATATCTATCATTATTAATCTTATTCATTCATTTTATGTATTTAACCTTATATAATCTTATATGGACGTTATAATAAATCAGTTTCAATCTCTCTCTCTCTCTGGTTGCCTGGGTTCCTCTTCCAACTTGTGATGTCCTTATTTATTTCTCTCCCCACCTCTTATTACCACATACATATATATAGAACTTTCTGTATTTTGAAGAATACACTATCAAATTTTAGAAATATCTGGAAAGATTGACCGCTTAGAGAAGTTTAGCCCCTTCTTTTTCATCTTATTTTACAAAAGTTATAAATATAACCCTCCCAGCGGTTTCGCCAATTTAATCTATCAGACCGCTTCTTTAGAGCTCTAATACTGTATTGAAGTATCTTTTTATTCACATTTATAAATTCAAATTTCCTTAATGCTCTCCCTGTAACACTCCAAACGTATTAAGTTTACTTTCTACTAAATTATATATGTGAATTTTTTTCTGAACACAAATGTGTTGCTTTATTGCTAAGATTTTGAGTCTTAAGAAATCAAATTTTTGGCTGATAATGAATATTTTTTGAAAATATATAGAACTGACAGGGAGAAGACCCATGCTGGTAATTGGAACATCAGAAAATATTGATAGCACTTTTATAGAATATCATTATTTGATTGTTCATCACGTTTTTTTTCTAATATTTTTGATATTTCAGGTTTAAAATGAAAACGTTCTCTTGTAGAAGGGCGTTCGTACCCGAAAGCTAGAGAATGAAAATGTTTTGAAAATATATTTTTCCCTGGAGGAATGATTAATTTTACTCACTATTGGTACAAGGTATTATTTTATTGAACACACTTAGTGTATGTAATGATTCCAAATTCTGATTTGTTCTCTTTTTTAAGAATAAAAATTCAGTAAATATGTAATTATGTTTATTTTGCATTAGAGAAAAGAAAGGTTATGTGAATATAAAAGGATAGATATAAGGTGTTGGTGTATGCTTAAGAGTTGATATATTTGTCAAAATAAAAGTTTATCTTTAATGGTGTTTGAGATTTGTGGCAACCCATAGGTAGAAGGAAAAAGAGAGATATTGAGAATGAAAATACCTTATTACATCGTTCATATAAGGTTATATAAGGTTGAATACAGAATAAATATAAATATATATGAATAAAAAAGAATATATAATGATAAATATATTAATAAATATATTCAAATATATAAAATAATTGATATGTATATAATGTCGTCATTGGTGACGCTCACCACGGGAAAGACTCCGCCACCGATGGACTGCAAGAGTTCTTTCCCAGAGAGTGGGTAGGTCGATGGGTTGAGAGAGAGAAATAACAGACGACACAGTG
The DNA here is from genome assembly GCA_030710605.1 of Cordylochernes scorpioides. Classification (NCBI taxonomy): domain Eukaryota; kingdom Metazoa; phylum Arthropoda; class Arachnida; order Pseudoscorpiones; family Chernetidae; genus Cordylochernes; species Cordylochernes scorpioides. The sequence goes on from CP092865.1 coordinate 87,493,772, forward strand.
TAAAAAAATCTATTACCTCCATATATTATAAAAATATAGCCAAATTTCTATTTTACCGATAATACTATAATTTTAAGAATCTTTTTAATATAAACTTGTACGAAAAGAGAAAATATCTTGAACTTTATATGACTTATAGGTATTTTTAAGAATACTATAATCAAAAAGGAAGATCATGTATTGACCACATATTTACACTAACTACTTTAATCCAACTATCATTAAGAAAAAAGAGGGGAAAACTATATGTCTTTTTTATCGATCTAAGGAAGGCATTTGATAATGTACCTCACTCAATAGTTTGGAAAAAACTTTACAACCTAGGCATAAGTTACCAATTCATAAGTACGATCAGAAGTTACTACGAACAAGCAACTATAGCTATCAGATGGAAGGGATCATTTACGGAAAGCATTAAGATAAACTCGGGAGTCCTCCAGGGAGAACCACTTTCCCCACTGCTATTTATATTATTTATCACGGACTTAATCGAAATTTATAATAACTCAGACCTGCCGAGTGTAAATTTGCCAGAATTTGGAGATATCCATTTATTGCTGTACGCCGACGACATAGCAATTATAGGTGAGTCCAGGATGAACCTCCAAAAGAAGATCAAAATACTGAAAGAATATCTCGATGAGAACTTAATGACACTAAATGAGTCCAAGTCAAAGATTATGGTGTTCCGTAATGGAGGTAAACCCTCAAATAAGGATAGATGGTTCTGGAATGATAAACCCATAACAATAACTTCAAGATATACATACTTGGGATTCCCTCTGACACCACAATAACAACTACTCACCCGGCAAATTACTTTAAAGGAAAAGCACTTACAGCAATTAACGCCACACACCCAATATTAATAAAATCAGAGGCAAAGTCAATAAATTTATCAATCAAACTCTTTGATACAATAGTGAGAGCTGTCCTGATGTATGCCGCTCCATTGTGGGCAACAGAGCATAAAGACTTACTGGACAGTATACAAGACATATTTATACGTAGGTTCCTGAATCTGCCCAGATACACTCCAGGCTACATAATCAGATTAGAAACCGGTCGTATCTCATTGAGTGTAACAGCTTTAAAATTAACCCTGAAGTATTGGCTGCGGGTGTTGAATATGAGCAGTGACAGATTGCCGCGTATATGTTTTAAAAGAACACGGGAACTGTCTAATGCTTCGGGCACACCCATCGGTTTCATTAAAAAGCTCACCAATCTATTTAACAATAAGGGATCCCCTGCACTTGTTCCCTGTGATGATCCTGAAACGCTGAGGAGCGCGATTACAGGGCTCTTAAAAACAGCGGCAGACCAATCTATACAAAACGACCTTACAAGATTGGATAAATCTAAGCTATACTCTCACTACAAAGACATTCACATATCTTTCATGACGGAGGGATACCTTTTAGGGGATTTTCCTTTCCCGGTTGTAAGACTACTCGCACAAGTAAGAATACTTTCAAGTTTTTTTAGAGAAAACCACACCAAGATGCTCTGCGGTGAGGACCCGATTTGTACCTTCTGTAATTCAAAACTAAAAAATGAAATCACTCACTATATTTTTGATTGCTCTGCTCTGAAAGAAGAAAGAAGAACCCTTATGCTCAAAACTGGGCAACTCTGTGCTTCACTTCCATCAATAATTGACAATATGACCCAGAATAAGTATATTGCTACGGCGTTTTATGGTTTCCACAAGTCCATATCTCAGAAGAAGGCCAAGTGTCACTCACTCCTCACTTTCTTACTGCTACTATTTTTGTGTTGTTTTTCTTGCTTCCCTCTTTCTCTTTCTTTTTTTTCTCTTCTGTCTATATCGTTGTTTCCTTTGTCTCACTGCTTTGTTCTTATGCATACCTCTGGTGAATCCTGTATAGGGTCAGTGACCCTAAATAAAGGCTTTTTGTTGTTGTTGTTGAATACTATAATCAATAATGTTTGTTGTGTTTAAAAATGCTGCATTAGTATGCCTCATCTTCCAAACGACTATGAGATTGTTAAAAAATACAAATATCATTGAACAAAAATCTTTATCAGTATAGATAATCAGATCTATAGATTTGATAAAGAGAGAGGAGATATAAAATACTGAGCTAGATCTGACTCAAGACCTTGTTCACGAAATCTTCCCAGGTGAGTACATTCTCAAATCTAGGTAATGTTCTTCTGGCTACATTTGTTTTTATCTTTTGTTCAATACACACGCACAAGAGCCTTTATTAGGGACTTGCCTCATACAGATACTCCCAATTGGGTAAGGTAATAATCATATTGTGTTATTTACATAGAAATTGAACTGGCTTTACTCTTCGTCTCAAAGTCATTCACTTGTTGACTGGTCCTAACATAATGAAGATCTAAAATATTAATAGTAAGCTCTTGCCTTAGATTTATTTGCTGAATTTTTTGAAAGCAATACGTAGGGTGAAGTGTTGGTACATTTAATTTGTTGATATATGGCCTTCCTCTCTGCATCAAGGGCTGTACAATTAAGCAGGTAACGGGGGAGTTCTTCAGTAATTTCCTTGTCACATAGTGTACATATTAAGTTTTTGGCTTTAAACGTCAGAACGTGGTATTTGTGTGTGTGTGTGTGTTCAAAATTAATAAAATATTAATAAAAATAGTTTCACGCGCAATTATCCAGATCGGATATAGCGTGTCTTATTTGCAACTGGTAATAAATAAATTAATATATATGTCATAATTTATATGAATAGCAAAGATGTATAATTTATTTTCGCCAAAATAAAAGTATGTAAATATGTTAAGCTTGTGGTAAAATGTAAATATGCAAATTTATCCATCTATAAAAACTGTACAAAAATAAACGTGGCAGACATCGCGGGCGAATGCTACGGCACGTCGTGGATTGTAAGCATAACGGTTGCACCCTTCCATTCGATCACGATATATATATATATTACTTATTTCAATTTTATCTAATTAATTATCCAAAAATAGACACTTTGGCCAGTTAAAGTTTTATTTTCTCAACGTTTTGATAAAATATTTTGTCTTCGTCAGGTGAAATAAATAAAAATAAAGCATTTGGCAAGGTGTTAAAAATTGTTTTTTAACGCATTGCCAAATGCTTTATTTTTATTTATTTCTCCTGACGAAGACAAATATTTTTGTTCAGAAAATAAAACTTTAACTGGCCAAAGGGTGTATTTTTTAAAGAAATATGAATGCCGGCCTAAGGCAACCTCAATCTTCAAGATAATTATTTCTATATTGTTTATATCATATATGAGTGTATCTTTCAGAGTTATTGTCTGAATTCTGATATACATGCTAAAAGGTACAACTTCTTAAGTTTTGTCCATGAGTGTATCTTTCAGAGTTATTGTCTGAATCCCGATATGCATGCTAAAAGGTACAACTTCCTTAAGTTTTGTCAATGAGTATATCTGTTAAAAATAGATAATTTACATAATGTAATTAGCATAAAGATCATTTGCATAATATCATCCGCAAATCACGAGAGCCAATCAGGTGAGAGTTTGCACGGGAAAGGAATGTATAAAAGGCACGGCGGGATGACCGCTGAAAGTGGAGATTAGCAAAGGAGTGGATATTGGCAGAGTTGGAGATTGGAAGGAGATTGCTGAGAGTCTGGTTGTGGAAGAGAAGAGCCTAGGAGAAGCATTACTCGAGCTCGGATGTAAAGAATAAAGAGGATACTGAAGCTGAATCCAAAGGAGATAGAATAAACCATTTGGAAGCTCATAGCAAAGGTGATGAAGTAAAATATCCTCAAACTGCAATTAAAGGTAGTGAATCAGTGAACACTCCTAGAGCGGCATCTGAAAACGCTGATGAAGTAAAGGACTCTAAAGAGGCTGGTAAAGGCAAATGTTCTGGAACTGATAAGGCTAAAGTTAGCAAAAAGATTATTGGCAAAATCGCCGTAAACTTGCTCCAACTGTATAAGTCTAATCTTGTGTATAATTCATCATAGAAAATAAAGCCATTATATTCGAGATCACCAGACCCTGTCGTTCATTTCCCTCAGGAACACCACCTGCCTAGCGCTGCAATAGTTAGAGACACAAAAACTATCTATTTAAATTGGTCGTTTAGTTATTCAGAGTTTTCTAAATTAATCCATTTTTTTATCATTGCTATTGTTCCCAACAATAGCTTTCAAATTTATTGTCTGAATCCTGATATACATGCTAAAAGGTACAACTTCCTTAAGTTTTGTCCATGAGTGTACTTTTTCTTTTATGTATTCATTCAATTTCTATATAATTTCGAATTATTGATAAACAAATCTAACAAGTTATGTTTACAGTTCAGAATGAAGTCTACAGTAGCAGTAGTTCTCCTGTTGGCAGCTCTCTGTCACTCCCAGCCTCTCCTCCTTGACGCCGAGATGGAAACTATCTGGCAGAACTACAAGGTGATAATAAAATCCTGAAACACTTATATATTATCACTGATATTTTATCTTTTATTTTATACTAATAATTTGTATATTTCAACTCTTTTAAATTTAATGGATATAAAGATAAAGTTAAATATACATATAAGATTTTTTTGCCTATCCCTAGTACACGTGGTACAGGCCACGATAATCATAGTGGGTAGAAGTTGACGACTGCTTTTACTGTAAGTACACCACATGTCTACACATGTGAAAAGCAGTTCGACTTTGCACTTATAAATGTGTTATAGCTCCGTTTGATTACTTGTACTCGCTGGTGGGGTTGGACTTTTGCAAGAATCAGGGCCCATTGGAGCATTTTTAACAGAAAAAAAAGTGTCTAATGCGGAGGGAATCGAACCCGGATCGTAGCGGTCGTAAATAAACGGTTTAGACCATTCTTCCACAAACCCCAAAAGATATAAATATTTAATTTGAGACCCTATTTATTCATATAAGAACGGTTAGAAAAACTGTGTCGTTAAAGAAAAGGAAGCTGTATCTAAGCTGTTGTCACCCAAAGGGAAACCTTCCGATCACCTGTCACCTGAGCAAGAAAACCCGCCTCCACGGATTGACATGTGTCAAACTCCCCGCAGCATGAAGTCGTGTTTACCTGTTTAATCCCTTCATACTCTCTCTAAGCTGTTTTTGACCTATAATTTTATTGACTTTAAACACAAAATTATTTCTATTAATGATGAAATTGTGAGAAACTTTTAAAATAAAAAAATATTTCCTCACAATAAGTTTCTTTTTATTTCAAAATGCTAGCTTTCAAGCGATAATTCCTCTTCAACGGGCTTAATAAAACATCGACTATATCCTACAAAAAATATTTACAAATACAAACACGCGCAGCGTGGATATTTACAACTGATATTTTAGATATAGTTCATTTTTTAAGTCCGTTGAAAAGCGATTATCACTTGAAAGCTATCAATTTGAAATAAAAAGAAACTCATTCTGAGGAAATATTTTGTAATTTTAAAAACAAAATTATTTGTTTGCTTAGGCAAATTATAATAAAATAATAATGATTATACACAATTTGGAATATAGATTATAAACACAAGGTAATAAGACCTATTCCAAATATATAAATAGTGTGTGACGTTTCATTCATCACTTTTGTCTGAAGATGGTAACAACGCTGTTACTGCAACGTCACATACTATTTATTTATTTGGATTTGGTATTATTACCTTGTGTTTAATAAAATAAATTGAAGCAAATATGATTAAATGGATCAAGTATACTATAAACAAGTTGCTGAATGATTCAAAATTATTTTACCTTCATATAAATTGTTCTGAATATAAAGCAATCCATATTTAAATCTTTAGATAATAGAAAGGCATATATTGGATTGAATAAAATATTTATTTGCTAATATTTCAGTTGGCTAATCGCTAACCTTTGTTAAGCAATTACATTTTTGTAAAAACAAACTCAGTGTCGCATAGTGTTATTAACTAGTGATATTATAACATTAGGCGGCGCTGAGTTTGTTTATGCAAATAGTGTAATGCCTTGACAAAGGTTGGCATTTAGCCAACCGAAACATTGGCAAATAAATATTTTATTCAATCCAATGTATTTTTATAATCTAAAAAATATACAAAAATACTTGTGGCAACCGAGAGGGTCAAACCTGTAGTAACCGAGAGGGACAGTCAGGGTGTGAAGAATTTTCCAGTACCTCTCTGCACCTTGGAAGACCTTTAACAGTTCTCACAAAATACAGGCAGTCGTGGTCGAGGCAGAGAAGACTTGGGAATGTCCACACAAAAATCGAAGGGACACAGTTGTACTAAGAAAATGTTCTGGGAACAAATAGAGATGAGCTAAAAGCAAAAGATGGAGGTGGTTAAGAAGAAATTTCTTACTGGTCTACGGCATTCTGGAACCTTGGGGACAACCGACGAGGGCTTCCGCGGATGGTAAAGTGACTATACATTTCCGACTGGGCGGAGGTTTATATACTGGGCCTTCAGCGGATGCAATAAGGACGTGGATCACGGAAGAGATGTCATTGTACACTCTTAACGACTTCTTGGCAACCTCCTACAACTTCTAAGCCTCGTTCTTAAACGTTGTTGGACTTCTTATATTCTAATCTCTGCTATTTAGCTCAACTCTTCTTCTATTACCCAGTTTCATTTATTATCCTCAGTTTGTACAGAGTACATTACTTATTGTGGTGTAATGACACATGTCAATTATGCTTATAATTATTTACAGAAGTGATTCTATTATACAACACGACAATCTTGTTATATTATATACAATATGGGGTTGTTGGTTCAAATTACAATATATTTATATCTATTTCATTAGATATTAGATAAATATTCTATGATCTGATATTATGTTTCAGACTGTTTACGAGAAGACCTATTCTAGTTATACCGAGGAAACGCTGAGAAAGAAAATCCTACACAATAACATTCATAAAATCATCAAACACAACATGAAGTATGAGTTGGGAATGAGCAGCTACAGAATGGGTCTCAACAAGTATGCTGATATGGTAAGTAGACATTTTCACGCTAAGTAAATATAAAATGTCTAAGATGCATTAGCGCGCCATTTGTTATCAAAATTCGAAACTATTATAGACACGTATGATTCTTTTTTTTAATAAACCACTTTTACTGTCCTTACTGCAATGGAAAAATTAATGGGAGGCCCTCGAAAAAGGCCCATAGTTTCGAATTTTGATAAAATTTCTATATTTCCGAATTTTTAGATTTTTCTCTCTAGAGTAAGTTGTAATTTCTAGAGCCATATATAGAATAATATTGCATAGAATTTATATGCCATATTCAGAAATAGCGTAATAACTTTTTATTAATATCTTTTTTGAAATGTTTATACTTAATGAAACGTCTGTGGAAGTTTTTTTTTAAACTGGAAAGCTTGTGAATACTAATAAATTAGTGGAGAAATCTTTTCCGCCGAGTTCTTAATCAAGTATTTATTTTAAAATTCAGAAATCACTTTGGCTAAAATTTCCTCAATATAGGATGTAACCTATATTACTAGGTATTTCTGTGACACTTCTTTTTAATTTAAAAAATAGAACTACTTAAAATTGAGACACTGCAAACCTAATCAGTTATTCCATATGTCTGTAAATTCAATATGTCTATAAATCAGTTATTCAATATTTCTGAGAAAGACCGAACGTTAAATAGCTATGTTCGCCAGAAAGTTAGCAGACAATCATTAAAATCGAACAAGATTTTCATATAAACCTTAAGGCATATATTATAACAGATTATGCTGGTATATTTTAGACAAGTTTGAAATAGAATGAGAAGTATTTTCTAAAAAATATTTTATTAATTATATTATTTATTAGAGATAGTTATAAGTTTTATATTTATAAAATTGTTTTGATATTAATTTTTTTCTTATCCATCAGTTTATTGCTTAAACCAACTAGCACAGACCTCCTAGTATATTGATGACTTGCTGTTATAGATATCTTGTTGTTTAGGTCACAGCACTGTGCTCCGAGGATGTCTCACAAGCCAGACATTTTATGTAGTTTGGAAAGTGTTTGGTTTTGCTTTCAAAGAATTTGTTTTGATATTAATAGAATTGAAAACACATTAATATATTCCTCTCTATGAGTACACTCCTTGGAAGAAGCCGTGGTGCTGCGCTGGACGGCTACTCCGTTCCTGTGCATTTGCACATGCACGGCGCGACGCATGCTGGATCATCCCTGCCTGGCCGCCGTTCCCACCTCACAGTATCTCCGACGCTGGGCGCCTGTGGTCGACGTGCCCTCCTCCGGTGTGCCCTTCTCATCTCTCCGTCGCTGCTCCTACGGGGCCATGTGGCGGACATCGCAATGCGACTGGCCCTGCCCCATCCGGAGCACCTGGCGTCGAGTCAGCCAGTCTGCATCGCCTGCATCGACCTATCGTTGGCCCACCGCTACTGGTCTTACAGCGCCGTTCGCCCTGTCATCCGAGAGGTGTTCTCCATCATCGGCCGGACCTGCAGTCCTTTCGTAGATCGCAAAATGCGTGGTGTCGCTGGAGACCCACTGGCGATTCTCCACCAAACTCTGCAGCGCTGACAGAGGCGCCATATTCATTGTACATAGTGTTTATAACCCATATTATCTTTTTTAAATAGTGCAGACTGTGCACCTTTTCATGTATTGACAAGATGTCAATAAAATTATTTTAATTGTCTATGAGTACACGCTTGTTCGGCGGTACATATTGCCACGTATAAAATTAGGGAAGACAAAAACTTCAGGAGGAGACAACAATTTATTTCAGGGAAGGACAAACTATGAATTGTAAACAAAATATAAGCCACGAGGGAAATTTACAGAGTCGCAAGATATAAACATAAAAATGACCACTCTGTTAATAAAAAATAATAAAATTAATAAATACTATGTTGCATAGCTTCTTCCCTATTAAGTTGTGACCCACAGCTAGCAATTATTGTAGATACTGACGTGGATTTGACGTACTTCTGCCAAGGATTCCATCGAAGTCTTGGAACTTTGTCCCTAGTACCTTTGCGTTCATTTTCTTGCGGCGTGAAGAGCGGCTTTGTCGTCGTATCGTCGTCTATAGGGACATCATAATCTTGGAAGGAAGTCTTAGCTTTGACACGGCGGTGGAATCCTGGAGCCAGTCTCTAAAAATGTGGATTACAGCACCCATGGCTTCAAATTCTTCTCGGCGATCTTCAGTTTGTCTTCCCTAACCTACACGGCATCTCCACCAAAATGCCACGTGGAAAATTAGGGAAGACAAAACTTCAGGAGGAGACAACAATTTATTTCAGGGAAGGACAAACTATAAATTGTAAACAAAAGATAAGACACGAGGGAAATTTACAGAGTCGCAAGATATAAACATAAAAATGACCACTCTGTTAATGAAAAATAATAAAATTAATAAATACTATGTTACAATATACTAAAATTGGAACGATACAGAGAAGAATATCATGGCCCCTGCGCAAGGATGACACGCAAAATTGTGAAACGTTCCATATTCCTCTCTATGTTAAATGTGCATGTTAAATTGTAAACATAATGCATTAGTTCTCTGTCTTTTATTAGAAAGATAAATATGTATGAATGTAAATATGTTTAAAATAGTATGCTCTTTGTGCAGGAATTGTCTGAAATTAGCCCCTGTATGAATGGTCTTGAAATGCCAATGAACATAACAAAAGGATCCCTATATCAAACCACACGAGGTATTGAGCTCCCAGATTCTGTAGATTGGCGTCAAAAAGGTTATGTAACTCGAGTTAAGGATCAAGGACAATGTGGAAGCTGTTGGGCATATTCCGCTACTGGCACGTTGGAAGGTCAACATTACAGAATAACAGGAAAACTGGTATCCCTGAGTGAACAGAATCTTGTCGACTGTTCTAATCCAGAAGGTAATAAAGGATGCAGTGGTGGATTGCCTATCAATGCCTATAACTATGTCATCAAGAATGGTGGTATTGATACTGAAGAATCTTATCCATATGAAGCAAAGGTAAGTAATACCAAATATATATTTTTTTAAATAGAGCAATCCATAAATAAATCTTTAAATAAAAAGACATATATTGGATCAAAATATCATTTATTTTACCAATATTTCAGTTGACTGAACGCCAACCATAACAGCACACTTTTAAAATGTTATAATACCTTGAATAAAGGTTGGCGTACGGCTAACTGAAATATTGGTTAAATAAATGATATTTAGATCCAATATATGCCTTTTTATTTAAAAACCTAATATATTGTGAAAAATAATACAAATTTGATATGAAAAACAATAGAAAAAATAAAAAGGTCAGGTATTGATATTAAAAATAAAGAAGACATATCCTGACCCAAAGCACATGTGCTTTTTAGATGACTGAGCGCCATCTAGTGGAACAGAAATCAACTAAACATTGATTTAATCTGTTTCCTGATATTTGTCCAACCCAATTTCTTGATAAATCAAGAAAAGCCATCCACGAACGCGTTTCGCGTTGTTAGCGCTCGTCAGCGTGGTGCAGGCTGTACCTAATAAACCAAGAAATGGGTATTTAAGACCAAACTTGAGTAGATACCCTCAACACATGAAAAACAATAGAAAAATAATAAAAAGCTCAGGTGTTGATATTAAAAATAAGGAAGGCATATCCTGAACAAAAGTACATGTTCTTTTTAGATGAATTTTAGAAATGTTATATTGTACTTGTGTATAAGATGCATAAATTAGCAAAGAAAAAAAGGCATCGCCTTATCGTGTAACTGAAATTTGCTGAAAGCTGGCGCTATCTATCATAATAAATATCAACTATTCGTTGATTTTATTTATATAAAAAGACATCTCTCTCTCTCTCCTTATCGTGTAACTGAAATTTGCTGAAAGCTGGCGCCATCTATCAGAATAAATATCAACTATTCGTTGATTTTATTTATATAAAAAGACATCTCTCTCTCTCTCTCTCTCTCTCTCTCTCCTTATCGTGTAACTGAAATTTGCTGAAAGCTGGCGCCATCTATCAGAATAAATATCAACTATTCGTTGATTTTATTTATATAAAAAGACATCTCTCTCTCTCTCTCTCTCTCTCTCCTTATCGTGTAACTGAAATTTGCTGAAAGCTGGCGCCATCTATCATAATAAATATCAACTATTCGTTGATTTTATTTATATAAAAAGACATCTCTCTCTCTCTCTCCTTATCGTGTAACTGAAATTTGCTGAAAGCTGGCGCCATCTATCATAATAAATATCAACTATTCGTTGATTTTATTTATATAAAAAGACATCTCTCTCTCTCTCTCCTTATCGTGTAACTGAAATTTGCTGAAAGCTGGCGCCATCTATCATAATAAATATCAACTATTCGTTGATTTTATTTATATAAAAAGACATCTCTCTCTCTCTCTCTCTCTCCTTATCGTGTAACTGAAATTTGCTGAAAGCTGGCGCCATCTATCATAATAAATATCAACTATTCGTTGATTTTATTTATATAAAAAGACATCTCTCTCTCTCTCTCGGCCGTGCGGCCACGCGGCGCGCGAGCTCCGCGTTTATCGGATTTGAGATGGAGTTTATGGAGATTAATAATCCATATGAGGTATTGGCTGATAGCCGGGAGAATGGGCTGCAAGCCCATATGGATCTCAATCACGACCCTCAAGTTCCCGCCGAAAATACGGCAAAAGAATTGACTGCAAGTCATTCTAAAGACGATGGCAAACATGCTAATTTTGAGCCGGCGGCGGATGGCAAGAATGCAAATTCTTGCCGTAATTGGGCTGATTGCCCGGAACTGAACGACCAGCTACCCGATGGCGAAAATGGAATCTTCACCACAGTGGGAGGCTCTAAGAAAAGGCCACATGACCCTGACCATGTCAACTCGGGGGCCAAAAAGGGATGCGTCCAGGCACCGAGGATCGCTCCCAACAGCAGCAGGCCACGAGTCACGCCAAGGGCCAGCAGGGTGCGCGAATGCCAGACCACCAGGCAGAAGCAGGCGACCTTCCGAGCCAGGTCGGCAGCGATGCAGGCGGACCAGTGTGTCTACCTGGAGTTCTGCCCAGACTTCACCGAGGACCAGTACTTCCTGGCGCTGGAAGCCAAGCTGGGCAAGGGCACCGTCTACCAGCTGACGAAGATGGAGGGGCAATTCCTGGTCGGCCTCTCCGGTGTCCAGCAAGCCGACAAGCTCGTGGAGGATGGGCTGGAGATCGAGGACGCCCTACTGCGAGCTACACCACTGAAGAAGCGGGCTGAACGGATCATGTTCGGCAACGTTCCGTTCTTCGTTGAAAACCTGGACCTCGTGGCAGCCCTGCAGCCCTTCGGACAGATAACATCCATCGTCCAGAAAATGAAGGAGCTGGGCGAGTCATACTGGGCTGACGCACGGCGTGAGGCCTTCATCACTCTCCGAGACGGTGTGAAGCTCTCACACATCCCAGCCCGTCTCGATATCAAATCCAAAGGAGTGACTAGCCACGTGTACGTCACCTATGGTATCAAGTGCTCCTTATGCTATAAGCACGGGCACAAGCGTGCCAACTGCCCCCGGAAGACTGGTGTCCAAGAAGCTAACCTGCTTCTACACCTGGATCCCCCCGCTGGTCCAAATAACGCCGGAGGAAGGCAGCCCTCCTCCTCGAACGTCATGCCTGCTCCAGTACCAACGCCAGCCGCAGGTCCATTATCGACAGCTGCTCCGATCCCACATGTAACACCAGAACCACCCGCAGCACCACCAACCCCAGCTACATCACCAGCTCCACCTGCAGCTCCTGCACCTGCTCCAGAGACCCTACCTACGGCTTCTGTGGACCCAGTCCCTACTACATCAAAGCAGTGCCGTGGTGGCGCTCGGAAGTCGCATAAAAAGTCCAACGTGACCCGGACGCAGCTCAACGAACTCCTTGAGCGCATTCACAGCAACATCTTGGACAAGTCTGGGCTCGAAGGGCTTGAAAGAGAAGAAGTCTTGGACGCACTAGCCTCAGTCCCCGGTCTGAAGAGCCTGATAAACAAGATCGGGAGCGAGCAGTTAACCGCCCTCAACAATACTGCCCAGGAGCTGATCGACGCCCTGCCCGACTCCAACTGCGCTCTCTACAAGCGCCTATCGGACGTTCGTGCCCAGACGAGGAGCGCCCAATGAGCTTCCGTCTGGCTTCCATCAACGCCCGCGGGCTCGCCGCTCGCGAGAGGAGCATTGAGCTCTGTCACTTCCTGCGCCAACATCGCGTAGACGTCGCCTTTGTTCAGGAGACCAACACCTCGTCGCTGGATCCCATTCAACATCTGTGCCTGGGCTACAGCGCCGCCACCGTGCCCCCCGCAGCCCTCAGGGGTTCGGGCCTCGCCTGCTTCTTCGCGCCGGGGGTCGCTGTCCTGCGGCAGCGCGTCCTGTGGCCGGGAAACATCTCCATCGTCTCCATCGACGTCCGAGGCCAGGAAGTGTGTGTCATCAACTGTCACTTGTCACACATTCCTCGCGAGCGGCTTGAGCAGCTGGAGTCCATAACAGCAGCCGCGATCCAGGAGGACGCCTGGGTGGTGGGTGATCTCAACATCGACGAGCAGAGCCCGAGCGACATAACATCCGGCTCGGTGGAGGCCCTCACGGAGCTAATGGACCAGACAGCCCTCGTTGATGTTGCCACCCTCTTCGACGCCGAACACCTTCCAACCAGAGTGGCCAGCTGCAGGAGTCGGGTTGACGCAGCTCGCCTGGACAGAATTCTCTTGCCATCGAGACTCCTGGAGAGAGTGACACTGTACAAGACCATCTACTACAGGCTCTCTGACCATCGAGCTGTCCTCACCCAGATGGGCTCGCCTCATTCCCCTCGCCAGCCCTGCGTGGCCGCCATGCTTCGTTCGGCTCTGGTGGATGAACATCTGCTGGCAACAATGGAAAGAACATCTGGATCTATTGCGGACATGTCCAGCGAAGCTCTTTGGATAAGATGGTCCAAGATCAAGGCCGAACTCCTGGCGGAGGTGAGATCCCTCCATGTCCCACGCGTCGCCGATGACGACCACATCTCGCGCGCCAGGCGGTATCTGCAGGCCAGACTGGAGGCAGCATCTTCAGCCGCCGACTACCCATCGCTGCCCGACCTTGTGCGCTCGCTTCGCGTCCGAAGGCCCGCTGGCACGACCATCCGGGATGAAGATGGGAGCGTCATCGACGGCGGGGAGCTGCGACGACGGGCATACTCCGTCTACCAGCGCCGCTTTGCCTGTGAATCCGGCGACCCCATCGCCGCCGCTGAGTTCATCCGGGGGACGACCACCACCCTCACCCTGGAAGAGGATGATCCACTGACCCGCCCTGACATCACCGGCGCAGATATCGCGGCGGCCATCCGCCGACTACCGCTCGGAAAGGCTCCCGGGTGGGACGAATTGCCCTGCGAGTTTCTCATCACCTACGAAGACTTCTTCGTAGAGGCTCTCAGGCGCGTCTTCGAGGCCTCCAAACTCCGCGGGGCCCTGCCTTCATCGATCAGGCGCAGCACCATCTGCCTCGTCCCCAAGTCCAACGGCGGCCCTGGGCTCAGCGGCTACAGGCCGATTTCGCTCCCCACAGCTGACTACCGCGTCCTGGGCAACATCCTCCTCCAGCGTCTGCGGCCCCATCTTCCCGCCCTGGTGCCTCGGTGCCAGACATACGCTGTTCCGGGAAGGTCTCCCAGTTGGAACGTAGCGCGAGTAGCCGACGAGATCGACATGGCTACGAGGAACGGGTCGGAGCTGGCTGTCATCTCAACGGACCTAGAGTCGGCCTTCGACACCCTGGACCGCTGCTTTCTGGTGTCCCTGATGGTCTCTCTGCGGCTGCCTCCTGCCTTCGTTGAGTGGTTCCTCCTCCTGTATGCCGGGGCGGATGCGGCGGTGCGGGCCGGAGGCCTCCACACAAAGCCCTTCCATCTGCTGAACGGGGTGAGGCAGGGCTGTGCCATCAGCGCCGCTTTGTTTAGCCTCGCCACTGGCCCTCTCCTGGTGCGCCTCGAGCGTGCGCTCGGCCCCGGAAACGTCCTCGCCTACGCCGACGACATCGTGCTGCTCATCAGGCGCGACGAGCTCTTCGACGTGGTGAGAATCATCTTCGAGGACTTCCGGCGCGCTTCGGGATTAGGCGTCAACTTTGCGAAGTGTAAAGGCCTATGGTGCGGCGCCTGGCGGGCCCGCACCGACACGCAGCTTGGCATCTCCTGGACATCGGAGCAGATCCGGGTACTGGGCTGCAACTTAACACCTGCAGTGTCATCCTCCGCCCAGGAACAACATCTCCTCGCACTGCTCGAGAATGCTGTGGCGAGGTGGGTCCCCTTCACCCGCGGCCTCTCCTTAGTCGGTCGAGCCAGAGCCGCCAACTCGCTGGTGTTGTCCGCCGTGGTGCACCATCTTCACGGCTACCTGCCCACAGACTCCACCATCGCCAAGCTGCAAGCCCGACTAGTGCGCTTTGTCTGGGGACCTCGGCGTACTACCTGGTTGCCGGGCGGCGTTCTTGCTAGGCCAGTCTCCGTGGGCGGCTTCGGACTTCTCGACATTAGAACGCAGCTTCGCCTGGCGTGCTTGAGGGGCGTACAGACAGCGCTGCGCGGAGGCCTCAACGCCTACTCTTGGCTCGCTGTGAGTGGGACGTGGCTGACCCCTCCAACATCTGGGACATGGCATCCACCTCGGCGCCGCAGGCTCCTCAAGCTCTGGGAGGCCGTCTCGGAGATATTGGAGCTGAACCACCGGGTGCTGCCGCCACATCAGCTTCAGGAGCTCCATATCATCGGGGACTCCAGGTTCCTCCGGCCTCCAGATCTTTTGGTCGCATCGCGGTGGGCGGGAATGCGCGTTGGCGATCTCACCAGCTCTTCATCTCTCCCTCTGCGCACCACCCGCGCCGCCCTCGCTGACATCGCGGCACTCACCACCTTCTGCAGCCGGATTGTGCAAGAAAACCGGAACCACACCCACCGGGTTGACAACATCAAGGACGGCATCGTGCTGCGCGGGACGGCACTGCGTTCCAGCGCCTAACCACCCGCACTGCCCGCCGCATGCTAGAACGTCCACGCCTGGCTGCACTGCCCATCACCCAGCTGCTAGCCCGGTGGCTTCCCCACGTCAGCATACCCATCTCCATCAGCTGGCCTTCTCTCCGGCGAGGTGCCTTCTCGGGGCACAATGCCGACGTTGCCGTGCGGCTGGCCCTTCACGCCCTTCCCCATCCAGCGCATCCTGCCTCAGCCCGGGAGTCCTGCATCGCCTGTGGGTCCGAAGACCTATCACTGGCCCACCGCTACTGGTCCTGTAGGCGGATCAGGCCTGTCATCCTGGAGGCCTTCACCATCATCCAGCGGCCCCCTGACCTGCAGGGATGGATCTTCGGGCTTGACCTGGAGGACGACGCCCTGGCCATCCTGGCGTCTGCCAAGACCCGTATCTACAGGCACTTCCTGGGCCTGGAGATACGGGGCGTCCAAGAAGACCCTCTCATCGTCTGGAGGAGGACTCTGGCAAGTTGGTGGAGCCTTCCTCAATCATAATTTCACTGTATTTTATCTTTTTTTTTTCATCCATAATTGACTTGTAGTCAATAAAGAATGTTTAACCGTCTCTCTCTTCATCGTGTAACTGAAATTTGGTGAAAGCTGGCGCCATCTATCAGAATAAATATCAACTATTCGTTGATTTTTTAATTATATATAAAGGCATCTCCTTATCGTGAAACTTGAATTTTCTGTATATATAAAAATCAACAGAATAGTTGATATTTATTCTTATAGATGGAGCAATACATTAGCAACTTCAGTTCCACGATAAAGAGATGCCTTTTTCTACCTTTTATATTACTATGTCTTAATTTGCTAACCATTTTGGTTTTTCAGGAAGGTGAATGTCGTTATAGTGCTGAAAATATTGGAACATCCTGTACTGGCTATATGAACATACCTAGTGAAAATGAAGAAGCATTAAAACAAGCTGTAGCAACAATTGGACCTATCTCTGTTGGGATAGATGTTAAAGAAAGTTATATGTCATATTCAGGAGGAATTTATAATGAACCGCATTGCTCATCATTGAATCTAAGACATGGTGTACTGGTAGTCGGCTATGGCTCTGAGAATGGTATTGACTACTGGATCGTCAAAAACAGGTAATTAAAAACTTATATCCATAGACTAAACTATAATAAGAAATCTTAAAGTGATAATAGCAGACTTCCAAGGATAAATTGAGATAAAAGTACATCTCCTGATCGTGCAACTAAAAACTGCCTTTTTCTTAATTTATCCTGATAAAATTTCACTTTGGTACTATATTTTTACATTCCTGAAATAAGTTTCTTTAAAAAATTTGTTTTTATGAATTCAAATCTCTATCTTTTGAGCATGAAAGCCCTTCTACAGAATAAACACACTCCTGTATAAGGGCTTTCATGCTATAAAACGCTTATAGAGATTTGAATTCATAAAAAAAAAAGTTAA
Organism: Cordylochernes scorpioides; assembly: GCA_030710605.1. Classification (NCBI taxonomy): domain Eukaryota; kingdom Metazoa; phylum Arthropoda; class Arachnida; order Pseudoscorpiones; family Chernetidae; genus Cordylochernes; species Cordylochernes scorpioides. The sequence continues at coordinate 87,511,243 of CP092865.1, forward strand.
AATATATTTAAACCCGGAAGCCTTATGTTTACACCTTAATATTGCAACTAAAGATTATTTTGAGGAATGAGAGTATTTAAGCGGTTACTTTTTCACACAAATCAAACTTCTACTGTCCTTACTGCCATCAAATATATATTGGGAGGTCTTGGTTCATCAGTGGTGAACCCTCCCAGCGGTGTTTCGTTAATTTAATCTAGCAAACCGCTTCTTAGAGCTCTAATACTGTATTGGATCATTCTGCTTATTAATGCTACACTGAAGGGTGGAATCTTAGAAAGTAAACTATGGACATAAGCTTTTAGGACAGTAGAATTACATATAAATATTTACATCGAGCAACGTTCTTCCGCAAACAATAAGGCCAGTTAGGCATAAATTAATACAAAGCAATAACACACCATCTATATATAACAAATGAAAACATTAAGACGCGAATGTTTCTTTTCACAAATAAAACAAACTTCTACTATCCTTACTGCGATGAAGAAATATTTAAGTCTTTTAATTAAGATGGTTGAAGAACGATTATCGCTTGAAACCTAGAATTTTAAAATTTAAATAGGAAACCTCTGTGTGTGAGAAATATTTGTAGTTTTCAAACGCCTTTCAAAAAACATGAAACAAAGCACAAACACGCAACATACCCACAACACAAAACACACAACACAACATGCACACAATACACAACACAATATACACACAACATAGACCACAACACACATAACACACAAAACAAAACACAACATAACACACAAAACAGAACATAACACAATACACAACACAATATACACGACACAACATGTACACAACACAGACCACAACATAACACACAAATAACAACACACACAACACAACATAACACACAACACAAAACAAAACACAGCATACACACAAAACATAAAACCCACACAATTTATCCATTTTGTAAATATTGACTAAGTCATCAATAAATATATTTTAAATGTCACACACACAATTTTACCCTGAATTCTAACTGTATATGTCTGTCGGCAGTTGGGGAACCTCATGGGGTGAAGAAGGTTATATCAAGATGATAAGAAATAAGAAAAACCAATGCGGGATTGCGACAGCGGCTACTTATCCTCTTGTGTTACTTGGATAATCAACAAATAAAAACTGGTTTTGTAAATATATTTTTATATAATAATTCACCAAAGTTTGGCATCAGGCGGCGTTTTATTAATTATACACCTTTGTATGAACAAAACTGTTTTGTGCTTGTTATTAAAGTTTAGAACACATTTGAAATTTATATATTTTAATTAATGAAAATCTAAATTACATAACTTTCACAATTAATTATATTTCATAACTATTTAACATTAAGCCATCTATTTACCGTTTTTGGTCACCAGTCCAATATTTTTATTTTCACAGACTAAATTATGAAATTTAATTTATGAATGAAATATTATGCAAAACAATTAAACAACAATATACATCAATATTTTAAGGAATTGGAAAGACTTTGATACTTAAATTTTGTTCATGAGGGTATAGACATCTAATGTACATTTCGTAGATACATATACCTACGATATCACTTCTTGCATTCAGACAACAAATGCAAACTCTCCATTCAGACAAAACGAGAATCAACTTGTACCTCTAGAGCTTCAGTTTAAGTAATGAATTCAAAGAAGAAAATATTCTAATTATGTTGAATATATAGTTTAATTTTAATTAATGAATTGTTTGTCTTTGATACTTAAATATTGTCGCGTCTTGACCCTACCGGTTCTTTGCGACGATGCGCTTCTTCCCTTCGTGGTTCACCCACTTAGGCTCCCGTTGCTCTTCCCTGCAGATTTTCCCCGCAGGCCACCCAAAGATGTTCGGCAGGATGTTCGGCCAGGCTTCCACCCGGCGTTGAGGCTTGTTTTTTTTTTATCTCTTCGGAACACCTCGGAACTGCGTGCGGCTCGCGCCGGCTGATACTGTATCTTGGAGGAAACGTGGATCTTATAAACATTTGGAGGCCTTACACGTAACACTGCCTCCCCCTCAAGGCGGATCGTCCCGATCCGGTCTCCTCGCTTCTGTCGCCCAGATGTCACGCCTCTCTCGCCGGTGCCGCTTCTCCTGCCAGAACTTCCTATCTCGCTGGAATCGCCTCTCTTGATGGAACCGCTTCTCTTGCTGGAGTCGCCTTTCTCGCTGGAGTCGCCCTTTCGCCGGAGCCGTCCTTCTCGCCGGGATCGCTTCTCCCGCCGGAGCCGCCCCTTTCTCCGGAGCCGTCTCTCTTGCCGGAGCCGCCCCTTTCGCCGGTACCGCTTCTCACGCCGGAACCGCTTCTCACGCCGGAGGCACCTCTCATGCTGACTCAGCCTCTTATGCCGACTCCGCTTCTTATATCGGTACCGCTTTTCGTGCGGAGGCGCTTCTCATGCCGGCACCGCCTCTTATGCTGGTACCACCTCTCTCGCCGGGACCACCTCTCTCGCCAGGACCATTCATCTTGCCGGGACCTCTCCACTCGCCGGGACCGCTTCTCTCGCCGGTACCGCTTTTCTCGCTGGCACCGTTTCTCTCGCCAGGACCACCTCTCTCGCCGGGACCACCTCTCTCGCCGGGACCTCTCCTCTCGCAGGGACCGCCTCTCCCGAGGGCACCGCCTCTCTCGCCGTCGCCGCTTTTCTCGCTGGCACCGCTTCTTCCGAGGGCACTGCTTCTCTCGCCGGTACCGCTTTTCTCGCTGGCACCGCTTCTCCCGCTGGGGCCGCTTCATTCGCCCACTTCTGACACCAGTTGTCGCGTCTTGACCCTACTGGTTCTTTGCGACGATGCGCTTCTTCCCTTCGTGGTTCACCCACTTAGGCTCCCGGTGCTCTTCCCTGCAGCTTTTCCCCGCAGGCCACCCAAAGACGTTCAGCAGGATGTTCGGCCAGGCTTCTACCCGGCGTTGAGGCTTGTTTTTTTTACCTCTTCGGAACACCTCGGAACTGCGTGCGGCTCGCGCCGGCTGATACTGTATCTTGGAGGAAACGTGAATCTTATAAACATTTGGAGGCCTTACACGTAACAATATATTAATAACAATACAAAGTAGTTAACTGTCTTTCCCTTAAATCTATCCACCACTGAACAGTCTCAGCATCTTGATGTTTCAGTTTCCACGAAAACCTTTTGTTCCCCAGAAGCACATGATCTTCTTTTATCAATGTGATACTTCACAGGCCGCCTTACAGTTGAAGGCATGGATCGTACATACTCCTTAGAGGAATCCATTCTTCACTTCGAGATTATTTATTGGCCTTCAGCCTGTTTAGGTCCGTAGAGACGCAGCAATTTTTTGTGTCTAGAGGAAGTTGGTTCAGAGCCAGGGGAGCAAAAGGAATTACTCATTGTCAATTAAATCCAGGTATACATCATCTTTAATATTGGTAAACCTCCATGAGATGAACATCTCGGCAATTTCCCCATCCTTTATTAGTGTCATTGAGTTTCCCCAGTATCGCTGGTTGATCTGTGATGGTGCGGTGGATTTTCAAGAATGGCAACAGGTCTTGCTACCATCTATAACCTCCCTTAGGCTTGATTCTCACCTTGTAGGTATTTTGAGTTTGCAATGGCCGTTTCTGTATCAATGGTGGGGCTGCAGACTGCTTTGTTCCAGAGAGGTAGTGATTTCTAGTTCCACACCTTAGAGATTGTTACTGTCCAGAAGATATGAACTCGGCAGCCATGCACTAATGGCCAGAATGGTCCTCTCTTCCAGGAATATTTATGATGATTTCTTCGCTCATTAGGTCTCTCCCAATACTGAACGACTGCTCTGGCTGGTTGTGCGCGACCTCCTGGAGGCGAAAATTTACAGATTGTTCAATGATAAATTTCAACCAATTGGTTAAGGTCCCTTTCTATAAACATTATTTATCTGCCAGTCATCTCATTCCAATTGTGGCGGAGATATAGTCCAAATGGTTTTAAGGGCATTTGTCTCCAATTCAGGGTCGTGTTCACTTCCTTGTCCATCCTGACATGTTGTTGCTGGATCCTTCTTATTTCTTGATATGCGACACTTGTTACGGCCCTTTTGACAATATTTAGTTCTTCGCTAAATGGTCAATTTGTTTAATTTTAGTTAATATTGCACAATTTACTCAGATAACCATTAATTTTATCCTGTTTGTACCAAATAAATACTTTAAATTATAAAAAAGAGAGTTCATTGTTTTTCCCGCTTATGAAGCCATTGAAATATAGATGGTTTTGGAATGAGCACGTGTACGTGAGTCCGAGAGCACACAGATCGATAGGCATTACTTTTATTTCTAAAATTATCTCAATACATTGAGAGAAAACTCCCAATAACGAGGTGTTATCTTGGAACAGTACGAAATTATCTTTATTTCAATATTTCAAAGAGAAACACACTCGCCTTTCTCAATGCAATCAATTCTCTAGTAGCAAGGTTGTAGAGTTAATTGCATACAGTTGTTAAATACAACTTATCTTCAACAACCTTGTCACTATATGTTGATTTCGTCTTAAGAAAGGCAAGCGTGCTTGTCCCTGAAATATTGAAATAACAATAATTCCGTTCCAAAATGCGCCTTTTTTATTGAAAACATATTATTTTTTATAATGTACTCTTCCACAATGAGAATCTAACTGTTCCTTTCAGCAAAATATTTTCTAGAATCGTAATAGAGTTCTAGGATACGCTCCCTCAAGACTGGTGAAATCTGTAGAGAGTTGATCATCTCACTGAGCTCAGAAATTTCAAGCTTTTAAAATCAGATCGTAGAGCAGTTTTTATATCAAGGTAAACACCATAAGTGTTGGTCAATTGACTAAAGGTTTTGATTTCACAACAGTAATATTTGATGTCTAGTAATATATTTTATATATACAGCATAAATATTTGTATACCTTGTTGACGCTTTAATTTTATTGAAGTTTATTTATTTGTTTGTGTATTTATTTATCATTTATTTTATTATTTTAGGCATAATTTCCACACCACCCAGGAGGTACTGCCGTTGGCGCGTTACCCTATGTTTATAGTGGCGGGTTCCCCAGGAGGCCTATACCACTCTTCTGACAGAGCTCTAACCTCAGACCGCTCGAGTCAGCCTCCGCCATTTTTAGGCATTACTCGGCCGAGTCCGATTAAATCAGCCCTGCCAGGCTCCTAGACATCCTACCTAGAGTAAAAATATTTAATATAAAGTGACCATTGTTGGAGCGGTGTGACCCAAGAAACCTTATTTTTATTTTATAACTAAAATTTTCCCAATTTAATAAGTTCAATTTGTGTTGAATACATTCATTCAGGAAACTAATTTGAGAATTATTAATAGAGAAGAAAGGAAATTCATATATGAATTGTTTTTATTATATTCAAATTTAATGCGATATTTTTTATATATGATGGACTTGTGGATTTAAAAATATAAAGCCAGCCTTAGAACATCAACAAGGACGTTCAACACATAGGAAATATTTTACCACTCATTCCATATTTTTGTCCTTTCTTAACATTTATCCTGCATTATTCATAAAATTTCTCTAACATCAATATAAATTTAAATTTATTTAATTATTCAAAAATTAAAAAGTTACTGATTATTCATTTTGAGAATTTGAATTCAGCAGCACTAAATGTACAGGTATCTCATCTATATATATTTTTTTGAAAATAGAGCAATCCATAAATAAATCTTTAATTAAAAAGGCATATAAACATATGTGATGAGATCCTGTTGACTCTCGCTATACTGTGTTGACCAAGAGGAACAGTCAGGATAAGTAGTTTCCAGTACCTCTCTGCACCTTGGAAGACCTTTTACAGTTCTCACACAGTACAGGCAGTCGTGGTCGAGGCAGAGTGGAAAGCTTGGGAATGTCCACACAAAAAACGAAGACACAGTTGCACTAAGAAAGTTCCATGAACAGATAAAAGTTGAGCTAGGAGAGAAAGATGGAGATAGAAGAGTTCTTACTGGTCTACATGGTGGATGAGGAGGACCTTGGTGACAACCGACGAGGGCTCACGCTGATGGTGAAGTGACTATCAAGTGATTGTCTTTTTGACTAAGACGGAGGCCTTTTATATCTTTTATGAGAAAGGGAGTATTGCATTTCAGCAGATGTGAAGAGTATGGATCGTCTGGCGAAATTCTAAACTGGCGCCGTGGCAGTTTCCATCTTTAGACCTTGTTGTTTTGAGACTGCTACATCTATCTCGATTTTAGTCGTTTTGACCTTTTGCTTTAACTCAACTCTTAATCTATTACAGAGTTTTATTTATTTATCCTCAGTTTGTACAAAGTACATTACATATATTGATGTAATGACACATGTCAATAATGCGTATAATCATTTACAGATGTGTTTCTATTATACAACATGAAAATCTTGTTATAATTTATATACAATATGGGGTTGTTGGTTTAAATTGCCATACATATATATTGTTGCACCAGGCTGCGGCTTGGCAGACTCTTCAGCCTTGATTCTCTCCTGTGCTGGGTCTTGCATCTTGCCAGAGCGTGTTTCAACCATCCTACAAATTTATATAAGGGAATAATGAGATAAGTCTACTTTAAGTAGCCTCCAGAATCCTTTATTTATTTTCTCACATCAAAGAGAGCAGTGAAGTCACAGTGTACCTAAATACAAATGATGATAATCTGTTTTAAATAAATATCATAGAATATAAAAATAAATAAATATATAATTTAAATTTCAAATATATTAAAAATAATATAATAAATACGCCATTAATCATGATGTAACACTTCCCCCTCTCCAGAGGTCGTCACGTCCTCGTGAGTTACCTCATCAATTCTCTCAAAATAGGGTTTGAGTCTTGAGACATGGACAATCAATGGGTCTTGGCCAGGATTATCTTTTGGCTCAATTAAGTAATTTACGTTAGACAGCTTCTTTAATATTCTATATGGGCCAAAATATTTTCTCAGTAGTTTCTCACACTTTCCTATTTTCCTAATTGGTGTCCAAACTGCTACTAATTCTCCTGGTTCGTAGCTTCTTTCCATGTGTTTCTTGTCATAGTTCTTTTTCATTCTTTCTTGAGTCTTTATTGTGTTGTCTATAACTAATTTTCTTGTTCTGTTTATTTTGTCTAAGTGATGTTTTATGTATTCATCATAATCATCTTTGTCAATGTCCACCGAGATATTCCTGTCGTCCAAAAGAGACGTGGGTTCTCTTCCAAACATCAGGAAAAAGGGAGAATATCCTGTGGTTTCCTGAATTGTAGTATTGTAAGCGTGAGTGATGAATGGGAGTATCTCGTCCCAATTTTTCTGATCAGTGTTCACATACATACTGAGCATATTGATCAATGTTCTATTTAACCGCTCTGTCAATCCATTAGTCTGGGGATGATAGCTCGTTGTGAAGCAATGTTTAATCTTGCACGTTTTCATCACCTCTTTCATTAAATTACTGGTAAATTGAGAGCCTCTGTCACTAATAAGATATTGTGGGGCTCCGTGCCGAAGAAAAATATCCTCTACTAGAAATTTAGAAACTTCTTTCACTGTTGCTTCCGAGACTGCTCTTGTTTCTGCATATCTAGTGTAGTAGTCCGTCAGCACGATTATCCATTTTTTCCTGTTTTTCGTAGATGGTAGTGGACCAACAAAGTCAATTCCAATTCTTTCTAAAGGAAAGTTGGCTGGGGGGATGGGCTGTAGTAGTCCAGAAGGTAATTGGTTTGAGCCTTTCCTACTTTGGCAAAGGTGACACGTCTTAACGAATTCTGAGACATCCTTTAGCATGGATGGCCAAAAGTATTTACTCTTTATTCGGTACATGGTTCTGGCGACGCCCAGATGGCCATTCGACATATGATTGTGATATTCTTTCATAATTTCTCTCTTTTTATTCTCTGGAACCACAAGCAACCACGCCCTGCCTTCAGGGTTCGGGTTTTTCTTAAAGAGGCATCCATCTTCTTCTTTAAAGTTTTGCGCAATTGATCGCCTGCTTCCATTAAGGTTTTTCTTAACACTTTCGATAAATTTATCCTCTTCGTCTGTTATTTGATTTAAAAATAGCCTTTCAAAATCCTCATCCCAATCAGTTTCTGGTAAGGGCCCCCTAGATAAGCCATCGGCGTCCAGATGCTTCTTTCCCGATTTATGTATTATATCGAAGTCATATTCTTGAATTTTCAATGCCCATCTTGCCAATCGACCTGTTGGATCCTTCAAGTTTTTGAGCCAGCATAAGGCGTGATGGTCTGTTACTATTTTAAAGTGTCTTCCATAAAGGTAGGGTCGTAATTTTGACATTGACCAGACAACGGCAAGACATTCTTTTTCAGTGGTTGAATAATTTTGCTCCGCTTTACTTAGGGTACGACTCAAATATGAGATCACCTTCTCTTCACCACCGATGTCTTGGACAAGTGTTGCACCTATGCCGATGTTGGACGCATCAGTATGAACATAAGTAGGTGCATTTGGATTGAAGTGACCTAAAATTGGTGGACTTAATAGTGCTGTTTTTAGGGTTTGAAACGCTTCCTCTTGTCTTTCTGTCCAGGTAAATGATACACTTTTTTTTATAAGGTTGGTCAAAGGGTCGGCAATTTTTGAAAAGTCTTTGATAAATTTTCTATAATATGAACACATTCCCAAAAAGGATTGTACTTCTTTGACCTTTTTGGGCCGAGGAAAATTTCTGACAGCTTTGATGTTATGTTCCGCGGGTTTTATACCATGTTTGCTCGTTATATAGCCGAGAATCTCCAATTCTTCAAAAGCAAATCGGCATTTTTTGTCGTTTAACCTTAAATTAGATTCACGAAAACATCTAAAAACAGCTTCAAGTCTTTTGAGGTGCGTTGGAAAATCCGGGCTATATATGATAACATCATCCAGATAACACAAACAAATTTGCCATCTCAGATTTCCAAGCATATTCTCCATATTTCTCTCAAAGGTAGCAGGCGCGTTACAAAGTCCAAAAGGCATCACGTTGAATTCATATAATCCATGCGCTGTAGTGAAAGCTGTTTTCTCTTTGTCTCTTTCTTCGACTTCAACTTGCCAATATCCAGATCTGAGGTCTATTGCTGAGAAGTGTGTAGATCCTTGGAGAGTATCCATAACTTCGTCTATTCTAGGGATCGGATAGACATCTTTTACTGTGACATTATTCAGTTTTCTGTAGTCCACACAAAATCTGTATTTACCATCTCGCTTCTTGACCAATATTACTGGAAAAGACCAGGGGCTAGAAGATGGCCTAATTATGCCTTCTGTAAGCATCTCGTCAATTTGCTCTTTTATAATATCTCGTTCTTTAGCACTTACCCGGTAAGGCTTGTGTTTAATTGGCTTCGCGTCTTCTGTGTCTATCCGATGTTTTGCCAAATTGGTTCTCCCTAATCTCGATGAAAAAAGATCTCCATACCTTTCTAAAACTTGTTTTAACTCCTTCTGTTCCTTTGGTGAAAGATTTTCGTTTATTTGGAATCTAGGTTCTTCGTTCTTTTCTACCTCTCTTTCTCGACTCACATTTATTTTCGCTGGACTACTTCCAAAAGCCAATGTTTGGTTTTTCATTATTTTTAACGGTCGAGGATACGGATTAGTTATCCAGATGTGTGTTTCCCTATTTATAACATTGATCAAGCTTCTTGCTAGACGAAGTCCATTTGTTTGAAACATTTTGCTGCTCTCTTCGATAATATATTCTCCATCCTCTGTTTCTACCAATGCCTTGATCAATTTCATGGAACATTCCGGTACAATGGAATCCTTGGCACTCTTTATTTTCAACCTTTCAAAATTGATTTCGTCATGATTATTCGTCAAATCATATTTTATAGTTTCTTGCTTACAATCTATTTTTGCGTTCATTTTCTTAAGGAAATCTCTCCCAAGAATTAATGTCCGTAAATGCGTTTTCAATATCACAAAGTTGTGTGATAATGTTTCGTCATCAATTTTTATATTTAAAAATATACTTCCTACCATGTCCAATTTTTTTCCATCGGGTCCTGCACAAATCTTTGCGAGTTTACTTATACCATGGCCTGTATCGAGGGCCGTTCTGAGGTCGACCACTGAGAGGTCAGCACCTGTATCAACCAAAGCTTCAAAAGTCCCTATCTTGTCCACATTAATTTTTAATTTGTATTTAGGGTCCAACTTCTTGATTCCGTTTATGGTCGACTTGCTTTGATTGACAGATTCAGGCGCGACGCTTAGTTTAAATCTTCCAACACGGAATATCTATTCCGGGTAGGAATATTTGTCTGTGTGCTATGACATACATCAGCATAAAGCCGAGGTCCTGATTTCTCTGATATTTCATTCATTTGGCATTTTTCTTCGACCTTCTCTTGGGTATCTGCTGGATCCTCTTCTAGGATTCTTATAAACTTGACCCTACAATAACGGGCCACGTGCCCTGGCTTGTTACATTTAAAGCAGATTGGTCTTCCATCTTCCGTCCTATTTTTGCTCACTTCTTGGCTTTTATTGTAAGTGTTTCTCTGAAGGTTTGGTTTCGGCACAAAGTTAGGATTATAAGGACGTCTAGGGGTAGAGGGCTGGGGAAAGTTGTTTCGATACTGTCTGGGGGTAGGAGGGGAGTCGTTCTTGTAATTATTGGAAACAGGGGCTTGGGGCCTGGAAGTGGTCTGGTAGTTTCGTGCGGCAGTCGGCGGCACGTACCTCGATTGTTGTTGGGGTCTAGAATAGCGTGGACCGTTATATAGGTTTCTGGATTTCTCCACACGTTCCCGATACTTCTTTTCAAAAGAATCCATTTTCTTGCACACGACAAGAAGGTCATCGGTCGTTTTAGGAGGGTTCAGGTAGAGCGCGAATGAGTACTCTTTTTTCAGTCCTCCAATAACATGTTCAATTTTTGTTTCTTCTTCCATTGCGGGGTCAACCTTGTTGCACAACACTAGAATGTCTTCCGCGAACCTGATTGCTGGTTCATTCCAGTGTTGCATTCTGTTGAGCTTCATTCTAAGTTCTTCTTTATTCGCGTCCAAAGAAAAATCCTGAATGAGGCGGATTTTAATATTTTCCCAGCTCGTGAAACTAGCTTTGTGTAAATTCAACCAGGTTTTAGCGCTTCCCGTCATGTTCATGGCGGCATAACGAGAGATAATGTAGTCTGCCCAATGGTACAAGAAGCCAATTTCTTCAAGAGATTCAATCCATGGGCGAGGGTCTTCCGTTCCATCATACTTGGGGATGTCGATGTTGGGATTCAGGACAACTGGGTCGAAACTAGCATCTCTACCAATTGTTGCACCAGGCTGCGGCTTGGCAGACTCTTCAGCCTTGATTCTCTCCTGTGCTGGGTCTTGCATCTTGCCAGAGCGTGTTTCAACCATCCTACAAATTTATATAAGGGAATAATGAGATAAGTCTACTTTAAGTAGCCTCCAGAATCCTTTATTTATTTTCTCACATCAAAGAGAGCAGTGAAGTCACAGTGTACCTAAATACAAATGATGATAATCTGTTTTAAATAAATATCATAGAATATAAAAATAAATAAATATATAATTTAAATTTCAAATATATTAAAAATAATATAATAAATACGCCATTAATCATGATGTAACAATATTATATATATAATTTCAATATATATATATTAAAAATAAAAAAGCATATCCCTACCAGGAGCACATCTGCTCTCCAGAAGGCAGAGCGCCATCTGGTGGAACATAAATACAACAAAAAAATATTTTGCCAACCCAATTTCTTGATAAATCAAGAAAAGCCATCCACGAACGCGTTTCGCGCTGTTGGCGCTCGTCAGCGTGGAGTAGGCTGTACCACTTCGACCAAAAAGGTTTTTGGTCCCAGAGGCTTCTTGAGAAACCGAGAAATGGGTATGTGAGGCCAAACTTGCGTAAATACGCTTAACGTGTTAAAAAACAATAAAAAATAAAAATAAAAAATCTTTTTGGTCGCAGTGGTACAGCCTACTCCACGCTAACGAGCGCCAACAGGGCGAAACGCGTTCGTGGATGGCTTTTCTTGATTTATCAAGAAATTGGGTTGGCCAAATATCAGGGAACAGGCTAAATCAATGTTTAGTTAATTTCTGTTCCACCAGATGGCGCTCTGCCTTCTGAAAAGCACATGTGCCACTGGTCAGGGTATGCCTTTTTTATTTTTAACATCAACACTTGACCTTTTTATTTATTTTTCAATTGTTTTTAAAACATGTTAAGCGTATTTACCCAAGTTTGGTCTTAAATACCCATTTCTTGGTTTCTCAAGAAGCCTCAGGGACCAAAAAATATTTTTGGTCGCAGTAGTACAGCCTACTCCACGCTGACGAGCGGTAACAGCGCGAAACGCGTTCGTGAATGGCTTATCTTGAATTATCAAGAAATTAGGTTGGCCAAATATCAAGTAACAGGCTAAATCAATTTTTAGTTGATTTCTGTTCCACCAGATGGCGCTCTGCCTTCTAAAAAGCACATGTGCCACTGTCCAGGATATGTCTTTTTTATTTTTAACATCAACACCTAACCTTTTTATTTTTTTTCCAATAGTTTTTTAACATATACATATATTGATTCAGCCTGTTCCCTGAATATATATATATCATAATATATGCTCTTCCAGGAATAATAAAGTAAACCTACAGTCAACGAGAGAGAGACGTTGATAGAAGGCAACTAAGTTACGGCCATTTTGAACCACTGGCCACATTCCGGAGGGGGCTTTTCTTGGAACACTCAGGATTATTTTTGGACAGTTGGGGGGTGGTGTGCGACACGAACGGTCGTTCAGCGGTAACTTACCCTCGCGCTACCTCTCTCTCGCTGGTTGCCTGGAATTCCTTTTCCAAACTTGTGGTTTCCTTATTTCTCTCTCCCCACATTATTATCACTATATTGCCACATTGAGAGTCGACAGGATCATATCACACATATATATGTAGTATATTTTGACATAGCTAGATCATAATCTTCTTCTAATATTTATTATAATCCCATATCTGTATATAAAATTATGTATCGAATAATGGAAGTGACAATAAAACAAAGAAGGGGTAAAGGTAGACCAGACGACAAAGACCAAGACGACGCAATAACCCAGACTAACAGGTGTTTATGCTAATGAGTTCATTCCCCCGTCAGCAGGTGGCCGACACGTGGCCAGACATAATTAATAACCCAGCGCTTGACAGGTGGCGTGATTACGGGATCCAATCAGAACTCGTCAGAGGCCAATATATAAGGTCCCCCAAGATGGGACAAAGTTAGTAGTTGTTTCAGAGCGACGCTGTCATACGGTCGGTCAGATCTCTCATTCCCCCTTCTAGGCTAGGGCATCCGTGACGTCCGTGGTCTACCTCTACCTTCTTGGAGTACCATCTAGACCTGCCTCTGTCTCTTGCTGTCCCAGTGCGGGAATCCCATCACTCACCCACTACCACGACTGCCCAGCACATTCCACCTCGGGATTACTACATATATATATATATGTGTGTGTGTGTGGTAAAACGGGTGAAATAATGTTTTGAGTTGATTGATAATTGTTGAGGTGTTGGTGCAGTCGTTGGTGCTGAGTGGACAGGTGTTCACAACAGGGGAAAATAACGAGGGCAAAAATTGATTGGGTTGAATAAAGGCAATTGATCGAGGGAGAGAAGAATTTGAGAGGTTGAGCGAAGTTGACTATTGGCTATAACTGTTCACATGGTGATAGGATTGACTTATCTGAAGGGTTGAGCGGGTGAGGATGACTCCAAAGTGGTCGCTATCGCGGCGAGCTCCGGACTCGATAATACCCAAGATCCAACCTAACTCGGTGCGGTCCAGCTCTCTAACGACTATTCTGTGTTCTCGATTTAAGAAGAAAGCTCTTCTTCCTTTTCATTGGTTGACCGTTCGTGACGTGTAAGTTCGCTATAGGCTCGAGGCTAAAATGCTGCTCCCTGATTGGTCTTTGCTAATTCTTTGTCTTTTGGACTTGTTTTGACCTGACGAGAAGGTACGAGTTTCTTGAACTCAACTTTTATGAGTTCCGGGATAATAAAACCCTGCTAATGATTGTCCTCTCTAGGCCTTCTCTCTCCAGATTGTTAAGCCTTGTTCTTTATTAAATCTTTCAAAGCATACATTTCATACATATTGGGTCGGGTTTGCATCTAGCTATGTACAAATTATGACATATATATATATATATATTAAGAAAAAGGCATCTCCTTATCGTGCAACTGAAAGTTGCTGATGGCTGGCGCCATCTATCGGAATAAATATCAACTATTCTCGTTGATTTTTAATTATTCCAGAATTGGCCAAATACCCATTCTTGATTAATCAAGAAAAGCTAACCACGGACGCGTTTCGGGCTGTTGGCCCTCATCAGGGCCAACATATATATATATATATATATATATATATATATATATATATATAGTGTAAAAACTATATAATAAAAATATAACAGTGATACTACATTTAAAACTTAAGGAGCAAACTGATCAGAATGATAAATCATATCAAGTAGATTTGGTTAGATTAGCAAGCTAAATCTAAATTAATTATAAAAATAAATAGTTGTATAGTTTTATAGTTAAGTATTCTATTAAAATTATCTTCATTATTTTGATTATTTAAATTCAAATTATAAAATTTGTAAATTGTTATTATTTAGTATAGATAGAGAGAAAAAAAATTCCTTTACTTCTAAAACATCATCTAGTTAATTATATATTTATAATTAATAACAATAAAATTTAACAACGTAACGTCTTTTGTATCGGCTTTTACACGTCATTTAGACATACTCTAATCCTATATATAGAATAATAGAAGTGAGAATATATATGATAGTTAGAAAAAAGAGAGAAAGACAGAACCATGCACTATTAATCAAACTAATAATAAGAAAACAAAAGGTTTTGTAAATAAGGTAGATAAGATTGTTAGTATATATATATATATATTTTTATAATTTTATATTTTATTCTTTTTTTTTTTTAATGATTTTTTAAATTTTTTTATTTTAAAATATGAATATAAATAGTTGTTGTAGAATAGTGTGAAATATATAAGTGATGTGAATTTAAGAAGAGGAATTAAGAACAATAGACTGACTGTGTTTTGTAAATAGAGAATTAATCTTTACTAAATTTAAATGTGTGTGATAAATAAATAATTATAATTAAATAATAAATATATAAGTTGTAGTTTATAAAAGATAAACAACACAACATATTTGGCGACGAGGATTAAAAAAAGAAAATAATAATTAAATAAGCGTAACAGAAGATGGCAAATAATTTGACGTCTCCATTACCGTTGAACCTTAATGCTACAGATTTGTATTCCGAGTACAAACATTGGATGAATTCATATTTAATTTATGAATTAGCAAGCGGTGTTTCAACAAAGAAAGATGACGTTAAAAGGGCAACACTTTTGCATTGCCTTGGACCACAAGTCCAAAGAATTTTCTTTAATTTGCCAGAAGAAAAAGATACGTATGAAAAAGCAAAAGAAGCTTTAACTAAATATTTCACACCACAAAAAAATATTGTATCAGAACGATTTAAATTTAGGCAAAGAAAACAAAATACAGATGAAAATATTGATTCATATGTCATTGCCCTAAGAGAATTAGTCAAATCCTGTGAATTTGGAAATTTAGAAGAAGACATGATCAGAGATCAGATAATAGAAAAATGCTATAATAGGCAATTAAAAGAAAAGTTGTTGCAACAAGATAATTTGAATCTTCAAAGAACAATTGAGATATCAAGAATGTTTGAAACAGCCAAAGAAGAATTTAGAGTATTGACAAATGAAGATATGACCTCAATAAATAGAGTAAACTATAAAAATAATTTCCAAGCAGCTAATGAATCAACTGTTAAAGGATCAAAAGCTCATAATGTGTACCATCAAAAAGGAAGCACCTCCAAGGTAAGTGCACCTAATTTGGAAGAATGCTATAGATGTGGCTTAACTACACATCCTCCATATAAATGTGGAGCTAGAAATATGAAATGCACATTTTGTAACAAGATGGGTCATCTTAATAGAGTTTGTAGAAATAAAAATAAATATAAAAATATTGAAGGAAAGAAAAGAAATATTCAAAATATTTCTGAAAATAATGAAGACTCAGATGAATACACTTTCTTTTTAGGCTCTGATAACAAAGAAAGTATCTATATAGATGGAAAGGAAATAAAAATGACTATTGATACAGGTAGTGATACAACATTCATAGGACTTGAAAATTTGAAAAATATTTTTCCTAAATCTCAAATGCCAACTTTAAATGGTACAGAAAGGAAATTTTATGCCTATGGACAAACTTCACCTCTTCCATGTTGTGGATATTTCTTTGCAGATGTTTCATGGGGTGAAAGGTCTATAAAGGAACAGATTTTTGTGATTGAAGGTAAAGCAGAACCTATTTTAGGAAAGAAAGCAAGTTTCGAATTAGAAATTATAAAGCGTGGAACAAAAATAAGGAATATTCAACAGGAAGTTATTCCGAAGGATATATATAATTTGATACAAGAAAACATGAACCTTTTTCAAGGTCAAGGAAATGTGAAGGGTTATAGTCAAAAAATAACTCTAAAAGAAAATGTTACTCCTGTAGCTCAGAGATGCAGACATTTTCCATATAAAATGGTAGAAGCCATCAATCAAGAGCTAGACAAAATGATAGAAGATGGCATTATTGAGGAAGTCCATGAAGCTTCTGAATGGATCTCAAACATTGTGGCAGTTCCAAAAAAGGGTACTGAAGAAATCAGACTATGTGTTGATCTGAAAGAAGTGATGGAGCATAATCAAGCCTATAAAGAAAGAATGAAGAAATATGCTGATAGCAAGAATAAGGCCTTGCCTCATGACTTCAAGAAAGGTAATATTGTTTATGTTGCAAACACTGAAATGAAAAGCAAGTTGACACCAAATTATGACAACCAAAGATTTATCATTCTAGAGACTATATCTCCAAATTCATTCAAGTTAGTCAATACAGAGACAGGTAGCTTTATCATTAGGAATGCAAAGCATTTAAGACATGCCAATGTCTTACAAGATTTTAACAAAGGAATTGATTTGAATACCACTTTGATTAAGACTCCAGAAATTAGAATGGAACTTCCTAGTACTTCAAGGTATCTACCAGAACAAGAAGCAACCTTAGAAGATATTGTACCAGAAGAGCAGATTGCTATATCTGATATGGACTGTTTATACCCAAATGAATCACCTAATGAGAATGAAAACAAGACTGTCATCACTAGAAGTGGAAGACAAATACATGTTCCTTCTAGATTTAAGGACATGATTAGATACTAACTAAACAAGGGAGGAATATGTAGAATAGTGTGAAATATATAAGTGATGTGAATTTAAGAAGAGGAATTAAGAACAATAGACTGACTGTGTTTTGTAAATAGAGAATTAATCTTTACTAAATTTAAATGTGTGTGATAAATAAATAATTATAATTAAATAATAAATATATAAGTTGTAGTTTATAAAAGATAAACAACACAACAGTTGTATTTAGTAAAATATCTATATTATGAATTAACTTTTATTATAAGTTTGTTTATTATGTTTTGAAACCCTAATGGTAGACCAGACATATACAAAAAACTTAAATTGGAGTAATTATTGAAAAAAGAGGTCTGCTGAACCGGGAATTCTCAAATAGAAATTCAGCTTTCAACATTTCATCCCTTCTCTATTATGTCTTAGACCTCCTTTCAACCGGATTTTATGTGTTAATATAAAGTTACTTCAGTGAAACATTTATATGAACAGATATAATGTGTACCTACCTTGTCCGCGAACGCCTTCAACTGTAAACATCTATTTCTGGATGACACATGTTGTGGGGGGGGGACAAATTTAGACCTTATATTTTGAAGTTGTAGAAAAACAAGACATTCAAAGAAGAAAGAGAAGATAGTTAATGGAAGAAATCCAAATTTTATAATCTTTACAGCCAGTTAAATTAAAATAATTGATTCAACACTTATTCATCTTTCAATATTCCTTTAAAAAGGCAAATTATTAGAGTTTAATAAAGCTATTAATTGTGAAAATTCACTTTTATTTAATTTCCATTTTCCTCCCCAGAAATTGGAGATTAAACAAAATGAATTCTATACAATATTACTTTAAAAATCTTGTGAAAAAATCTTCAAATCAGCTATTTAATTTAAGTTTAACTAATTGTTAAAGATTATAAATTTGTAGTAGTGATTATTGAAAGAAATTATAGAAAGTTGATTTAATAAATGGATACTTCCATTTATTTTTTTTAAGTATTTTATAATTGATATACTGTTGAAATATTTTACTTGTCTGATACTAAATTTGTTTTTAATAAATTCCATGTTTAAATTTTTAACATCTTCTATGAAATTTTCTAATATATTATTTATTCTATAAAATCTTAGAAACTGACCAAAATATATACCTTTACAACAATTTAATGAAATATTAGAATTCATATTACAGTATTTTATAATATTGAAATTATAATTACTTTTTTTATTATAAATTTTAATAGCATTATTTGTAAGGTCTATATTTAGGTCTAAAAAGTTAACTTTTTTGTTTCTATAAATTTTTTCATTGTTCTTAAGTTTCAAGTATTTAGGATAAATTTTAGGTATTAAATTTTTGAACTGTGGATTATCAAATATTATGATGTCATCTACATAACGGAACATTTGCCAGTTAACATTATTTTGTAGAAAGTATTCTCTTTCGTACCAGAATAATATTAAGTTTGCTAATAACGGACTTGAAGACGTTCCCATGGGAACTCCTTCTGATTGAATATATATTTTATTTTTAAATTCTATATAGTTAAAATTTAAAAATGTTTCCAGTAGAGTTTTTGCTGTTTTAAGATCTAATTTAATTGTTTTATATCTGTTATGAATAATTTTAATGTGGAAAGTTTTGTCATTAATGATTTCGTTAAATAAATTGGTTATTTTATTATTTAGATCTCTTAAATTTATTTTAGAATATAGGTCCTCAAAGTCAAATGTGTGTACTGTTTCCATGTTTGTCCAATTGTTCATTAAATAGTTAATGATTTTTTTATTTGAGTCGATAAATTTATAATTATATTCATTAGTTAATTTATTTATAATAAATTGTAGTGTTGAAGCTAATTGTATATCAATGTTTTTTATAACTGAATTTA
Organism: Cordylochernes scorpioides; assembly: GCA_030710605.1. Lineage (NCBI taxonomy): Eukaryota > Metazoa > Arthropoda > Arachnida > Pseudoscorpiones > Chernetidae > Cordylochernes > Cordylochernes scorpioides. The sequence goes on from CP092865.1 coordinate 87,530,445, forward strand.
TACCAGATGTGATTGTTCTGAAAGAAATAGGTTTTTTGTGTAGTTTAGGAATTATATAGAACTTTGGTATGTTTGGATTTTTGTAGTGATTATAAATTTTTAGTGAATTTTCAACGTTTTTGATGTCTCTTTTGATTTTTGTGGCTGTAGTTCTAGCAAAAGTGTATTTATGATTATTATCAATTTCCTTTTTTAGTATATCGTGGTATAGATTTTTACAAATTATAGATAAGTTATTGGAACATTTATCTATAGGAGTGATAATAAAGTCCTTCTGTAGATTAATTATATTTTCTTTAAAAGAAGGAATATCTGAATTAGGTTTTGTGTATTTAAGTGTATTATTATAATAATTTATAATTTCCTTTTTAATATTATGTTTCCATTCCAGAAAAGTAAATTCTGGAATACTGTATTTTATACTAGTTTTATTTATGAAAATATCTATATCTTTTAATATAGATTTAATTGTATTATTATAATTGTGTTTAATTTGAGGTATATATTTATACCCTTTATTTAAAATATCCTGATATTCTGGATTTAAAAAAGAAAAATTGCTAGTTAATATATGACCTGAAAACTTATATTTATCAATATAGTTGTTGCAATTACATTTATTTTTTTTTTAATTTGCCAAATTATTAATAAATTGGGTATAATTGCAAACTAAATTACCTATATTTTTGTTGTATCTCCAGATTGTTTTGAAATTTAAATTTTTATAGGGAAAAGATTATTAATGTTTTGGTTATTAAAAATATCATTAAACTTAATATGATTAAATAAATTGTTATTAAATTTAATGATAATATTAATGTTATTAGTAGATTGTTTAATTTTTCTGTATTTAAAGATGTCGTGTGTGATATCTATTAATCTGTTAGTCAGATTATGAATTTTAATATATTCTATAAGTTTGATAAATTTATTATTATTTAGTTTAAATAATGTTTTAATAAATTTATCGACGAAGTTGTTAGTGTACATTTGTTTTGGGTCCAGTAATTCTTCAAATTCAATGTAACCTAATTTATTGGTAGTTTTACCTCTAGTTTTATTAGGTTTAGTTTTAAATTCATTTTTTTTGTATTTGCAGCTGATTTCATAAGTTGAAATTTCTTCTGTTTGTGGTTTGTATGTGTAGTTTAATTCGTCATTAAGTCCATAAGGGAATAATGTGTTGTGTTTATAAATGTAGTTGTTTTCTAATAATAGTCGTTGTTTTTTGTTTTGACATATGTCTAGTATTTCTATCTTAAAGTTGTTAAAAGTATGTAATTGATTGTGTTCTTTCATATATATATTACCAATTGATTTTTTAGCGTGGTTTCTATGTAGGTTTATTCGTATATTTAATGGATTACACGTTTGTCCTATATATGATAATTGACAAATTTGGCATGTTAATTTATAAATAGTATTTACTAATTTACAACTAGTCGTTTGAAATGTGTCATGGTTCTTAAGAGAGGGACAAGTTTGACAATTCTTTCTTAGGCAATTCTTAGCGAGTTTAAATTAACATAAAAGAGGTGCTAACCCTAATATGCTGGTAGTTTTTTTTAGTTTTTTAGTTTGTTATTCTATTGAGAAATTTTTTTTTTCAAATATATTTATCTTAATTGTTTTTGTGTTGATTAAATTTGTAATAAAATAAATAATTAATCTATAAAAATATAGATATTACTGTTTGTTATCTGTTATATTTTTAAGAATAACTAATAAAAAACATCTTTAAACTATCTAAACAATGAAAAAAACAAAAGTTCTGAAGTTATTTTTTCTAAAATTACTTTTATAATTTATTTTTTTCATAATCAAACAATAAAAGATAATTATAATCTGTATGGAGTTTTATTTATATTAGAATATCTAATATATAATTAAATTTGTATATTATATTATATATAAAAATATATCAGAGCAAGCTCATATGAATTAATATAGTGTAAAAACTATATAATAAAAATATAACAGTGATACTACATTTAAAACTTAAGGAGCAAACTGATCAGAATGATAAATCATATCAAGTAGATTTGGTTAGATTAGCAAGCTAAATCTAAATTAATTATAAAAATAAATAGTTGTATAGTTTTATAGTTAAGTATTCTATTAAAATTATCTTCATTATTTTGATTATTTAAATTCAAATTATAAAATTTGTAAATTGTTATTATTTAGTGTAGATAGAGAGAAAAAAAAATTCCTTTACTTCTAAAAAATCATCTAGTTAATTATATATTTATAATTAATAACAATAAAATTTAACAACGTAACGTCTTTTGTATCGGCTTTTACACGTCATTTAGACATACTCTAATCCTATATATAGAATAATAGAAGTGAGAATATATATGATAGTTAGAAAAAGAGAGAAAGACAGAACCATGCACTATTAATCAAACTAATAATAAGAAAACAAAAGGTTTTGTAAATAAGGTAGATAAGATTGTTAGTATATATATATATATATATTTTTATAATTTTATATTTTATTCTTTTTTTTTTAAATGATTTTTTAAATTTTTTTATAATAAACAAACTTATAATAAAAGTTAATTCATAATATAGATATTTTACTAAATACAACTATTTATATTCATATTTTAAAATAAAAAAAATTAAAAAATCATTTAAAAAAAAAAGAATAAAATATAAAATTATAAAAATATATATATATATACTAACAATCTTATCTACCTTATTTACAAAACCTTTTGTTTTCTTATTATTAGTTTGATTAATAGTGCATGGTTCTGTCTTTCTCTCTTTTTTCTAACTATCATATATATTCTCACTTCTATTATTCTATATATAGGATTAGAGTATGTCTAAATGACGTGTAAAAGCCGATACAAAAGACGTTACGTTGTTAAATTTTATTGTTATTAATTATAAATATATAATTAACTAGATGATGTTTTAGAAGTAAAGGAATTTTTTTTTCTCTCTATCTATACTAAATAATAACAATTTACAAATTTTATAATTTGAATTTAAATAATCAAAATAATGAAGATAATTTTAATAGAATACTTAACTATAAAACTATACAACTATTTATTTATATATATATATATATATATATATATATATAGTGTAGAAATTATATAACAAAATTATAACAGTGATTCTAATTTTAAAACTTAAGGAGCAAACTGATAATAATGATAACTTATATCAATTACATTTTACACTTCAAACGTGGCTATATCTCTTCTATTATATCAATTAGATTTGATTAGATTAGCAAGCTAAATCTAAATTAATTATAATAATAAATAGTTATTTAATTTTATAGTCCAGTTTTGTATTAAGATTATCTTCACTATTATGATCATTTAAATTCAAATTATAAAATTTGTAAAATGTTATTAATTTGTAGATAGAGAGAGAAAAAAAAATCCTTTACTTCTAATACATCCTCAAGTTAATTATATATTTATAATTAATAACAATAAAAATTAACAACGTAACGTCTATTACATCGGCTTTTACACGTCATTTAGACATACTCTAATCCTATATATAGAATAATCGAAGAGAGAATATATATAATAGTTAGAAAAAAGAGAGAAAGACAGAACCATGCACTTTTAATCAAACTAATAATAAGGAAAAAAAAAAGTTTTGTAAAGAAGGTAGATAAGATTGTTAGTATATATATATATTTTTATAATTTTATATTTTATCCTTTTTTTTTTAAAAGATTTTTAAAGGTTTTTTTATTTTATAATATGATTATAAATAGTTGTATTTAGTAATATATCTATAGTATGAATTAACATTTGTTATAAGTTTGGATATTATGTTTTGAAACCCTAATGGTAGACCAGACATACACAAAAAACTTTAAATTGAAATAAATTGGAAAAAGAGATCTGCTGGACCGGGGATCTTCAGATAAAAGCCCAACGACATTTCACCTCTTCTTTATTATGTCATAGATCTCTTTTAAACCGGATTTTATGTGTTAATATTAAGTTGTTTCAGTGGAATATTTAAATGAACATATATAACAGATACAAGTGTTAACAAATTCAAACTGTAAACCTACCTCGACCGCGGCGTCCTCCATTGTGAATATCTATTTCTGGCTGACACATGTTGCGGGAGGGGGGACATTTCAAATTTAGACCATTTATTCAGAATTTTTTTGAACAACAAGAAAATTAAAGAAGAAAGGAAAAATAGTTAAGGGAAGAAAGCTGAATTTCATAATCTTTACAGCTAGTTATATCAAAATAACTGATTCAACACTTATTCATCTTTTAATATTCCTTTAAAAAGGCAAATTATAAGAGTTTAATAAAGCTATTAATTGTGCAAATTCACCTTTATTTAACTTCCATTTTCCTCCCCAGAAATTGGAGATTAAACAAAATGAACTATATACTATAACACTTTAAAAATCTTGTGAAAAAATCTTTTAATCAGTTATTTAATCAAAGTTTAATTAACTGTTAAAGATTATAAATTTGTATTAGTTATTATTAAGAGAAATTATAGAAAGTTGATTTCATAAATGGATATTTCCATTTATTTTTTTTTAATATTTTATAATTGATATACTGTTGAAATATTTTACTTGTTTGATACTAAATTTGTTTTTAATAAATTCCATGTTTTATGGAATTTATGGAATTTATTAATTTATTAATACATGGAATTTATTAAAAACAAATTTAGTATCAAACAAGTAAAATATTTCAACAGTATATCAATTATAAAATATTTAAAAAAAAATAAATGGAAATATCCATTTATGAAATCAACTTTCTATAATTTCTCTTAATAATAACTAATACAAATTTATAATCTTTAACAGTTAATTAAACTTTGATTAAATAACTGATTAAAAGATTTTTTCACAAGATTTTTAAAGTGTTATAGTATATAGTTCATTTTGTTTAATCTCCAATTTCTGGGGAGGAAAATGGAAGTTAAATAAAGGTGAATTTGCACAATTAATAGCTTTATTAAACTCTTATAATTTGCCTTTTTAAAGGAATATTAAAAGATGAATAAGTGTTGAATCAGTTATTTTGATATAACTAGCTGTAAAGATTATGAAATTCAGCTTTCTTCCCTTAACTATTTTTCCTTTCTTCTTTAATTTTCTTGTTGTTCAAAAAAATTCTGAATAAATGGTCTAAATTTGAAATGTCCCCCCTCCCGCAACATGTGTCAGCCAGAAATAGATATTCACAATGGAGGACGCCGCGGTCGAGGTAGGTTTACAGTTTGAATTTGTTAACACTTGTATCTGTTATATATGTTCATTTAAATATTCCACTGAAACAACTTAATATTAACACATAAAATCCGGTTTAAAAGAGATCTATGACATAATAAAGAAGGGGTGAAATGTCGTTGGGCTTTTATCTGAAGATCCCCGGTCCAGCAGATCTCTTTTTCCAATTTATTTCAATTTAAAGTTTTTTGTGTATGTCTGGTCTACCATTAGGGTTTCAAAACATAATATCCAAACTTATAACAAATGTTAATTCATACTATAGATATATTACTAAATACAACTATTTATAATCATATTATAAAATAAAAAAAACCTTTAAAAATATTAAAAAAAAAAAAGGATAAAATATAAAATTATAAAAATATATATATATATACTAACAATCTTATCTACCTTCTTTACAAAACTTTTTTTTCCTTATTATTAGTTTGATTAAAAGTGCATGGTTCTGTCTTTCTCTCTTTTTTCTAACTATTATATATATTCTCTCTTCGATTATTCTATATATAGGATTAGAGTATGTCTAAATGACGTGTAAAAGCCGATGTAATAGACGTTACGTTGTTAATTTTTATTGTTATTAATTATAAATATATAATTAACTTGAGGATGTATTAGAAGTAAAGGATTTTTTTTCTCTCTCTATCTACAAATTAATAACATTTTACAAATTTTATAATTTGAATTTAAATGATCATAATAGTGAAGATAATCTTAATACAAAACTGGACTATAAAATTAAATAACTATTTATTATTATATATATATTAAAAATAAAGAAGGCATCTCCTGACCATAAGAACATGTGCTTTTTAGATGGCAGAGCGCCATCTAGTGGAGTAAAAATAAACTAAACGTTTATTTAGCTTACTCCGAGATATTTGGCCAAACTAATTTCTTGATAAATCAAGAAAAGCCATCCACGAACGCGTTTCGCGCTGTTGGCGCTCGTCAGCGTGGAGAAGGCTGTAACCACTGCGACCAAAATGATTTTTTGGTCCCAATGACTTCCCGAAAAATCAAGAAATGGGTATTTAAGGCCAAATTTGCGTAAAGACGCTTAACACATGAAAAAACAATAGAAAAAATAAAAGATAAGTGGGTCAGGTGTTGATATTAAAAATAAAGAAGGCATCTCCTGACCACAAGCACGTGTGCTTTTTAGATGGCAGAGCGCCATCTAGTGGAGTAAAAATAAATTAAACGTTTATTTAGCTTACTCCGAGATATTTGGCCAACCCAATTTCTTGATAAATCAAGAAAAGCCATCCATGAACGCGTTTCGCGCTGTTGGCGCTCGTCAGCGTGGAGAAGGCTGTAACCACATATATATATATATATATATAGATGGAAAATTTGCCGGGAGGAAATTAATCCATGGAAGCAATGGTCGCCTCTCCCGTCAAAATAAACATCAGAAACTGACGCCATCTATTGACCGTCGCCGCAACTAGCGGCATTGGGTTGATGACAAAGCCACAACACCAACTTTGGCAAACTGATAAGCGTCCACCTAGAGACCATGTTTTCAGGCTAAATCGTCAGTCTAGGGCGGACTTTATTCCATGAGATCCACACGGGATCTCATGGAATCCTCACAATCTACCAAAGAGGTGTTTTGCTGGCAATGTGGCTGGGCCAAATCTATTTGGGAAAACATAGATGGAAAATTTGCCAGGAGGAAATTAATCCATGGAAACAATGGTCGCCTCTCCCGTCAAAATAAACGTCAGAAACTGACGCCATCTATTGACCGTCGCCGCAACTAGCGGCATCGGGTTGGTGACAAAGCCACAACACCAACTTTGGCAAACTGATAAGCATCCACCTAGAGACCATGGTTTCGGGCTAATGGCCCTTTGGTAGATTGTGAGGATTCCATTAGATCCCGTGTGGATCTCATGGAATAAAGTCCGCCCTAGACTGACGAGGGCTATTAGCCTGAAACCATGGTCTCTAGGTAGACGCTTATCAGTTTGCCAAAGTTGGTGTTGTGGCTTTGTCACCAACCCGATGCCGCTAGTTGCGGCGACGGTCAATAGATGACGTCAGTTTCTGACGTTTATTTTGACGGGAGAGGCGACCATTGCTTCCATATATATACTAGCCGAATGACCTGGGCAACGCCCGGTTCCGATTAAATGCTTTTATTCAAATACTATTCGTTACAATTATAAATTGGCGCCGTGGATGTCATTCTTGTAAAACGTCCCGCTCCAAACTTTGTGTCTGAGAAGCGAAATTTTTATAAAGAGATGATCTGGCTTTGTGTCTTCTGCTCGAATGAATGTTTTTCTGTTAGAATTTTGTTCCTGCATACTAAAAATGAACTGGCTTCACCCGTGTTCCGGATATAATTTTGTATCTGATAATCGAATATGATAAAGCAATATTGTCATAATCATTTTCTGACTAAAAAAAAAAGCAACTATTTTTGCCCAGAACCTGTCAATTTCAATTTTTCTTGGCTAAAAATGCGACAAATATATCTTCCATATTTTTTTCTATGTCCTGTTAAAACACGTTTTACATGTACATTAGGTCAGCTGATATTACCTCCCATCTTCACCGCTAGAGGCACTGCTTGCGAGCGAAAGAGCAAATTTGTAACTCAAATTTGCAAATAACTCTAAGAATATTCAGGATAGAGACCTGAAATATTAATATAAGTTATGTTATTAATAATAAAAGTTATTAGTTACGTATTTTAACGTATATTACGTAATTCATAGAGCAATACGAGCTGTTCGTGTTCGTTTAAAAAAAAATAAAGGGTGATCGACTGAAAGGAAAAACAATGGGGGAAATAAATGCACAGAAACACAGTATAATAAAAGGATTTATTTTAAAGATTAAAAACAAAAGGGATAAAAACTATTATACTTATATAAAGAATTAAGGGTAAAAAAAAACAAGAAAAAAAGGTTAAGCTAAATTATACTTATATCTATAGAATTATGTATAAAAAAAAATAAACAAGGTTAAGCAAAAAAGAAAGTAAAATTAAAGTAGTCTTAGGGAAGGGAGACAAAAATAAATGGCAGGGGGGGTGTCGACACAGTACCTCGTGTGGCAGCACCGTCGCTGGCTTGGCTTGTCTTGTGCGATGTCCAATTGTCGCGCGTTGGTTGTCTAAGACGTCCTTTTCCGTCCACGAGACTCTGCTTGTGGGATATTTGTTCGACGTCTTCCCGTCCACAAGTCGCCGCTTGAAGGATATTGCTTGACGTCTTTCCGTCCACAAGACACTGCTTGTGGGATAATTTTCAGGCGCGTCTGCTCCGCCTGGCAAGGGAACTCAACTTGGTCCGCTGCTTCTAACAAAGGAATCCTGCCATCTGACGCCCCGTCGTCTCTCAGAACAACCAATCACATCGCGGGTGTCCACGTGATTCTGCCCCCGCTGCTGACCTTTGCCCCCTCGTCTCAGCGGGGCTTCCCCGACCATATAGATGTCTTGCTCGTTGTCTCCCTTCACCTAAGACCTTCATTCTATGTACTAAAGTAAAGGATCTATAAAATAGTTTTAACATTCTCTCACAAAATTTTGCTCTGAAAGAAGTCAAAATTAAGTATAAGACAAAAGAGCATATATATACACAATACACACAAGAGTAGATATGCCTATTACATTACATAAAATACACATAAAAGAGTACACATATTACACTTTTTTTTTTTACAGGTACTTTCACTAGTCCTTCGAGTCATACCTTGCAGGCTTTCTGATTACCCTACCATATCTATTTCTAGAGTCCCTGGATTCAATATTGGGCCTATTTCCTAAAAATGCTTCAGATTGGGGTTCGGTATTTGAATTGTCCTTTTGAATCGTCTCAACATTCGAGGATATTTCAAGAGGGTGTAAGCGTTGTAGAGCCCTGATCAAGGTTCCTGTGGATGTTTTAACATGGGCCACTCTCACTATTCCATCTTTTCCTGGTATGAGATTTACTATTCGCCCTTTAGGCCAAAACATTCTTTTAAGATTTTCTTGCCCGATCAGTACAACGTCTCCTACTTTCAACTGTCTTCTATCAATATTTTCGGATTTCTGAATCAGCGCGCCTAAATATTCCTTTAAGAATCTCTGCTTCAATTCTCTCTTCAGTTGACCTAACTCTCTGTATCTAGTGTGCAACATTTCTGGCTTTAAATTTTCAAATTCAGGAAAGCTAGACTCCGGACCATTTTGTAAAAACTCATTAGGAGTTAACGGTTTTAGATCATTGTCGTCTTCAGAGACATAAGTGAGGGGTCGATTATTAATGATAGATTCGATTTCACAAAGGGCAGTCTGCAGTTGTACATATTTCAGCTTCCTGTGACCTAGCATCTTTATCAACATTTCCTTTATTGTCCTAACCATTCTTTCCCAAAATCCTCCCCACCAAGGAGCAGAAGGAGGGATAAAAATCCATTGTATCCTTTTAATTGAGGTTTCCCTTTCAATTCTAGTCCAATCCAATCTCTTGAATATTCTATTAAGTTTTGCGAAATTGGTGCCATTGTCGCTATATATTTTCTCGGGGCGCCCTCTCCGACAAATAAACCTATGGAGGGCCATCATGAAGACTCCTGTCTCTAAACTCTTCACCAACTCCAGATGAATAGCGCGATAGACGGCGCAAGTAAAGGCGGCTACCCTCACTTTCCCACCTTCTTTCAAATGAAGAGGGCCTAATAAATCAACTCCTGTAATTTGGAAGGGTTTGCCCAGTCCAATTCTGTTTTTTGGAAAAGCTGCCATTGGTCTTTGCAGAGACTTTTCTTTAAGTCTCTTGCAAGCAATGCACTTACTGATAATTTTCTTTATCGTTTTCCTTCCCCTGATTATCCAAAATTTCTCTCTCAGCTTTGATAAAATGAATTGCACGCCTACATGTCCATTCTTCAGGTGCACTTCCCATATAAGTTGCTCTACGAAGGGATGGTCGCCTGGTAGAATGATAGGAGTTTTAAATTCTTCTGGGACCTGTCCATGTAAAAGTTTGCTTTCTACACACCAAAGTCCGTCAGTGTTTTTTAATATTTTAAAACTCTTGGTTGCATTCGATTTCTCTATGGAGACTTTCTCCTGAATCATTCGGATAAGCTTTTTTTCTGCCAAGTCTAATTCTGAAACTTTCAAAGGTCCTGTTTCAGTTGACTGATTTTTAAATTTCCCTGAAAATCTTAAAACATAGGACATTACCCTGATGTTGAGAGGGTAATTAGACCTCCTTGTCAGTATCCAGTCTTTATAATCGATGTTCCAATTAATGTTGGTTTTCATAATGTTTTCTTCAACCTTTATTTCTTTTGGATTTATCGAGAACTCTGAATTGGGCCAGAATTCTTTAGGTTTTTTCAACCATTCGGGGCCCTCCCACCATCTGCTTTGCACAAACTGGCTTGGAGGGCAACCTCGAGACAGAAGATCGGCCGGGTTCAACTGACTAGGAACGAACCTCCAATCGTTCAAATTGGTAGTGGCCTGTATTTCTCTGACTCGGTTTCTCACGAAAACTCTCCACTCAATTTCTTTCTTTATCCAACTTAGCGCGGTAGTAGAGTCAGACCAAAGAGTTGTTTCACATTTTCTCTTCAAGGCAGCTTGGATTGCATTGGCTAGTCTAGCTCCTAGTACCATGGCCATTATTTCCAAGCGAGGGATCGTAATACTCTTCATAGGAGCTAATCTGACTTTGCTCCAAATCAAAGTTAGAGTATTTTCTCGTCCCGTTTCGCTCCTTAAATAGGCTACAGCTCCATAGCCTATTTGACTAGCGTCACAAAAGATATGAACTTCTGTAGGGAAAATGAGATCATTCCACATATATCTCGGTATCTTTATTAACTCTATTAATTTTATTTGATCCAACCAGGTTCGAAATTCCTGGGCCATACTTTCGGGTAGTGGTGTATCCCAACCTAGTTTCAGCCCCCATGATCGCTGCAGTAACAACTTTGGTGGCAAGAATACTGGAGCGCAAAATCCAAGTGGATCAAATATCCGCTGAACCATGGACAGTACCAACCTTTTCGTTAATTTGGGTTGAAGACTCAAATTGTCAGGGAGTTCGCATTTTAATGAATCTTCCATTTTATTCCAAACAACACCCAATATTTTGTACAAGTCCCCTTTTCAGGGTTTTCCTCCAGAGAATATTCCCACTCTCGTAAGTCCATTTTAGCCCTGTCCATAATTTCAATTGCGGCCTTTTGAAATTTCTGCACTTCCTGCTTTGTTTCCAGCGAGGTAATACAATTGTCCATGTAGAAGGATTGAGCTAAAATCTTTGCCCATTGAACAAGTGGGCCCCTTATTGATTGAAGATGGTATTCTATTACGGCGTTCAGCACAAAAGAACTACAGTTTAAGCCAAATACAAGTCTCCTAAGCCTGCAAGCTATTTAGTTCTCTATCGCTCTCCTTTTCCCACCAAAGGAATCTAAGGTAGTTCCGTTCAGATTCTTCAATCGCCACCATCTGGAATGCTTTTCTTATATCTGCCGTGACTCCAAATTTATTTTCCCGAAATCTTATCATCATTTCAGGGATTCTTTCCAATAAATTCGGTCCCTTTTCTGAACATTGATTCAAAGATAGTCCATTATGACCTAGACAAGAAGCATCGAAAACCGGACGTATGGGCGTCGTTTTAGATTCCATCTTGTACACAGGGCGGTGAGGTAAATAGTAGCCTCTTCTCTCGAGAGGATTTTCCTCGACTCTTTCAATGAGTCCTTCAGTCAGCCAGTCTCTAAAGATCTGACTATATTCGGTCAACTTATTCTGTGAGGTCATTTTCTTAGTGCTTATATCTAACCTTTTTATCGCTATGTCAAGATTGCTGGGGATTGACTCCTTTTCTACCTTCCAAGGTAGACCTACAGAATATCTCTGATCACTTTGTCTTTGAATTTTTGTTATAAACTTTTCTTTTATTTCCTGATATCTGGTCTCTTTAGAGCAAGTTTCAACAGGATCCCTAATGCCTAGTACTTCTAGATCCCACAAATCCTTTAAATCGCCTCGCGTTGTTAGCAGATTCAAAGTCTGCTGCACATTGTCATTGCTATCAATAATTGGCGAATTGCCCATTAGTGTCCAACCTAATTTCGTTTCCACCGCAGTTAAATCTGCTTCAACTTGAACTATTTTTCCTGTCAAAATCATACCTAGATAGTTAGCACCAATCAATATGTCAATCTCTTGTCCTTTAAAATTGTCCTGAGACAATATTATGCCCTTAATCTTCAATTTTTCTAACCAGTCTCCGTTTGGCAAAGGTGGTATGGCGTCGCAAATTTTACGTTGATCCAGCGCCTCAATATGGATCACATCTCTTTTATTACCTAAATTCTCTAATTCTAACATAAATTTACCGTGCTTTTCTTCACCAATCTTATTACCTCCAAAAAGACTTTTAGCTATGGTTATTTCGCCTTTTCTTTCTATTCCTATACTCCAGACTAACGACTGTTTGATATACGAAAACTGACTTCCACTGTCGAGGAGAACTCTAACCCTTCTAGAGGCATTTGGGCCTCTTAACAGTGCTACCGTGGTCATCAGCAAGACCTGACCTGTGCAGGCTTGACTAGAAAGCGATGCAATGGGTTCAGGTGCATTTTCCTTTAGATTTTCTCTTCCTGGTTTCGTTAACCGGTTAGAAGAATTTCCTTCACATAAAACTTCCAAGTGGTTTCTCCCACAGTTTTTGCACTCCAATTGTTCTCGGCACTGACTCTGTATGTGTCCCTTTCTTAAGCATTTGAAACATAGATGGGCACTACGTATTTTATCATTTCTCTCTCCCGGAGACATTTTCATTATAGAACGGCATTGATGACTCGAATGATTTGTTCTTTCACAAAAGAAGCATTTTATATTAGTTCGCCCTCCGAACAGACTAGACACAGTGGCGGGTCTGAAATTGCTCCTTGTTCTGGTCCCATCATTGTAAGACCTTTTATAGGGTTCCTCCTGCTTAAAGCCTTTTTCCACAAATTTCAGCCGTTGAGCACTCCTTACTTCGGCTTTTAGAAAGTCCAATAGTAACCTTAGCCTTTCTTGAGCTCCTCCAACCCCTTTATCTGACTCTTCCCGTTTTGCTAACTCCAGACCATAACCCGAAGAAGGATGCCTGTGCCATATTTTAAAAATATCCAAAGGTAATGAAGACTCGACAAGAGGGTATAAAAAAATACCCGACAACTGGGGATCAATGCCCAATGTCTCTAACGACCGAAGGTGACTGCTCAGTTCGTCGTACAGACTGCTTAAATTTCTATTTTCTTTCTTTACATTAGATATAACCGAATTCAATAGACGTCTGACATATAGTTCTGTCAGTATATTCGGGTCACCGAATCGCTCCTGTAGGGCTTGTACCGCCAAAGCATAGTTGGCGCCTGTAACGGGATAGCTTGCTACAACACGATAGGCTTCTGAATTTGGTACAATTGCTTGACGCAAATATAAAAACCGGTCGCTATCGGATAAATTCTTATTTTCGTGAATTTTCGAAAACTGCGCCCACCAAGGCAACCAACCTTCCAGAGAGCCATCATAGGTTTTTAGGGCTAACTCTGGTAATTTCACATTTATTACAGTGTCCTCGCTAGCAATCGGGATTGTTTCTTCTTTATCGGGATTCCGTAGTACACTGACTTTCTGTTGAATATCAAACTTTTCCTCTTCATATTTATCGCATTCTTGCCATTCCCTATCAATACTTTCCTCTGTAATCCCTTCTTTCACTACCAATAAAGCCTGATATTTTTCGTTTAGATCTACAAGTTTCGTGTAATAAGACTCTAGTCTATTAAACTTAGAATAAATATCATTCCTATCAATTTGAGACTTTTCAAATTCTCCATTTATTTCATTAATAATTCTAGTGAAAGTACCTCTTATGGCTTTTCTGCGCTTTTTAAGTGCATCCATTTCCTCCATATTTCCTTTAAATCGATCACGTCCGGCTCACCAAAATGTTCGTGTTCGTTTAAAAAAAAATAAAGGGTGATCGACTGAAAGGAAAAACAATGGGGGAAATAAATGCACAGAAACACAGTATAATAAAAGGATTTATTTTAAAGATTAAAAACAAAAGGGATAAAAACTATTATACTTATATAAAGACCCCTTCCAGTGGCGAAGTCGCGATTTGTGCACAAAGTGGTTAATTACAATATATATACATCATCATATAGGCAAGAAAATAAAATAAGGAGAAATATAGTCTATTGCTCCTTAAATCTCACGGGTTTCTTGATTATTCTCCCCGATCTTGTCCTAGGCAGGTCTGGTGCTGATCCTGTTCCTTGGAATTCTGTGTACTTCTCCACATCTGGTGGGTCAGGATTCTGTTGGGACGATGTAGAAGGCAGCGCTCCCGACACGATGGGTCTTGTTGCAGTAGGGTGTTCTGCAGTTATATTGTCCGAATCTGCCAGTAAGTATGCAGGTCGCAATCGGTCAATCGATGTGGTAACATTTTTTCCTTTCACTTTGAGTGTGAAATACTTGTCTGTTCTTTCAAGGACTGGGAAGGGTCCCTCATATGGTGGTTCCAGAGGTTTCTTCACTCGATCTGTCCTGATAAATACATGTGAACATGTTTTCAGATCTTTATGAACAAATACTTTAGTCTTCGAATGATGTTTTTCATTTAAGGGTTTGAGCAATTCCATTTGCTTTTGAAGCTGTTGAACAAATTCTTCCGCATGCAGGTGATGTTTAGAATCATCAAAGAATTCGCCAGGCAGTCTGATGGTTTTGCCATATACCATCTGAGACAAAGAATGGTTGTTATCTTTGTTGATAGCAGCACGCAAGCCTAGGAGAACTGTTGGCAGCGTTTCTGTCCACTTAATACTATTGTGGGCACGAATGGCAGTTTTAATGGTTCTATGAAGCCTTTCAATCTTCCCGTTACACTGAGGGTGGTACGCCGTGGAATGGCGAAGTTTGATACCACACAGCGTTGTTAAATCTTTGAAAAGCTGAGAAGTAAACTGCTTTCCTCGGTCTGATATCACTGTATGCGGTGCTCCAAATCTAACAATCCAGTTTTCGTAGAACGCTCTCGCTACCGTTTCAGACTTCATATCTGGTAGCGGAACAACTTCCATCCAGCTGGTGAACCTGTCGATACAGGTCAGACAGTAGATGTTACCATTCGATGGAGGTAAAGGACCAATTAGATCTATGTGGACAACACTAAATCTTTCATCCACTTCTTGATATTTGCCTATTTCTGATTTTGTGTGTATCGACACCTTGCACTTTTTGCAGTTGACACAAGCTTGAGCCCATTTTCTAATGTCTTTATTCATATTGGGCCATATAAATCTTGATGTTAATTGTTTAGTAGTGGCTTTGATGCCTGGGTGTGAGAGTTCGTGGAAGTTCCTAAAAACCATCATTCGGAATTTAATTGGAATGAATGGTCTAATATTATTAGTAGACACGT
Source organism: Cordylochernes scorpioides (assembly GCA_030710605.1). Classification (NCBI taxonomy): domain Eukaryota; kingdom Metazoa; phylum Arthropoda; class Arachnida; order Pseudoscorpiones; family Chernetidae; genus Cordylochernes; species Cordylochernes scorpioides. The sequence goes on from CP092865.1 coordinate 87,546,171, forward strand.
CACACCATAACAAATTGCCTGATTGTAGTGGGCATTGCTTAAATTTTAGAGAAGTATTCTTTGAAATCAGGTTTTGTAGTTCTGAATCACCAGTTTGTTCTTTGGCGATCTCTTCATAGTCGATAGTTGTGATAGCATCAACTCTGGACAGAGCATCGGCGACTATGTTGTCAGTACCTTTTATGTACTTGATGTCAGTAGAGAATTGGGAGATGTATTGTAGATGTCTTAACTGTCTAGGAGAAGCTTTCTCATTTTTTTGTTTGAATGCGTAAATTAAAGGTTTGTGATCAGTCAAAATTGTAAATTCACGTGCCTCAAGCAGGTGCTTGAAGAATTTGATAGACAAATATATTGCGAGAAGCTCTCTATCATATGTACTATAATTACATTGAGCAGGATTTAATTTTTTAGAGAAAAATGCTATTGGTTTCCAATTATTGTTGTCAAGCTGTTGGAGAACTGATCCAACTGCCCGATCTGAAGCATCTGTACAGAGTGAGATAGGCAGTTCAGTATCGGGGTAGGCTAACAGTGCTGTATTAGCTAGGGCTTGTTTGCATTTTTCAAACTGAACTTCAGCTTCTTTAGTCCATTTTATTTCGCTTCTATCCTTTTTCTTGGCTCCCCTCAAGTATTCATGAAGGATTGCCTGAGTCTCTGCGGCATTGTTTAAAAAGGTACGATAAAAGTTTAGCATTCCCAAAAATATGCGTAATTCATGAACTGTTTTTGGTTTCTTATATTCTAGAATAGCTTTAACCTTTGTTGGTAGTGGTTTCACACCGTGAGAGGTAACTAGGTATCCTAGAAAATCAATTTCCTGTACTAGGAATTTAGATTTAGAAAGATTGATTCTTAATCCATAGGAATTTAGTCTGCTGAATAAGGTTTCTAGGTGGCTATAATGCTCTTCTTCCGTTTTAGAGGCTACCAGAATATCATCTAAGTAGACAAATGCAAAGTCCAAGTTTCTTAAGACTTCATGCATGAATCTCTGAAAGGTAGCAGTAGCATTTCTAAGACCGAAACTCATTACATTAAATTCGAATAGCCCAAAAGGAGTAATGATGGCAGTCTTAGGTTTATCCTCTTCAGCAATTGGAATCTGATAGAATGCCTTGCATAGGTCTATTTTTGAGTACACATGAGTACCTTTTAAGATGTGGTGGAAATCGTCCAGTCTAGGGATTGGATAACGATCTGGAAGTGTAACTGCATTGAGTCTTCTATAATCACCACAAGGTCTTAGTGACTCGTCCTTTTTTGAAACTAAATGTAGTGGACTCGCCCAAGGAGAATTTGAGGGTCTAATTATGCCATTATTCAACATATATTGAAATTCTGCCTTAGCAAAAGTTAATCTCTGTGAATCTAGGCGACGGGCTTTTGAGTGAATTGGCTGACCTCTTGTAGGAATATAATGCTTAACGCTATGTTTTGCTTCTACAAAATTTGATGGTGGTCTACATAGGTTAGGATATTTGGTTAGGATAGCGCTGACCTTGGATGATGAATGCTAATATTTCCCATGTCTGAGATTGACTGAATGGCGCCTCTTATGGAAAGATTAGTATTCCATCAATTAGGCGTTTATTTTTTATATCAATAATCAATCCAAAGTTGTTCAAAAAATCGGCTCCTATTATTGCTCTGTTAGTATTGGCGATTACAAAAGGCCATTGAAATTGACGTCGAAGTCCGATATCCAAATTTTAAACCTTTGTTCCATAGGTAACAATTTCTGTACCATTGGCTGCATATAATTTATAATCAGAGCTAGGCATCCTATTTTTATCCTTTGGAGGTATTATAGATATATCAGCACCGCTGTCCACCAAAAAGCGCAATCCCGTGCTTTTGTCCGTCACAAATAATCGGAGATTGCGACAATCCTGAATGCCGGCAGAAGAGCTTGGAGTTTTCCGACTCATTCCAACTGCACGGAGACCTGCATTTATTTTGCAAGCAATTAGGACCAAATCTAAAATGGTAATAGCAGTATTTCCCTTTTGGATCGAAAGGTCCTTGAGAATTACTTCTCGGTCTTGACTGAGTCCTATTTTTGGATCGAGATCTAGATCTATCCAGTCTCAATTCAGACACCTGCCGTTCAAGATCTTCCAATTTGGCGATCAAGCGATCTGTTGATGAAGAAGGCACTTCCGTATCATATATTTCTTTGGAAGAGTTTATTTCATTTATTTTATCGGCCATTATGGCCAATTTGCTAATGTCCTCTTCGCTTACAATAAGTATGTTCTTTATGGATGTGGGCAGTTTATCGAGCCATAAAGTTTTTATTAAATTGTCAGATATATCTGGAGTAGCGAGGGATCTGAGCTTTTGTAGTAACTGGCTCGGCTTCATGTCTCCGAGCTCAATACCTGAAATTAACTTTTTAATTCTCAACCCTTCACTTTCTCTGAACAATTCAAGTAGTCGAGATTTACATTCAGAGTACTTGTTGTCGCTTTTGCTATTAATTATGTCCCAAATGTTTTCTATATATTTAGGTTCTAATTGGGAGATCAAATAATTAAATTTAGTGTCCTCCTGAATAATTCCACCTATTTTGAACTGTGCTTCTACCTGGAAGAACCATATTTCAGGTTTTTCAACCCAGAAAGGCGGTATTTTAACACTAACTTTGCATATTTCTGAGGTATCGCTAGGCTTATTTTCTGTTTCCATTTTACGTAAATTTAAATTCGACACAACAGCTTAGAGATAAAGTTAAAAATAAAAATATTGAGATAAAATAACAAGGAAGATAATATAAAAACTTATCTTAGTCTTGAGATGATATCCCGATATCCTGGATGATGCTTCTTTTCAAACTTGAATCACTTTTTGCATTTCTTTATCTCTTGAAATCTTCGTATGCTTTTTCTTCTCTATCACGTCGGCTCACCAATGTAGTGTGTCGATTTACTGGTCCAGCGATGACTCAGAAAGTTTCTCAAGTTAGTGTTTTATTGAAGTTTCTTGTTAACACTACATTCACATGGGAAGACAAAGAGGACAACACCCCGGAATGTACATCTGGTCCTCTCTCTGGATTCCTCCGCTGTGCCCTCCTGGCGCAGCGGTCGTGGTGGTGATTTATGGCGGCCGTCTGTTTATATATCTCGACGGTGGGGTGCGGCATCCCGGTAGGCTGGAATGAAATCTTTCAGCCCCCACACACTAAAGGAAAAAGAGTTTTAGAAGATTTCAATAATATATATATTTTAATAAACACAAACACAAATTAAGAAAAGAAAAAGGCATCTCCTTATCGTGCAATTGATCAAGAAAAAATCTCGTTCCGTATGGTGCATTTCTGACTTTAACGTTCATTAGTTGTCCAGTTTGTGTAGTTAGCAATTTACATAAATAATTAGGTGAATCAAAATATTTATATTACTAGCCAATATACTATACTACACATACACAAAATAACGCCTTTTGGTTTTCATTAAACGTGTTCCCTGTTTATTTTTCAAAATAAATAATTTAAAATTATTGAGAAAGTTATTATAAATACTTCATCGCTTTTGTACTTTCCAAAAGATAACTTTTCAGACACTCGATACCATTATTTAATTTTTTTATTTAACTTCAATATTTTATTATTTAATACAACTTCTTCAAATCAGAACAAAATTAACATTTGATTTGATCTACAAAATTAATTGAAAAAAAAAAAGCCTGCTTTAGATCGTGAGCTTTTCTTTTAAAAATTCTTAGATTAATGTTTTATTTCCTTTTTTTATTTGTAACATTTTAAAATATTACCTTTGATTAAATCGATTATCCCTGGGTATTTATTTTATAAATATAATAATTTAAGTATAATTTCATAAAATCTCTCTTTATGTACCGAAATTACTTTTGTGGCAACGTAAATATTTGCTATTGCATCATTTCTTGCAATGTGAACATTTTATAACGACTTTTCTTCTCAGAATATTCACGCATTTTTGGGGCTTAAAAAGGCTTGTTTTAATTCTCTCAACTAATATATTAGAATATTTTCCTATATTAAAAGTTTTTACATGTTTTTATTTTGAAAATTTTCAAAGGTACAAATTGATAAGTATCATCCATTTATCTCTGAAATGTGACCAATCAGTGTCTTAATTTCATTTACGTCATAGGTCTTGTAAGCAGACCCCTGTTCCTGCCATTGTACTATTTCGAGTCGATATTACTTCTGCAAGAATTTTGGTTAGCCATTATTATTGTTCGTTTTAAATCTTTGTAGCTTACTGAATGAACTATAAAACTTACATCTACATTTCAAACATTCTTAGTATATCCCAAAATTTCGATATTCAATATTATTAAAGATTTAAGGTAGGAAACTTTTTTTTAGGCTTAAAATATTTTCTTATAACTTTTAATTTATAAAAGATATTTAATTTTACGCACATTTTAAAGCAGAAATAATAGATGAAATATTCTATAAAAGGCTTAGATATATTCTGAAATATATTTTTAAATAAAGCCGATACATTGACATTTAATATATCGGCATTAATCAATTTGGACATTTAAACTTATTTTTTTGTGATCATTCATTATTCAAAAAATTTCTTTGTATTATTTTCTTTTAGTTCTTAATAAAATCAAAAACATTTCCAAACGAATTGAGTATATTGTGGCCAATTTCGTTCAAAATTGTATATTACATTTCTGCCAAGTTCATAATTTTAAATGAATAAATTCGACTCTCTCTACAAAATAAGTAATATTAAAAATAATATAAATATTAATTGTACAATTAAATAGAGGTATCTTTTGCTTTACACAGCATTATAAGCATAATCAATAAAATACCTAAAGCAGAAGAATGTTAAAAATTAAATAGTTTCCCTTTTTTAAATTACATATAAGCAATTTTGATAATTTATATATATTTTTTAAAATAAAAGACTAAAACTTGATGCCTAATTAAAAAAAAAAAAAGATTATATATAAACTATAAATAAATTATTCCAGATACATTTGTGACTTTACAATTATATACTAAATTAAAATATTTAAACTATTTTTTAGCAACTTGTATAAATATATAATAGCTCAAATGTATATTTCTATATAAAATAGCAAAATTTATTTCAAAATATATTCCCAAAAGTATAACAATTTATTTTATAAATAATATAGGCTTTGTGCAATTAAAACAATTGCTATTCTCTGTGTATTTAAACAATATGAAAATGATTTTTAAAATACAACTAAGAAGGCAAATAGAAGTTGGTTTAATAGATAAAATTAACCAAGTAACTTAATAGAGAAAAAAATGATGAAAAATAGAAAATTTATTAATTCTATAATAAATCACAATTTGGATTATTGATTATAGCTACAAGAAAATAAGACCTAATCCAAATAATTTAATGGTATTTATTCTTTATATAATTTGTTCTTTTGTCTGATGATGGTAACAAAGCTGTTACCAAAATGTCACACGCTATTAATTTATTTAGATTAATTATTATTTTCTTGTAGCTATAATTAATTCTATTAATTTGAAATATTTATACAAGTGCAAGAGAAGATTTTTTTTTGTATTCAAAATGATTATCATATATAAAAATTTCCTATATAAAAAAAAATGTATAGCATACTCTAGAACACCTAGTTGCAAAGCCAAAGTATCCTTTAGGGAGAGGTATCCTTTTACTGGAGAGTTGCTAAATAGTAAAAATGGTAATTTTGGCAATGAAAATTATCCTTTGTAGAGAGGTGTCCATTAGTGAAAGTATCTTCTTATGGAGGTTCTACTTTATAGTTAAAATTAGAAATTTTTAGCAATATTAAGAAAATGATAAGGAACCATAGAGATAGTTTCCATCATTTTTGGTACCGGGTAGAAAACCCCAAAAAAACAGACCCTCCAACTAAACAGAAGGGAATTGACACAGTTGGCCAGATGGAAATCTGGTCACCTGCGCCCTCTAGTCTATAAAGAGGGAGCCAAAAGCTTCTCCATGTGCACTAGGTGCAAAACCGAAGAGGCCACTCCCCAACATATACTAAATTGTATTGGAAAGGACAAGAGATCCCTGTACAGAGAATCAAGAAGAGTTCTTGATTATGAGCACGACCTCCAAGATCTTGTCTAATTTAGACTAAAAGGATAACTTAAAAAAAAGCAATATTAAGAAAAAGGCATCTTTGAACTTTTATCTAAAATTTGATGATGGCTTGTGCTATCAGTTGGAATAAATATCAACTAATCCTTTATTTATAATTATTCCAGAATTGGCCAAATACCCTTTCTTGATTAATAAAGAAAAGCTAACCATGTATGCATTTCGGGCTGTTGGCCCTCATCAGCCTGGTGCAAGCTGTACCTCAACGACTAAAAAATGCTTTCAGACATCTTGATGAGGGCCAAAAGCCCTTCTTCTATAGCAAAAATAGGGAGATTATCATATATATATATGGCAATATAATAAGGTGGGAAGAGAAATAATCACACCACAAGTTGGAAGAGGAACCCAGACAACCAGATAGAGGGAGAGGGCCAGGGGGCCAGAGGGCCGTTCGTGTCTCACACAATCCCCAACTGTCTTAAAAGTCCGGAGGTGTTGAGTGACCCACCCCAGTAGTTGCCCCCTGGAATGTCGCTGATGTCTAAAGTGACCGGTCCTCCCATCTCTCTCTGGGTTGACTGTAGGTTTGCTTTATTATTCCTGGAAGAGTATATATTATGACATACATATAAATTTATAATACATATACAGTTAAACCTGTCTATATCGCCCCCCCCTCTTGGGACTCACCAAAATAGGGTGCTATAGAAAGGGGGGTGCTATAGACAGGTCACTTTTAATGTAAATCGCATCGTACTACGTATTTAAAATCAGCGGCTATAGAGAGGGATGTGCTATTTAGAGGGGGCGCTATAGACAGGTTTAACTGTATAAATGTACATAACAAAGTTGTAGGAAAATGGTAGTCATGTACCAGAAGAGGAATCTCCCCCTTTAATTATACATTAGAACAATGCACTGTTCATCATCCCAGTAAAAAACTTTACTAGTGATAATAAAGATTGAACCACACAACACCTGTTTTGGTAAATACAGACAAAAAGCCCTGTTTGGTAAATGCAACCAATTTCATAACCTCTTTTGTAGGATGTCATAAAATCAAAGCCATCCCTGTACTGATGAGAGCCATAGCCCTGAAACCATGTTATACAGGTTGTTGGCTTTTTGTCTGAATTTTATAAAACTGGTATTATGGCTGGCTCATTCTTCTTCTTTCTTATCTCCACTCAATCATATTAGGGTATCAAGCTTGTAGTTTGACAACCATCATGACTGGGTGAAGTAGAATACCTTTGTCATTAAGACTGGGAGCACTACTCAGTGGCAGGCCACTGACTTAGCTCTAAAAGAAATGGCCGCCTCTGACATGAGGAACAGACACCATGTACAGCCACTAATAACATGGAGTACAAACGCTGCTCATCCTGTATCCCTGGAGCCCTTACAGGGTACTATCAGCCGGGCCAGCTGAACCCAGGTTTTTTAGCAAGCTTGTTACTGCTCCCCCTCCTCCTTTTTCATCCGGACTTGGGACTGGCAAAGGCGGAGTTTCTTTATTATCACCAGTAAAGTTTTCTACTAGGGTGATGAACAGTGCATTGTTCTGATGTATAAACAAAGGGAGAGGTGTCTCTTTTGGTGCATCTAATGTTTTTAATCAAATATTTAAAAAAATCAAATTTCTCTCTCATTAATTGGTACTATTTCATTATAAGCATTCAAAGCTTGTTCTACTGTCAAAAATATTTAAAGCTACAATTTTCTCTCTCTCTCATTAATTGGGACTATTTCTTTAAGAAATCAAAACTTGTTCCACCATCAAAAATGTTTAAAAAAAAAACAACTTTCATTAATTGATACTTTTCATTAAGAAATCAAAACTTGTTCTAATTAACAGTTAACTATTTAAAGCACTCTTGGTACCTAAAATTTCTCATATAATTTATTTTAATTTGGTTTGTTTCCTTTTGGGTTTTTAATCTCAAATTGTTCAGTATAAGGCTAGTCACACACATTTCAACCTTTTATTTATATTTCCCTAAGTCAGTGGCCTGCCACTGAGTAGTGCTCCCAGTCTTATTGACAAAGACATTCTACTTAACTCAGTCATGAAGATAAGAAAGAAGATTTATATAATACACTGCAGCATGTAATTGTAAAACGACACTTGCAAGTTTAACCGCATGAGTTTCTTTTCAACGACAAATTAAAATTTTTTATTTTTATTTTAAGGTGAAATATCGACAATTTCTAACCTTTTGGATGAGGTATGAAAGGATGAATTATGAAGAGTAATGACGAACGGAAAAATAAAAGTAAAAAAGTCGTGGGTTCGTTTCCCATCCCTGGACACTTTTATTTTTCCGTTCGTCATTACTCTTCATAATTCATCCTTTCATACCTCATCCAAAAGGTTAGAAATTGTCGATATTTCACCTTAAAATAAAAAAAAAATAAAAAATTTAATTTGTCGTTGAAAAGAAACTCATGCGGTTAAACTTGCAAGTGTCGTTTTACAAAGAAGATTTATATTTCCTACGTGACCCATTCTCTTTGTTAGAGAAAACCAATCCTAAGCTGCTTATTTCTTGCCCCTTTTATGAAGATTGTTTTTGCTTGACATGGGTGGTAGTGGATCGCTGATAGTAAGAAATATAAAGTTAAAGTGGGAATTTTTAGTCTTATATATAAATCACCACCCCATGTGCCATAATGGTTTTTTTTTCCCAAAAAATATTAACACAAGGTAATATCAATCCAAATAAATAAATTGTAACGTTTCACTAACAGCATTGTTACCATCTTCAGACAAAAGTATTGAATGAGAAATTTTACCACAGCATATTTTAAATAATCACTGTTATCAAGTGTTTATATGCTATGGTAAAATTTCTCATTCAGTACTTTTGTCTGTCTGAAGATGGTAACAACACTGTTACCGAAACGTCACACACTATTTATTTATTTGGTCTTATTACCTTGTGTTTATAATATAAAATCCAAATTGTGTGCCTTTTATCGTTTCTATAAAATATTGTTCTGTACATTTCAAAATTTTTTTTTTAGTGTGGTAAATCTCAACTTCCCAATATTTTTGTCTTCCTCTTCTCCCAAAGCCAGTTTCTAGTAGTTAAAAAAATTTAGCTTGTCCCCGTGCCGGAATCTGGCATATATCCAACCCTAATAATAAGGAATGCAAGTAACTGACCTTAGAGGCAGGGGACCCTGAAATCTTTCTGTACCTTTATTTATAAATTCAATTGCTATCTAGTGATAAAAGTTATAACAAATGCATTTACTGGAAATGTATTTCTTTTTCAATAATACAGTAGAACTTCCCTGTAAAGGACAACACCTAATTGCAAAGCCAAAGTGTCCTTTAGGGAGAGTTGTCCTCTTACCAGAGAGTTGCTAAATTGTGAAAATGGTAATTTTGCAAATGAAAACTGTCCTTTGTAGAGAGGTGTTTTGCAAGTGAGGTGTCCGCTAAAGGGAGGTTCTACTGTATCATCAAATATTATCTCTACAGACCCTACTTCCATGATATAAGTTTTTGAAAGAGAGGGTTTATCAGTGGTGAACCCTCTCAGCGGTTTCGCTTTCTGTAACTGCTGGCTACATCCAAACCTTCCATGATCGACTTATTTGACAAATGACCATCCTCCCACCACCTATGTAAGAACGATATATTCCAACCTCCAATAACCTTCAGTAGAAACCAGAAGTATCTATGCTATCAGGGATGCTCTAATGATGTTGTTAAATGATTTATCTTCCCTTTTTAGAAATGGAAAATCAATCAAATCTTATAAGTTCTGCTTAGCTAACCTGAGATGGTAGTAATTAACAAGTAGAAATCACCAAATTCTATTCGTAAGTGTGGGATAGCACACTTCATCAGGTAATCTTGGCTCATTTCACTTTGGCCTCTGACAAAACTTAGTGAAAGTAGCAACAACAAAATGGCAAAAACTCTACACATGTTATGTTTTAGTAGCATCCACTGCCTGGGTAAGCTTTTAGTCTTAGGAGAGTAGAAACACTTCTTTCTTATCACAACCATCATGACTGGGTGAAGTAGAATACATCTGCTTTGCAATTAAGACTGAGAGTGCTACTAAGCAGCAGGCCACCGACTTAGCTCCAATATGAAATGGCCACCTTTGACATGAGGAACAGGTTCCATGTACAGTCGCTCCTAACATGGAGTACAGACTCATCCTGTATCCCTGGATCAGGGTACTATCAGCCGGGCCAGCTGAGCCCAGGTTTTTTTTTTAGTGAGCTTGTTACTGCTCCCACTCCTCCTTAATCCAGGCTTGGGACCGGCGGAGTTGGATAGCAACACTGTAGCTACCAAATGTCATACTTCTTGTTACCTTGTGATTTCCACCTGCAATCTGTTTGTATTTGAAGGAAGCTTCTCAGGTGATTGTGGTGTGAGCTGGCACTATCTACAGCACTCTCTTGTAAAATTGACCGGCCTGACAATCAACTGTCTCAAGAGAAACTGCCACTTCTCTCCAGAAGAGATCAGCCGTATCCATCCATATGAAGGTGAAGGTAGAATGTGTTTGGCAGCTGGGCTTAACTTGTCCAACTTTAGAGATTAGATTTTTTTTTCTGTCACACTTCTCTGTCCGGAGATAAAAATCTGCCAGCAGGGATTATTTGTGGTGAATGGATGTTTTTTTTTTTTTTTCATTATCCCGTTGTATACAAGGTAATGAAGACTGAAGTCATGGATTAAATTTACAATCTTGGTAGAGGGTTTGAATAAAGGTCTTGAGGCTCCCATACATTCCAAGATGTTGTCTGGTGAGGCTTCTTTGGTCCTGTAGATGGTGTATTGTGGGAAGGTCTTAACACCATCTTTGAAAAGTCTTGTATGGCCGCCAGTTTTGAGCCTGGAAATATAGATTGTTGCCTATTGGTTCATCCAACATTCCAGAATAAGCTCCAGGCTTTTGATTCAGATACCAATGATGGAAGTTGACTTCTGTATTTTTGCCTGAACGTTTCTTTCATTTTCTTTTTTTTTTGTAGACCAGTGGTCAGTTTTACAAGAGTGTCTACAGTAGCAGCCGCTCACACCACAATCACCTGAGAAGCTTCCTTCAAATACAAACAGATTGCAGGTGGAAACCACAAGGTAACAAGAAGTATGACATTTGGTAGCTACAGTTTTGTACCCAACTCCACCTTTGCCAGTCCCAAGCCAGGATGAAAAAGGAGGAGGGGAGCATTAAACAAGCTTGCTAAAAAACCTGGGCTCAGCTGGCTCTCATGATAGTACCCTGTCCAGAGTCAAGGATGGAGAGTGAGCTTTGACACTAGAGATCTTATTTCTTAACCATTAACACCAGTATTATACTGAATCTCCCATGAGACTTGAAACATCCTTTGTTGGAGGTTGGAAGAGCAAGGGATTTTACAACAATGGTTGATCATGTAAGGCTTTGCCATTATTTTACAATTGTGTGTGTGTGTGTTAGGAACTGCCATTATTATATTTCAAACTGAATATAGCAACAACTTCTACCCTGATTTTAGGGACATTGCTCTTTGTTCAACAAGACTATTTTGGACCCATTAATTTCTTTATCTACATAGATTATATTTATCTAGAATAAGATCATGTGGTGTATAAACTGGAGAAGTATGTTAAACACCTGATTCAAATCTGTGCAGGTTGTTTCAATGAAAATTCTGGCAATCTGGGTGATAGTGTAGGTGCCAGTTTTGTTCTACTTGTGTAGTAGACATGTGGTGTACTTGTAGTATAAATAAGTACCTCCATTGTGATTATCTTTGTGCCATGTTTACTCTGGGATAAGTTCTGAGTATTGTCGGACACTTTATGTAATGAGGTGTACTTATCATTTTTCAAATGGCCCTGTCTAAATCAGCTAGTTGTGCCTGAGATGGCTGGTTTTCTTATCTAGGTGTTTGTTGTCCACACTTAGACTGGATTTTTTTTAAATAGTTAACTTGGTCTTTCTGGGTTTAGGAATTCAAGTTTTTTTTTTTTTACTTATCCTAAGTACATGTGGTACAAGCCTTCATAATCATGGTGGGTAGCTAGAAACTGCTATTACCGTAGGTCCACCATATGTCTACGCATGTTCAGGGATCTATTGGATTTTTATTTTTGTTCAGAAAAGTGTCCAATTTGGGAAATGATCTCAGGTCTTGGCTGCTCAAAATTAATAGTTTATACCGCTCCTCCACTGAGGGATTAAAGGTTAACAACCTATGCACCATCAATTATGGAAGTTAAAAACACTTCATGACAGTTTTATTTTATTGATTATTTTTTAATACTCTCCCTTCTGGAAGGGGCCAAAAATAAATGGGCTTGGCTTATCTCTTTCCCTCAGAGAGAGAGTGAAGAACCTTTCCAGTAGTTTCCCCACTTTAATCTCCAGTAGCCCACACACACTTTCAGCAATTCTGCCAAGGTTTGCCTCTCCCTATCATGATTGAGATAAGGTTCAAGTTATCTAACTCAATCTTGGTCTGTGTTGGGAATACCATTCTTGTTTTCATTGATCTTGGTCATTGGTGGGAATACCATTCTTGTTTTCATTGATCTTGGTCATTGGTGGGAATACCATTCTTGTTTTCATTGATCTGTGTTGGGAATACCATTCTTGTTTTCATTGATCTGTGTTGGGAATACTGTTCTTGTTTTCATTGATCTGTGTTGGGAATACCATTCTTGTTTTCATTGATCTGTGTTGGGAATACCGTTCTTGTTTTCATTGATCTTGATATGTGTTGGGAATACCATTCTTGTTTTCATTGATCTTGATCTGTGTTGGGAATACCATTCTTGTTTTCATTGATCTTGATCTGTGTTGGGAATACCATTCTTGTTTTCATTGATCTTGATCTGTGTTGGGAATACCATCCTTGTTTTCATTGATCTTGGCCATTGTTGGGAATACCATTCTTGTTTTCATTGATCTGTGTTGGGAATACCGTTCTTGTTTTCATTGATCTTGGTCATTGGTGGGAATACCATTCTTGTTTTCATTGATCTTGATCTGTGTTGGGAATACCATTCTTGTTTTCATTGATCTGTGTTAGGAATACCATTCTTGTTTTCATTGATCTTGATCTGTGTTGGGAATACCATTCTTGTTTTCATTGATCTTGATCTGTGTTGTGAATACCGTTCTTGTTTTCATTGATCTTGGACATTGTTGGGAATACCATTCTTGTTTTCATTGATCTTGATCTGTGTTGGGAATACCGTTCTTGTTTTCATTGATCTTGGTCATTGGTGGGAATACCATTCTTGTTTTCATTGATCTTGATCTGTGTTGGGAATGCCATTCTTGTTTAAATTGATCTTGATCTGTGTTGGGAATACCAGTCTTGTTTTCATTGATCTTGATCTGTGTTGGGAATACTGTTCTTGTTTTCATTGATCTTGGACATTGTTGGGAATACCATTCTTGTTTTCATTGATCTTGATCTGTGTTGGGAATACTGTTCTTGTTTTCATTGATCTTGATCTGTGTTGGGAATACCATTCTTGTTTTCATTGATCTTGATCTGTGTTGGGAATACCATTCTTGTTTTCATTGATCTCGATCTGTGTTGGGAATACTGTTCTTGTTTTCATTGATCTTGATCTGTGTTGGGAATACCGTTCTTGTTTTCATTGATCTTGATCTGTGTTGGGAATACCATTCTTGTTTTCATTGATCTTGATCTGTGTTGGGAATACCATTCTTGTTTTCATTGATCTGTGTTGGGAATACCATTCTTGTTTTCATTGATCTTGATCTGTGTTGGGAATACCATTCTTGTTTTCATTGATCTTGATCTGTGTTGGGAATACCATTCTTGTTTTCATTGATCTTGATCTGTGTTGGGAATACCATTCTTGTTTTCATTGATCTTGATCTGTGTTGGGAATACCATTCTTGTTTTCATTGATCTATGTTGGGAATACCATTTTTGTTTTCATTGATATTGTCTGTGTTGGGAATACCTTTCTCTGTAAAGAAGATTGTGTTCTTCAGGGATCAACATTGTGTAGGTTTCTCTGCAGCAACAGAAGCCACTTGAACAGTTCTCTGAAGGTGGTTACCACACTCTTTCTCTGTTACCAAAACTTTCAAGAATGGATTCCTTATTTTTACTTTGTGCCCTGGTTGCTTTGTAAAGAAGGAGATGGGTTCTTCAGGGATCAACATTTTATTTTATTGGAGAAGAAGATTTACTCCCTGTCTGTGCCTCTATAATTGCTTGCCATTGTACCTGGACAATGGTTTATCCCTTACTCCTGCTATTTTTATGGTCCTGTTGCTCTTAACTATACCAAGACACCTGGCGGCAATTCTTGAAGAGATGTCCATATATGTAGAAAGCAGTAGAAATTTGCCTAAACAATGGCTTTGTTGTATTTCTTGCACTAAATGGTGGGTTTTTTGGACTTAAGTGAAGTTCAGGCATACCATAGGGAGGCAATTATATATTTTTTATAATCTATCCACAAAAAAAGTAAATTTATAAACTCTAGTCTTAATTTTATTTCAATTAACCATAGATTGGCTTAATCACATTCCTTAATGTACACTCATGGACAAAATTTAAGGAAGTGAAAAGTCTGATGTTGCCTCCAGGTATTTATTATTATTATTATTTTTTTTTTAAAGGAGCAATTATGTTCATACTTAGTTATCTGGTGTGTCTTCAATAAAGGTCACTGTAATATCTTTCAGTTATTGTCTGAATCCCGATATACATGCTAAAAGGTACAACTTCCTTAAGTTTTGTCCATGAGTGTATAGTGGTTATCTGGTGTGTTTCCAATAAAGGTCACTGTAATATCTTTCAGAGTTATTGTCTGAATCCCGATATACATGCTAAAAGGTGCAACTTCCTTAAGTTTTGTCCATGAGTTTATAGTGGTTATCTGGTGTGTCTTCAATAAAGGTCACTGTAATATCTTTCAGAGTTATTGTCTGAATCCCGATAAACATGCTAAAAGGTACAACTTCCTTAAGTTTTGTCCATGAGTTTGTAATGGTTATCTGGTGTGTCTTCAATAAAGGTCACTGTAATATCTTTCAGAGTTATTGTTTGAATCCCGATATACATGCTAAAAGGTACAACTTCCTTAAGTTTTGTCCATGAGTGTATCTTTCAGAGTTATTGTTTGAATCCCGATATACATGCTAAAAGGTACAACTTCCTCAAGTTTTGTCCATGAGTGTATCTTTCAGAGGTATTGTCTGAATCCTGATATACATGCTAAAAGGTACAACTTCCTTAAGTTTTGTCCATGAGTATCTTTCAGAGGTATTGTCTGAATCCCGATATACATGCTAAAAGGTACAACTTCCTTAAGTTTTGTCCATGAGTGTAAAAACATGCAAATTCTTTTGCTATTATAAAATTTATTTAGTGTTGGTGGACGAGTGATCTAAACAGTTGGTTTTTGACCACTACGAACTGGGATCGAATGCAACATTGGACACTTTTTTGGAGCATACATAAAAAAAAAAGAGTTAGGATAAAAAGTGTGTAAAATTTTGGTTATTTTTTCTGAAATTTGAGATCTGTGTTTATTCAGTGGAAAATTAACTTTCTGTGACCTCATTCAGCTTTAATTGAAAATAGAATAAAGAAATGTACACAGATATGTTGATCACATTGAGGTATAATGGGATTATCCAATGTAGGGAGTTGTTTGTGTGGTGTACTGTCACGAGGATACAAATCTAATAAGCCATGCCACAAATCCTAAAACCACAAGGTAATAAAACCAAATCCAAATAAATAAATAATATGTGACGTTTCTGTAACAGCGCTGTTGCCATCTTCAGACAAAAGTACTGAATCCAAATTTTATTTGGATATCTGGTCTTATTACCTTGTGTTTATAATCTATAATCCAAATTGTGCCTTATCACTCCTAAAATATAAATCTAAAAACTAAACTAAATATCAAAAAAACTTTTGGATACCTATCAAAATCAGCAAGCTTTACCTTTAGCCTGAATGTTTTATCTTCCAATAATGGGGGGGGGGGGGGCGAATGGAAGGAAATGCCACCTGGCCAACAACCCCACATTTTGTGCCCTGTGCTGAACCTGTCTTCCTCTCACCTACGGCGTACTTAACCTAGAAATTCCCCCTCTATTTAACCTTGTACATCTATCTGCACTTTTTAAAAATTTCTCCTCCTTAACCGGACAAGTGGAAATTACCAGAAAGGTGATGTTTATTAATGAGATGTAATACTCTTTTTACCTAAATTTGTATTTCCCCCTCTAATTAGCTTTATCTGTGTTGATTTCATTAACACTCAAGTTTATAGAGGGCTTTTATAGCAGTTGTCAAGCAATTATAAGTAAACGGACAGATTTAGTTACATCTTGTTGTTGTTAATCCATGTGTTTGGAAATTTCGATAACCGATTTAGTTAACCGTAAAATTGACCTCCCCCACGCATATCAAGCTCTCCTGGCCTTTATGTAAAATATTTTCTCTTTTATATACTTAATACTACATTTCAGACATATATTATGCTTCATTAATATTTCTTTCCTTCAGCTATTGTTTTGCATCTCTTGAATTATCCTCTATGATTTATATTTTTTACAAATAGTTAAATTGCCCATTTGCATGCTTTTTTTTTTTCTATATTTATGTGAATTAATATGTGTATGTATATATTCACTACAGCCATCGGTATCGTTCATAGTGTCGTTTTTATCTTGCCTGTTGAAGGGCTTTTGCCCGAAAGCTTGCTCTAATGCTCCAATAAAAGAAACTCGTCTTCCTTCGCCATATTTTTATCGTCTAAAGATCATAATGGCGAAAATATAATGAAGAATATGGTCTGTGTGAGGCTGGTTCATTGTGACATTTGATGAACAAGAGGAATCATTTTATCCTTGCCAATGAATGGGATGGTTTTAATGTTGCAATTTTGTTTTTTTCAATCCAGGGTCAAGTTTATGCCTGTTTAGATCAAATCAGATGGTTGTTCCTGGTTTGTTACTCTGTTGTACTAGTGGTGGCTCATTTGGGATATCTTTTCATTGGTGATGACAGATTTGACAATGGTTGTGAGATCATTAGCATTATTTCTGATGCCTATTGACTGGAATTTTTTTGATGAAGCTGCAGATTTGGCGATAGTTGTGGGGTTATCAGCATAATTTCTGTTTTTTATTGAATAGGAAATTTTTCTCCGAAGCTGCTGATTTGACAAGAGAATCTGCTTTTTCGTCTCTTGGTATTCCAATATGGCTTGGAATCCACAGCAAGTGGATGCAGCTGTTCATTGAGATTTTTGTCAAATATTGTCATAGCTGGTGAAAGAGTTATTTACAGCCTCTGGGAAAAAGGAAGATTGCTGCATATGAGATAAGAAGGTTGTTCAACGACAGTGATTATGGCTGCAAGTTTTTCTCTTTTGACTGATCAAGTTGAATGCCATTTTTTTTAATAATTAGAATTCCACTTGCCCTGAACTACTACAGTAGAACAACCTCCCTGTAAAGGACAACACTTAGTTGCAGAGCCAAAGTGTTCTTTAGGGAGAGGTGTCCTCTTACTGGAGAGTTACTAAATAGTAAAAATGGTAATTTTTCAAATGAAAACTGTCTTTTGTAGAGAGGTGTCCTCTAGTGCGAGTGTCCTCTCATGGAGTTTGTTCTACTGTACCACTTTCCAGAAGTCTGCCATCTGTGTAGAAAAGGCAGTCTTCTTTGCACTGATGTTGTTTCTATTGTTTTAAAAGCCAGGCTCTTTAAGAATAGAGATTGGGTGATCTCGTTTTTTTTTGGAGAGGCTTGTAGCAATGGTTATTTTAGAAATTTTAGGTTTATGTGGGGGATACGATTTTTTTTGTGAGTTTTCATGAATATATTCGATATTGTAGGTTCAAATTTGGTTCAAAAACTTTCTATGTGTGTAACAAACAGAGATCCTTAGCTTTTTTTTTTTTAAATGTAGGTTAATTCCCAATTAATCTAAATTGTTCAAACAGGACTTTTAAACAGCTGAGTCAGGTTGGCCAATATCATCGCAGATCGGTTGTCATATAACTCCATTTTACCTTCCTCGTATATCTTGAATCAGCCTTCTGAATCAATTACAATAAGTGTGCATACTGATGTCAGGAATTGTCTGCTTTCATCTCTCATTGGGACTTTAGTCTTTGAGCACCGTGCACATCTTTTACTTATTGTTGGTTATTTTATAAATACAAGAGGTTGTTGTTGTTGTGGTGTCCAATGAAGAGCCTCAGATGTCTCCATACATCTCTATCACAGCAATGTTCTCTATCTTGGGTGTGTAAAGCTTCCAATGAAGAGCAAATACAAGAGGTAATAAGACCAAATAGTGTATGATATCAAGTTGTGACCCTTGATGATGTCTGTTTGACAACCATCATGGCTGGGTGAAGTAGATTGCGTCTGCCTTTGTCATTAAGACTGGGAGCACTACTCAGTAGCAGGCCGACTTAGCTCCAAAAGAAATGGCCACACAAGAGGTAATAAGACCAAATAGTGTATGATAAGGCACAATTTAGATTATAGATTATAAACACAAGGTAATAAGACCAAATCTAACAAATATAACACTATTTGAATTTGGTCTTATTACCTTGTGTTTAAATAGTGTATAACATTTTGACTAACAGCATTGTTACTATCATCAAACAAAAGTTTTGAATGAGAAAATATATCACAACATGTTCTTAAATAGTATTTTAAATTAGTGTTTTTGTCTGATGATGCTAATAAAGCTGTTACCAAAATGTCGCACACAATTTATTTATTTGGATTTGGTCTTTTTACCTCATATTTCTAGTCTATAATCCAAGTTATGCCTTATCATGTTAACTATTTAGTTGTCGAACTGTTTTTCACATGTGTAGACATGTGGTGTACTTACAGTAAAATCAGTCGCCTACTTCTACCCACCATGATTATTATGGCCTGTACCACGTGTAATAGGGATAAGCAACAAAAAAACTTTTGTTATAAGGACATTTATTTAAATTGTATTAGTTTTCTAACTACCCGCCAGGGAAAAAAAAAAGTTATGGGTTAAAGCCTAAGGAATATGGTTCATTACATTAATGGCAGTTAGAAAAATTAATTTTAAAGCACAATTAGTTTGTGTACACCCCCCACACATTCTGACTTGGAATCAATAAATGGGGTGCTTGACTATAGTGGGATGTTTAGGTCTTTGTCAACATTTATTGGTGGTCTCTCATTGCCTATGGTCCTTCAATACCTGTTGATCAAATTAGGGCCTATTGATTCTCCATAGATTTCCAATGGTTCCAAGAAAAAATACCTTTTTCTTAGTCCTTAGGTAATTTTAGATGTGCGGTGAAAGGGCAGAGAGACAATGGAAAAAAAGTTTTATTGACTTCTACTCAACAGTTAACAAAATATAATACAATTCCCATCTCTGGACACTTTTATTTTTCCGTTTACTCTTCACAATTCATCCTTTCATAACTCATCCCTAAGGTTAGAAATAATTGTTATTTCTCCTTAAAAATAAATTTTGATTTTTGTTGAAAAGAAATAAAGGCGGGATAATTTTCGAATGTTGTTTTACAATAAACAAAATATAACAAAATTGAAAATTACAAATTATTTGCATCAGACGAATCCCCCTGGGTATTGTCTCGTTCAATATTGCATTCTGCCCTGAAGTCGGACTTGCCTAGGTCGGAGTCCTTGTTCTTGACATGAGCTATTGCCATGTCAAAGGAATTTCTTCAGGGCTCTGCTCGGGCGAGAGAAATTTGAGAGGTAGCATTGATATGGATTTCTCTTTTTTTCCTCAAATTTTTACCACTAATGCGGTCAGTGTTCACACATCTGTTCACAGGAGTTTGGCATATTAGTATAATTTACACTTGTGGACTAAACTTAAGGAAGTGGAAGTCTTTACGCCAGTTGTCTTTTTTTTTTTCAAGGAGACGGGCAATTTTGTTCACACTTGGTTATCTCATGTATCTTCAATAAAGGTCACTGTATATTGTTGTACCAGGTTGCGGCTTAGCAGACTCTTCAACCTTGATGCTCTCCTGTGCTGGGTCTTGCGTCTTAACCAGAGCGTGTTTCAACCATCCTACAAATTTATATAAGTGGAGATAACTCTAAGTAGCCTCCAGAATAATTTATTTATTTCTCACATCAAAGAGAGCAGTGAAGTCACACAGTGTAAACAAAATACAAATGGTGATTTTATAATACATAAATCTGTTTATAATATAAATTTGAATTTAAAATGTATGAAAAAGAATATTACAAATTAAAATAAAATAGGTGCATTAGCCCTGATGCAACAATGTCAAATATCTTTCAGAGTTATCATCTCCAATATACATGTTAAAAGGTACAACTTCCTTAAGTTTTGTTCATTAGTGCATTTGGACACACAACACCTATTAAATTGCACACAATTCCTGTCAATTGGACCTTGTTAGAAGAAATGCAAACAAATTGTGTTTCAATTAACAAATGTGGAATTGAAATATTCTTGCGTTCACAAAATTGTCATACCTTCATGTTAATTGGGGCAAGTTTTTCTCTCTCCCACAGCGAGTACCAACTAATTAATGAGTTGACTGTCTAACATTGAGGTGAATCACAGAAATTTCACCAGTTTATTGTGGGATCCCCCCCCAGGTACCCTCTCTCTATCCCTCTTTACAAAAAGCCAATATTACCCATCTTCCTTAAAGCCCCCCTCTACCCCCCCACATTGCATCATTTCCTTCTTCCCACATTTTTCTCAGAATTGATTTAGCTAATCCTGTAACACTTTGTCAAGATGGGACAATGTTCCTCCCCCCCCCCCCCCCCCCCCGACAAGGAACAAAAATCACACTGGAAAAAATTTTAGCCACATTAATCAACTCCCTGAGTAGAATGACAGCAGTTCACTGAAATGTCAAGAGTTAAACTATAGGTTGATGTGGTGGCTGTGTTTTTACTGAATCTACTTCTAACCAACAAATTATCTTCAGAAAATCACTTTTTTTTTTTGCTTATCCCTAGTACATGTGGTACAGGCCATAATAATCATGGTGATATCACAGGATTTTGCAACAGCGACCCTTTAAATTTCTACTTCTGCAATGCTGGCATCCATGACAATTTGGTCTATTATTATCTATTCCATTGCCCATTCCTACAGGAAGAGAGACTGGAAATTCTCAAAATTTCGGGGTTAACTCACTATAATGAACAACATGTATATAAAGTTTTTACTACTCTCCTGCTGGATAAAACATTTGTTTATAAATATTTTAAATTTTTTCAAGGCGATTGATAAAATGAGGGAAGAAGTGCTCAACTCCACAGACAACGGCTGATTGCTCCCCCTCCCCTCTAAATTGCTTTTCCTCCTCACTCATGTACATATATAACCTTTTAGGGCAATTCCCTTGTAAGACAATAGTGTCTTAATAAAGGTTTTTTGTTGTTGTTGTTGATAATCATGGTGGGTAGTGGTTGACAACTGCTTTTACTCCAAGTGCACCACATGTCTACTACACATGTGAAAAGCAGTTCGACTTTGCACTTTGAAAATCACATTGGGTTGATATGACTTGGAGTGTATACCTCCTATAAAGAACTAATTTTTGGAAGATCTCAGTCCTTTGTGGTATTATTGTGTGTAGATTGGATTTCTTTTTTTTTTCCCTAAATAAAGATTTCTTCTAGAGAGCCTCATTTGTGCAATTTCCAAATCTATTCTTGGTGAAAGGAAACCTCAAAATGTTTTGCTTGTTGTATGAATTATGTCTCAGTTTGAATTGGAGATTAAATAATTTTAAAAAATCCACTTCTAATTCAACGAATACAAGGTAATAAGACCAAATAAATAAATGGTGGGTGACGTTTCGGTAACAGTATTGTTACCATCTTCAGACAAAAGTACTGAAACTTCATTCGCTGTTACCGAAACATCACACACTATTTATTTATTTGGATTTGGTCTTATTACCTTATGTTTATTAACTATAATCCAAATAGTGCCTTATAATTCTAAGAATAATAATTTAGGTTGTCTTAGAAAACTTTTTTTTAAAATTATTTGTCATCTTGTTAACATACTTGATAACAGTACTATTTAAGAACATGCCGAGATATTTTTTCTCTCATTTATTCTTTTGTCTGATGATGGCAACAACACAATAAATTTACTTGTTTTTAACATTTTTATAGCAGAAGCCTTGATAACATTTTTGGTTAGTAAACAGTAGTTGTTGTAATGATAAGGCACAATTTGGATTATTCTATATACAGTTACGAGCGTCATGGCCTCTGTCACGGTTTGCTTTTTTTTTTGGAATGGCGCC
This sequence comes from Cordylochernes scorpioides, assembly GCA_030710605.1. Lineage (NCBI taxonomy): Eukaryota > Metazoa > Arthropoda > Arachnida > Pseudoscorpiones > Chernetidae > Cordylochernes > Cordylochernes scorpioides. The sequence continues at coordinate 87,568,590 of CP092865.1, forward strand.
CTCCTATTGGTCGGCTACGATCACGCCACCTTTGCCCCCCCCCCCCCCCCCCATTTCTGTAACTATTGTGTTGGAGCGGGTCGCTCCTTAAATAAATGCATATATTAGTTAATAACCAAATGGAATCCTCTCTTTCTTTTTCCCAGTAAGAGACGCCTACGGAAGCCAACAGTACATAGACAGATAAAGCACATAGGCTATAGTTATTAACTAAAATATACATTTATTTAAGTCGCCAATTTATAATTGTAACAAATAGTATTTGAATCAAAACATTCAATCGGGTAAAACACGGGCGTTGCCCGGGTCATTCGGCTAGTAGATTATATACACAAGGTAATAAAACCAAATACAAATTAATAAATAGCGTTTCGGTAACAGCGTTTGTTATTCAGCATTTTTGTCTGAAGATGGTAACAACGCTGTTACCGAAACATCGCACACTATTTATTTGGATTTGGTCTTATTACCATGTGTTTAGTAGTTGTTGTAATTAAAAAATTGTGATTTCGAAATGAATCATGTCTCAATTATTTTCTGGCATGACATTTTTTAATAATTTCATTTCCGTTATATGTAAATGATTTTTATTATATTATATATAAATTCTCAGAGATCAGTTGTATATATGTAACACCTACCACACCTCTATATATACTGTTGTAATTTGCGAAATTACTTGGCCTGATGATGAGCTAACGCTTGAAAGCTAGCCGTTTTATATTAAAGAAACTTTTTGCAATTAATTTGATCTGTGTATACCTTTTTTAATCGTCATTGCAATTATTCTGCAATCTAAAAGTTGTTGTAATGTTTACAAAATGACTTAATCCAAAAGTACTTCAGTGTCGTTATGATATTATTTATCCAATTATTTGTTTAGGCAGGTACGATAAGTTAACCCCCCACACTGATAAAACGGTGTTTACCTTACAACCCTGAACACTTGGATTTTCCTGGAAAATCCCTTAAAGATTTCTTGAAATAGCCATGGCCCACCTGTGCTGTGTGAGCAGAAGAGCTTAAATTGACTTGTTCCATATGTAAATACCTGTTTTCTTTCCTCTTTTCACTCTCCACATCTCCCATCCATATTTCCAATTTTTTTTTCTTTTTCTTTTTTATTCTTTCTTATAATCTGTATATATTTACCATATGTATATAATCTTTCTCCATTTTTTATTTCCCACTTTAATAGGTTTCTCCGTCTTGTAACCCCAAGGAGAATCATCCTCTGTAAGACCTGTGTGTCTTGATAAAGGCTTTTGTGTGTGTGTGTGTGTGATACAATTTATGTCACAGAAACATCACCTATAGATTAAGACAACCATAAACTTCCTATCCACTACAGAAGGAGAAACTCAAGTCAGGAAGAAGAGATTCTTTATATAAGAGGAGGATCACAGGGTCGGTGGAAGGCTGGTTAAACCGTTTGGTTTTCGACCACTACTCCACCATTGCCGGTCCCAAGCCCGGATGAAAAAGGAGGAGGGGGAAGCAGTAACAAGCTCACTAAAAAACCTGGGTTCAGCTGGCCTGGCTGATAGTACCCTGTAAGGGCTCCAGGGATACAGGATGAGCAGCGTTTGTACTCCATGTTAGTAGTGGCTGCACATGGTGTCTATTCCTCATGTCAGAGGCGGCCATTTCTTTTAGAGCTAAGTCAGTGGCCTGCCACTGAGTAGTGCTCCCAGTCTTAATGACATAGGCAGACTCATTCTACTTCACCCAGTGTGGAGATAAGAAAGGAGAGAGAGAGAGACGACCCGGGTTCGATTCCCGCATTGGACACTTTTTTCTGTTTAAAAAGAAAATGCTCCAATGGCCCCCGATTCTTGCAAAAGTCCAACCTAACCAGCGAGTGCAAGTAACCAAACGGGGGCTCTGGAACATTTGTAAGTGCAAAGTCGAACTGTTTTTCACATGTGTAGACATGTGGTGCACTTACAGTAAAAGCAGTCGCTAACTACCCACCATGATTATCATGGCCTGTACCACGTGTACTAGGGATAAGCAAAAAAAGAGGGGGATCGTACAAGATTTCGAGAAAGAGTACTCTGTAGAAGGGAGTCTTGTCTGAAAGTTAGTAGGATCCTCTTATAAAAGAAATCTATTCCAAGCTCTTTCTTCCTTTTTTCCCCCCATTTGATACATTATAAATAACATTGCTGATTATTGTTACTATTACTGGGTATTTCTGTATATATCCCCCCTCTTCTACTCGGAGAATCTATATAAGAATAAAAACATTCTGCATTTTCACAATAAAGACATGTCCGCAATAAAGTTTAAAAACAAAATAATTATACCAGTAAAAGAAATTAAAATATTAAGAGTCATTTTTGCAAATCATTTTAGAAAGAAAAAAAACTTAATTTCAATCCTCACATAAATATTATACTAAATAAAGCGCAAAGATTAAAAAATCTACTACTGTCAATTTGCGGAAAAGCTTGGGGTCTGAATACGCAAAAGAGACTTATATTATATAAAACAATATTTAGGCCAATGCTTTCTTTTGGATCGTAGATATGATATAACATGTATGACAGCATCCCTAGGGGGACATAGCGCTTTAAATTGAAATAAAATTAAATTATATAAGACTAAAAGGCCTTAATAAAGCTTTTTATTATTATATATATAAAAATGAATGTTTGTTTATATGTCCGGTATACACAGTAGTTCACTAATTCAAACCAAAATTTCCATACATAGGTAAAAAATATACAGGGAAGACGATAGGCTATTTAAAAATATATATAAATCAATTATTAAAACTATATATTCAAATTATTCTACTTAGCTCGCGAGCAGCGCCTCTAGCGGTGAAGATGGGAGGTAATATCAGCTGACCTAATGTACATGTAAAGTTTGGAGCGGGACGTTTCACAAGAGTGACATCCACGGCGCCAATTTATAATTGTAATGAATAGTGTTTGAATAAAACATTTAATTGGGTAAACCCGGGCGTTGCCCGGGTCATTCGGCTAGTATTAATATAAAAGCTCTTCTCCCTGACGTGTGTTTCATCTTCTATCACCTATACTTATTTGGATTGGGTGATTCTGCCCTGCCATTACTTGAGTTGTGTGCAGTGTGCCGGACACCAATGAGACAGGAAAGGAAGGCGGCGACCCTCAGAAGCAGCAGTTGTAGCGTGGCTTGATGAGCCCTGCCCTCTAACTCTACCATGAGCAAATCCTCGACCCTCTTCTACACTGTAGAAGTGGGAGACACCAAGTTTACCATCCTCAAGAGGTACCAGAACCTCAAGCCCATCGGCTCCGGGGCACAGGGAATTGTCTGGTAAGTCCATCTTCTCATTATCCCATCCAAATGGGAGATTTGTCACTAAAGACCAAATTGTGAAACCTTACTACAAGGTCTTCTTCTTTCTTATCTCTACTCAATCATGATAAAGCACAATTTGGATTATAGATTATAATAAAAGAAAATAAGACCTAATCCTAATAATTTATTAGTGTGTGACGTTTCGGCAACAACATTGTTACCATCATCAGACAAAATAATTTACCATTTATTCCTTTGTCTGATGATGGTGACAATGTTGTTGCCGAAACGTCACACACTAATAAATTATTTGGATTAGGTCTTATTTTCTTTTATTCTACTCAATCATATTAGGGTATTAAGTTGTGATCCTTGATGGTGTCTGTTTAACAACCATCATGACTGGGTGAAGTAGAATGCCTCTGCCTTTGTCATTAAGACTGGGAGCACTACTCAGTGGCAGGCCAACTTAGCTCCAAAAGAAATGGCCACCTCTGACATGAGGAACAGATGCCATGTGCAGCTGCTCCTAACATGGAGTACAAATGCTGCTCATCCTGTATCCCTGGATTAGGAGCCCTTACAGGGTACTATCAGCCAGGCCAGCTGAGTCCAGGTTTTTTTAGGGAGCTTGTTACTGCTCCCCCTCCTCCTTTTTTATCCGGGCTTGGGACCGGCAAAGGCGGAGTTTTACTACAAGGTAATAAGACCAATAAATAAATAGTGTTTGATGTTTCCAGTAATAGTGTTGTTACCATCATTAGGCAAAAGCCTGAATGTCACAAAACATTCAGTGAAATACGCAGTTTGTCTGTTGGGATCTCATTCAAATGGGATTTATCAATAAAGACCAAATTGTGAAACCCTACTACAAGGTAATAAGATAAAATTCAAAAATAAATAAATAGCGTGTGACATTTTGGTAACAGTGTTGTTGTTGCCATCAGACAAAAGTACTGAATGTCACTTTCAGTGAAATACTCATTCAGTATTTTTGTCTGATGATGGTAACAGCGCTGTTATTGAAATGTCATGGGAGTTTTCCCGTCTTAGGAGTGGATTTGTAGTGGAAGAACCATTTTTCCTCATTAATTTAGTTTTCTTAGGCATCTGTGACCCTACCTAATGCATTCAAATCTACATTTTTTTTTTAACCCCCTAAAGTCTAAATGGATTGAATATCCTATATTAAGAGCATTGTTAGATCTGTACCAAGAAAGAATTGTTTTAGGGTTAATATAACAACAATCCTTATTGGGGAAAAGGTATATCGAGATTCAAACAATAACTCTGAAAGATATTTGATACATAGTGACCTTTTTTGAAGATAAACAAGATTACCAAGTGTGAGCAAAATTACCTCTGTCTCTTTCAAAAAAATTAGATGACTGGCAACATTAAAGACTTTGCACTCAAGTTCAGTCCATGAGAGTAAATGTACAACCAATTACAAGGTTTATTTCAAGTGTAAAGGCATTTATTCTTTTGTCTGATGATGGTAACAACACGGTTGCCGAAACACCACACACTATTAATTTATTTGGATTAGGTCTTATTACCTTGTTTCTAGTGTAGAGGCACGTTGTCCTATTACAACTGTAACGGCCAAGTCACCCATCCAGTTTATCTTATCACAAAAACCCCTCACAATAGAGATTCCTGGAATACTTGCTCACCACATATTGCCATTCTGTATGCCACCTATCCATATCTGGTGGTCAATGGGTTTTGATGTGGTTTCTCTTCATTTTTTTTTACTATCCCCCACTTATAGTAAATACACACTGCGGTGGAAGGATGGTCTAAACCATTGGTTTTCGACCGCTACATCCCGAGTTTGATTACTGCATTAGGCACTTTTTTTTCTGATAAAAAAAATGCTCCAATGGCCCCTGATTCTTGCAAAAGTCCAACCTCACCAGCGAGTGCAAGTAACCGAAAGGAATTCTGGCACATTTGTAAGTGCAAAGTCGATCTGCTTTTCACATGTGTAGACATGTGGTGCACTTACAGTAAAAGCAGTCGCTAACTACCCACCATGATTATCATGGCCTGTACCAGGTGTACTAGGGATACTAGGGACGTCTCCCACATAGTGATGCTGTTACTGTATTACCTCACTTTAATATGGAATACCAGGGAACCACCAGAATCCATATAAGAATTTTTTTTTCTTTTTTTGTGAATAACAATTTAAAGAACAATTATATTTTATTGATGAAATGTGGGGAACACACACTATCTAAATTATTCAGTTATTTGTAACATTGTATTTGGGACCACACACACACACATAAACAATCCTCGTTATTTAAATATCTACCTCATATAATATAGGTATGGAACAGTAGTATCTCTATGAGAGGACCCTCATGTTAGAGGACACCTCTTTCATTTACAAAATTACCATTTTTACTATTAAGCAGCTCTCTGATAAGAGGACACCTCTCCCTAAAGGAAACTTTAGCTCTGCACTTAGATGTCCTTTACAGAGAGGTTCTACTCTATGTTATTTTATTTGGTGATACTTATTCATACACACAAAGGTCATATGAACAGTGAACTGTGATATATTGGTTACGATATTTTACCTATACATAGCTATTTAGGGATGTCCCAAATTTCATTTCTTCTGATAAATTCACTACTTTATTCTTAACAGGCAAAGGACCCTTCTTAAGTTTCCTATTCAAACTGAATGTTATCAATGATCCAACATGTAAATACCGCTTAGATGTTGAATCACCAGAGCATCTTCTTTTAACTTGCCCTCTGACTAATCAAATTGTATGTAGATACTTTGAAACAATACCAAATTCTCTTTGTGTATATACTCTATCTTATGAGATCTTTGTTAAGTTTAGAACTATTTGTACAATAATTTACAAAACACTACTAATCCATCGTGTAAATAATTAATCATATATATGTAAATAATACTAGCACAGCACAATAGTCCTTTGGACTTCGTGCTTTTGTAACAATAAATAAAAAATATTTAGGGATAAGGCAGCACCACTTAGATCTGATGAAGAATCGGGATAATCAAACCACACACTTAAAATGGCTGAACCTGGCTATAACATCACTTGGGACTGATAAGGTACAATTTGGATTATAGATTAGAACTACAAGATATTAATCTATTAAGTTCTTTTTGAAAACTATTTGCAATTCTCAGCCTGCAACCCCAAGGCATATTATTGACTGTATTGACTCATCCATTGATGAGCTCTACTCTTCCCTGGCAGACACCATCAAAAATCTCAAGCTTTACAAGCTTGATACCTTAGTGTGATTGAGTGGAGATAAGAAAGAAGAAGAAGAAAACTATTTTCTTCTTATCTGCTATATCTCATTTACACACTTGATATCGGTACTATTTAAGAACATGCTGTGATATTAAACACAAGGTAATAAGACCAAATAAATAAATAGTGTGTGACGTTTCGGTAACAGCGTTGTTACCATCTTCAGACAACGCTGGTAACAACGCTGAAACATCACACATTATTTATTTATTTGGATTTGGTCTTATTTACCTTGTGTTTATAATCTATAATCCTAAATGTACCTTATCATGCTGTGATATTTTCTCATTTAGTAATAAGATCAAATCCAAATAAATAGTGAGTTATGTTTCTGTAACAGCATTGTTACTATCTTAGACTAAAGACTGAATTTCAATCTTTTGTCTAATGATGGTAACAACGCTGTCAGTGAAATTTCACGCTTTTATTTATTTGATTTTGGTCTTATTTTCTTTTATATAGAGTAGATGAGGCACAATTTGGATTGTAGATTATAAACACAAGGTAATAAGACCAAATCCAAATAAATAAATAGTGTGTGACGTTTCGGTAACAACGTTGTTACCATCTTCAGACAAAAGTACTGAATGAGAGAATTTTACCACAGCATGCTTTTAAAAGCATGCTGTGGTAAAATTCTCTCATTCAGTACTTTTGTCTGAAGATGGTAACAACGTTGTTACCGAAACGTCACACACTATTTATTTATTTGGATTTGGTCTTATTACCTTGTGTTTATATAGAGTAGTTTCCTTACTAAAAGTTTCCATATAGATGTACTATCTATACTAGCTTTGAAAAAAGAGGGAGAGCCCAAGTTTTTAATACTAGAAAACAAGATGGGGAACAACTTTGAATAATGGTGATGGAACAATATCGGATGTTTATAACTGCGGTAGCACTGAAACAACATCTCTGTCCTTGGAAGTCAACAAGTGAAAGACTGTATAGGTAGTGTGTGTACAGATAGTTTGGCAATGGTATAAGGTGCGTTGTGCCAATTTGGAAACTGGTCATAGAATTGTATATCAGTAGTGTTGCGCTAGCTTTGAATCCCTTCCTCATGTACACTGATAAACTAAACTTGGCTCAATTACTGAACTTGATTGTAACCTACCTTAGTAGAAATCCTGTTTTACCATTCATTAAAAAGTTCCTTAGTTCTTGCTCAGGAGAATCATTTCTCTCGCAGCAATTACCAGGAAATAATCAGGTACAATTTGAATAATGGATTAGAAACATAAGGTAATTAAACCAAATAAATCCAATACACTATTTTTTAATTTGGGTTTGATCTTAATACCTTGCATTACCAGAAAATCAATAATCCATGAAGGGAGATCAAGAAAGTAGCAATTGCACAAGTTGTTGGAAAATAACCTTCTTAAATCACCAACTTCCCTTATATCTATCTAGCCATACACACAGTACACTCATGGACAAAACTTAAGGAAGTTGTACCTTTTAGCATGTATATCGGGATTCAGACAATAACTCTGAAAGATACACTCATGGACAAAACTTAAGGAAGTTGTACCTTTTAGCATGTATATCGGGATTCAGACAATAACTCTGAAAGATACACTCATGGACAAAACTTAAGGAAGTTGTACCTTTTAGCATGTATATCGGGATTCAGACAATAACTCTGAAAGATACACACATAGACAAAACTTGAGGAAGTTGTACCTTTTAGCATGTATATCGGGATTCAGACAATAACTCTGAAAGATACACTCATAGACAAAACTTGAGGAAGTTGTACCTTTTAGCATGTATATCGGGATTCAGACAATAACTCTGAAAGATACACTCATGGACAAAACTTGAGGAAGTTGTACCTTTCAGCATGTATATCGGGATTCAGACAATAACTCTGAAAGATACACTCATAGACAAAACTTAAGGAAGTTGTACCTTTTAGCATGTATATCGGGATTCAGACAATAACTCTGAAAGATACACTCATGGACAAAACTTAAGGAAGTTGTACCTTTTAGCATGTATATCGGGATTCAGACAATAACTCTGAAAGATACACTCATGGACAAAACTTAAGGAAGTTGTACCTTTTAGCATGTATATCGGGATTCAGACAATAACTCTGAAAGATACACTCATGGACAAAACTTAAGAAAGTTGTACCTTTTAGCATGTATATCGGGATTCAGACAATAACTCTGAAAGATACACTCATGGACAAAACTTAAGGAAGTTGTACCTTTTAGCATGTATATCGGGATTCAGACAATAACTCTGAAAGATACACTCATGGACAAAACTTAAGGAAGTTGTACCTTTTAGCATGTATATCGGGATTCAGACAATAACTCTGAAAGATACACTCATGGACAAAACTTAAGGAAGTTGTACCTTTTAGCATGTATATCGGGATTCAAACAATAACTCTGAAAGATACACTCATGGACAAAACTTAAGGAAGTTGTACCTTTTAGCATGTATATCGGGATTCAAACAATAACTCTGAAAGATACACTCATGGACAAAACTTAAGGAAGTTGTACCTTTTAGCATGTATATCGGGATTCAGACAATAACTCTGAAAGATACACTCATGGACAAAACTTAAGGAAGTTGTACCTTTTAGCATGTATATCGGGATTCAGACAATAACTCTGAAAGATACACTCATGGACAAAACTTAAGGAAGTTGTACCTTTTAGCATGTATATCGGGATTCAGACAATAACTCTGAAAGATACACTCATGGACAAAACTTAAGGAAGTTGTACCTTTTAGCATGTATATCGGGATTCAGACAATAACTCTGAAAGATACACTCATGGACAAAACTTAAGGAAGTTGTACCTTTTAGCATGTATATCGGGATTCAGACAATAACTCTGAAAGATACACTCATGGACAAAACTTAAGGAAGTTGTACCTTTTACCATGTATATCGGGATTCAGATAATAACTCTGAAAGATACACTCATGGACAAAACTTAAGGAAGTTGTACCTTTCAGCTTGTATATCAGGATTCAGACAATAACTCTGAAAGATACACTCATGGACAAAACTTGAGGAAGTTGTACCTTTCAGCATGTATATCGGGATTCAGGCAATAACTCTGAAAGATACACTCATGGACAAAACTTAAGGAAGTTGTACCTTTTAGCTTGTATATCGGGATTCAGACAATAACTCTGAAATATATTATAGTGATCTTTATTGAAGACACACGAGCTAACAGATGAGAAGACACACCAAGTATGAATAAAATTGCCTCTGTCTCCTTCAAAAAATGATGACATGCGACATAAAAATATGAAACTTGATAGGGAATTTTAAATCTGTTTCTTATGAGGTGTTTTAAGGACAGTTACCTACCCATCCAGATAAATACATGAAAGCTGGCCATCTTCTAATAAGACTTGGAAATAATATTTTTCTGCCATTATCATATCCCTTTTTGGATTGTGTCAAGCAATCTAAAAAGAGCTTGTGGTTTTTAAATCAAAATTACAAATTGTGATAATTATTTTCCCTCACGTGCACACCAAGTAAATTATACATGTCAAACTTTAAAAAAAAAAAAGAAGACTCATCTGGAAATAAATTCCTTAGGTGGGTTAAAAACACCCAATCCTTTGGTAAAGAGTTGAATGTGTTAACCAATTATCACAAATTGGACTCTGTTTTACCAACCTGTGGTAGTTGTAATAGTAAAAAGGAGGAATTCAGTTATCATGTTATCATTATCCACACAGACAAACCCCAGAATATATACATAGCCTCAAAACTGTGACATTACTCTGCCCAGACTAGCTCTATATGCCAGTTTCTTTCATATAGGTCAAATATAAAGTAACACAAATGCTCCAATGGCCCCCGATTCTTGCAAAAGTCCAACCCCACCAGCGAGTGTAAGTAACCAAACAGGGCTCTGGCACATTTGTAAGTGCAAAGTCGAACTGCTTTTCACATGTGTAGACATGTGATGCGCTTACAGTAAAAGCAGTCGCTAACTACCCACCATGATTATCATGGCCTGTACCACGTGTACTAGGGATAAGCAAAATTAAAGTAAGTAACACAAGGTAAAAAGAGCGAATTCAAATAAATAGTGTGTGACATTTCAGTAACAGCATTGTTGTTACCATGTATAACCTGTTATTACCTTGTGTTTCTAATCTATAATCCAAATTGTGCCTTATCATAAAGTATATGCAGAATTCAAACAGACTATGCAAATTAACCTGTAAATAGGTTAATTTGCATATTACAATGTTGAAGCTATGACAATATTAACTCTGATTAGACCTACCTGAGAGTAAACATTTCACCCAGATATATCCCATATTGTGTAGAAACATGCACTGAGAGAACAAACTTTTATTGATATAAATTGATGAGGAGTAAATAGGGAACCACAGATTTGCATTCTTTCCTCTTGTCAAAGTGTTTGGTAGTTACAAGGTTGTTAGAGAAAAGGCTGGTTAATGATGATTTTTTTGTTCACCTTGCACACCCACATAAAGGAAAGGAGAAGGAATGCACTGGTGTTGAATCAGCAAAAACGGGAAGTGTAGGTAGGAAATTTGATCAGGTCAATGTTGAAATAATAGGCAATCTCTTGCTGAGCAAGTGACATTATCTATCTATATGTTATAGCTTTCTTATTAGAAGTATTCCATTCAATCGGGCTATCAATGCTCTAATAATTGTTTCCATATTACAGTAGAACCTCCCTTTAAGCGGACATCTCTTCACAAAGGACAGTTTTCATTTGCAAAATTACCATTTTTACAATTTTGCAACTCTCCGGTAAGAGGACACCTCTCCCTAAAGGACACTTTGGCTCTGAAATTAAGTCTCCTTTACAGGGAGGTTCTACTGTATTAGAGGAAAAATATAAAGGTAATATACACTCATAGGGACAAAATTGTACATTAAACTCATGGATTTAAATACATATTATGAAAAAGGCATCTCCTTATCGTGCAACTGAAAGTTGCTGATGGCTTGCGCCATCAATCGGAATAAATATCAACTATTATCGTTGATTTTTAATTATTCCAGAATTGGCCAAATACCCATTCTTGATTAATCAAGAAAAGCTAACCACGGACGCGTATATAGTAGAGAGCCTATTGTAAGGACTTCAAGTGTTTCTCTGGTGTTTAGTCAGCAATTATTTCAAGCAAGTTGACTGCTACTGTAAAAATGTTCCATGAGAAACCTCCCTGAATGTCAGAGTAAAACTGACTTGTCCTTCTTTCTTATCTCCACACTGGGTGAAGTAGTCTGCCTTTGTCATCAAGACTGGGAGCACTACTCAGTGGCAGGCCGACTTAGCTCCGAAAAAAAAAAGGCCACCTCTGACATGAGGAACAGACGGCATGTGCAGCCGCTCCTAACATGGAGTACAAACGCTGCTCATCCTGTATCCCTGGATTAGGAGCCCTTACAGGGTACTATCAGCCGAGCCAGCTGAGCCCAGGTTTTTTAACCAGCGTGTTACTGCTCTCCCTCCTCCTTTTTTATCCGGGCTTGGGACCGGCAAAGGCAGAGTTTCTGACCTGACATAACCCAATGAGAGATACATAGGAGTATCTGATGTGAACTGCCAACTAACCCGTGTAAATGTACCATAATATAATGGAGTCTGTGTGTTGCAGTGCTGCCTACGACACCGTCACAGAACAGAATGTGGCCATAAAGAAACTCAGTAGACCTTTCCAGAATGTCACCCATGCCAAAAGAGCTTACAGAGAATTTAAGTTGATGAAGTTAGTCAACCACAAAAATGTAAGTCCCATCCCTCTTTTTACTGTATTCTCTACTTTTCTAAATATGGTGGTAATGCTTATCTCCATGGTTAAACCAATTCCTGAAGTCCTCTCCAATTTTTGTGATTTCTAAATGTAGGTTACACATGCAGAAAACTTAAAAGATCACAATTTGTCCCCCTTTCACTCACTCAGATTTCACTTTTAGTAAGATAAACTATAAGGTATTATAGGGAGTGAGTAATCAATATTGCCACGTGGAAAATTAGGGAAGACAAAAACTTCAGGAGGAAACAATTTATTTCAGGGAAGGACAAACTATGAATTGTAAACAAAAGATAAGCTACGAGGGAAATTTACAGAGTCGCAAGATATAATCATAAAAATGACCACTCTGTTAATAAAAAATAATAAAATTAATAAATACCATGTTACAATATGCAATAAATCAGGTTATTTTAACACCATTTTTTCAAATAAAATAACATACACTCTTGTCCTTACTGCAATGGAAAAATATTGGAAGGGCTCGGCTCATTAGTGGTTTTGCCACTCTAATCAACCCTACTGCTATAAATTACAAGATAACAAGAACAAATCAACAGTGTATCATGTTTCGCAAACAGCGTTGTTACCATCATCATACTTTCTTAAGATTTTTTCCCCCAAGAAATCCCTAAATACTTTCGTCCAAATTTTTATAATACTCAATTTGTTACAAACCACAGAAATTTCAAAAGTTTTTTCAATAGAATAAAGGCAGTGGAGGATTCAAGTTGCTTTTGTGGTATTGAGGAACAAACCTCAAGACATCTACTGATCGATTGCCCAGCATTTCAAGATTATAAAATGAAGAATGAACTAGTTGTTTGTGAACTTAACGATTTGATTTCCGATAAAAAATCATATTTAAAGTTCAATTCATTTTGTAAATACATTCTAAACTTTCTACAAAATCTGGATCTCTAATGTTTTCATGCGTTGGATAATGTAAATAGCTTATGTAAATAAACTTTTCTCCTTGTTTGGCGCAAGTATCCCTTGTGGGATATAGCGCTTTGGAAATAAAATAATTGGAAATCAGACTAAAGAATAAATGATTTTATAGTTTATCCTGTAGTTCTGATCTATAATCTAAACAAATTATGGCTTATCATTCTGCAATGAATGTTGTAAAATGTCTGTTTATATAATAAGCATGCTTGAAGGTATTTCTTGGTTTAGGTATTTAACTAATCTATAGACATAAGCTTTGAGAACAGTAAGAAAAACTGTCATTCTTTACTTTTATTTAGAGCTTTTCTTTCACTCAAGCTGGTGAAATGTTGTTGTTTCTTATCCCTTTGTATAAAAATTACACAAATTCCATGAGTTCATGCTCCTCCAGCTGTTTTATTATGAGCAGCAGGCCTCTCAGGGCTGCAGCTTTCATTGATCATGGAACCATTTTTTATTATTTCAATTCAAAACGCTATGTCCCCCTAGGGACACTTGCGCAAAATGTACATACAAATATAACAAAGAAAATATTCAACATGGAAAGATACACAGAAAGCGACTTAGAAAGATTCATAAATATTATTTACATATAGAGATATTCTTTGAATTTTATTTACAGTTACATCATTAAATTTAAAAATATATACATATATACACACACATATACACGCATACACCTATATATTGTTTACAATCACAAGATATGTCCAATATTTCCTTGAGATTGTTACATTAAAGACCATTTTTCTATGGAACCATGATGAACCATGGTGAAATGTTCCTTGCAACAATTGTATGGTAGGTGTGACAGAAGGATAAAGAGTGTGTGTGAAGTAACAGACAGACTGTGGTGGGCAGATAATTGGGCTCCTAAATGCCTTCACCCCCCAGAAATGTCTGGAGGACTTCCAAGATGTGTACCTGGTGATGGAGTTGATGGATGCCAACCTCTGCCAGGTCATCCAGATGGATCTGGACCATGAGAGGATGTCCTACCTCCTCTACCAGATGTTGTGTGGCATCAAACATCTCCACTCTGCTGGTATAATCCACCGGGTGGGTACCACGTCTGTTCATGGCTTCACATTTCAATGATAGGAACATTTATTTGTAACTAGACGGGTGACCCGGGCTTCGCCCCGGGATTGACCCGTGTGCATATCTACCCGAGTGATATATATTTAGATAAGATTTTTTAAAATAATTGTTTGTTATTAGCATTATCTATTTGTTTGCATCAGCATTATTTAATCTAATCTTTGATAGAGGGCGCTGTTTTGACATTTCAATGATAGGAATATTTATTTGTAACTAGACGGATGACCCGGGCAACGCCCGGGTTTACCCGATTAAATGTTTTATTCAAACACTATTCGTTACAATTATAAATTTGGCGCCGTGGTTGTCACTCTTGTGAAACGTCCCGCTCCAAACTTTACATGTACATTAGGTCAGCTGATATTACCTCCCATCTTCACCGCTAGAGGCGCTGCTTGCGAGCTAAGTAGAATAATTTGAATATATAGTTTTAATAATTGATTTATATATTTTTTAAAATAGCCTATCGTCTTCCCCGTATTTTTTAACCTATGTATGGAAATTTTGGTTTGAATTAGTGAACTACTGCGAATTTGTATACAGGACATACATACAAACAAACATTCATTTTTATATATATAGATATCACAAAATAATCTATGGTGGCCTACTCTGTTTGTCATCATTAGTCACATGATGTCGGCATTTTATTTGTAAATACAGTTAAACCTGTCTATAGCGCCCGATTTTAAATACGTAGTACGATGCGATTACATTAAAAGTGACCTGTCTATAGCACCCTATTTTGGTGAGTCCCAAGAGGGGGCGCTATAGACAGGTTTAACTGTACATTGTTTAGATATCTCTCTGTTTTTTTTTTTTTCAATATCTCTCTCTATATATAAATAACAATGTTTGTATGTTTGTTTGTTTGTATGTCCGGTATACAAATTTGCAGTAGTTCACTAATTCAAACCAAAATTTCCATACATAGGTAAAAAAAAATACGGGGAAGACGATAGGCTATTTAAAAAAATATATAAATCAATTATTAAAACTATATATTCAAATTATTCTACTTAGCTCACGAACAGCACCCTCTATCAAAGATTAGATTAAATTATGCTGATGCAAACAAATAGATAATGCTAATAACAAACAATTATTTTAAAAAATCTTATCTAAATATATATCACTCGGGTAGATATGCACACGGGTCAATCCCGGGGCGAAGCCCGGGTCACCTGTCTAGTTGAAAATAATGTTAAATACTATCCTTGTAAAAAATAACTTTGTTTTATGATTACTTTATGTTCTGGTCTGACTTATAATCTTGATATGGAACCAGGGAATACTGACATGAAGTCCAGGATGATGTAACAATATAGATGGCTTCTGTACATGTTCTTGAAATATTTTGATCAGTAGAGTTTTTTTTTTCAATGTTTCAACAAAAATATTTTGTTCTCATTAGGAAAAAATTAAAAAATGAACTTTACAGAAAGGTGTTATTATATAAATATATTTTTAATTCATTTCAATAAAATACAATATAATAAGACTAAATCCAAGTAGTTAGTGCGACATTTCAGTAACAGCATTGTTACCATTGTCCATTATGCCTTATTGCCTTTCCATATATTTCATTTTAAATTTTTTCCTGTTTAAATATTTTTGTTGAAAAAATAAAAAATCTACTGGCCGAAGTGTCATACTTCAAGAACAAGCACCTGTTCTGTCCTCCCAAGAGAACAAGTCTTTGATTTCCAGACTTAAGTCTGATCATCTACGGACAATGACTTTCCAGAATGGTTGCAGGGTTTTCCCACTATGTACTAAGTGCAATTCTCAGCCTGCAACCCCAAGACATATTATTGACTGTATTGACATTGACTCATCCATTGATGAGCTCTACTCTTCCCCGGCAGACACCATCAACAAGCTTTACAAGCTTGATACCTTAGTGTGATTGAGTGGAGATAAGAAAGAAGAAGAATAATAATAAATGCCGGCCAGGTAACTTCTATCTTCAAGACTTCTGTACATGACTTGAGTAGGCCATACTATATACAGTTACGAGCGTCTTTCCTAATCAATCCGTCATCGGGCCGGCCGACTCTGTCACGGTTTGCCGGCGCCCTCCTATTGGTCGGCTACGATCACGTGTCATCGTTTGCTGCGCCACCCTGCCAGCGGCGCGCGCCCGTTGGCTGCCGGCGAGCATGTGATTTCCCTGTGCGCGCGCATGGCGGGCGGTAGGCGGTAGAATTGCAACAAATAGTATTTGAATCAAAGCATTCAATCGGGTAAAACACGGGCATTGCCCGGGTCATTCGGCTAGTGTTAATATATTCTTAAATAGATTATTTCAAACAGATGTTATACTCGGGACCAAAAATAACTTCAAGTTACCGATAGAAACACCATGACTATATAGGTAGGATACATGAAACACCTTCTGTGTTGATTCAGCTTTTCCTTGTCTTATATTGCTTTGGGAAATGTGCTTTATAAGGCTTTGTATTTCAGCATTTAAATTAGAGCCTGGAAAGGTTGTAGTGTGTTTTCTAAGCCAAGAAGGGGAGGTTTCCTGAGGTACAGATTGTCCAATGCCTATATTGTAGGAGAGAAAATACAGGCAATAAGACCAAATAAATAAATAGTGTGTGACGTTTCTGTAACAGCATTGTTGCCATCTTCAGACAAAAGTGCTGAATGAGAAAATTTTACCACAGCATGTTTTATTCATATAGCAATTTTGTCTGAAGATGGTAACAATGCTGTTACAGAAACATCACACACTATTTATTTATTTGGATTTGGTCTTATTACCTTGTGTTTATAATCCAAATTGTGCCTTATCATGTAGAATAGTATGTTTGAGGTGTGTGTTACAGGACCTGAAGCCCAGCAACATAGTGGTGAAGTCGGACTGCACCCTGAAGATTCTGGACTTTGGACTGGCCAGGACAGCAGGCACTACGTTCATGATGACCCCCTATGTGGTGACCCGGTACTACAGGGCCCCGGAGGTGATCCTGGGCATGGGCTACAAGGAGAATGTGGACATCTGGTCTGTGGGCTGCATCATGGGGGAGATGATACGTGGAGCCGTACTCTTCCCTGGCACTGACCGTATCCTTTCTTGGTGTGATCTCTATCACAGGTTTTTATATAGAATCCCTTCTCAAATTTTATCTTATTATTGTGAGAATATTTTTGTTTTTAGTGTCCTTCAAGTAGAGTTTGACAATGGTGACACTATGGACAAATATTCTCCAATTTGATCTGTTAGTGACCATGGCTCTCATCTACCCATGATTTCTGGAAGCTTTCTTGACCCCTTTTAGCCAGGTCATTACAAGTCTTCCTCTCTTCCTTCAATCTTTCCCAACATCTTTTCTATACCATTTGCTCTCATAATATGCCCAAAATTGGGGGTCGGTGGAACGTTGGTTAAACCGTTTGGTTTTCGACCACTACAACCTGGGTTCGATTCCTGCATTGGACACTTTTTTCTGTTAAAAAAAAAAATTAAAAAATGCTCCAATGGCCTCCGATTCTTGCAAAAAGTCCAACCCCACTAGTGAGTGCAAGTAACCAAACGGGGCTCTGGCACATTTGTAAGTGCAAAAGTCGAACTGCTTTTCACATGTGAAGACATGTGGTGCGCTTACAGTAAAATGCAGTCGCTAACTACCTACCATGATTATCATGGCCTGTACCACGTGTACTAAGGATAAGCAAAAAAAAAAATGTGCCCAAAATAGGTCAGGCTTTGTTTACATATTTGGGATTCTAGGGATCAACCAGGATTAATTTCATTTAAGATTGAAACATTTAACCTCTACATGACCCTCTACATGATCGTATCAAGTCTTGTTCTGGTAGACTTGATGCTGTAACCAGGAGGGATACTGAGTTCAACTGACCCGGTTGATAGACCTTAGCAATGGTCCTACTCCAGGGATACGGAGGAGCTGCGTCTGTACTCATGTTAGAGTCAGCAACAAAGGCTTCCATGTTAGGAATAGCCTCAAACTACAGGCAAAGTCAGACTTTCACCAAAGTGTGCCTGGATCATGGTGCCATGATTAACGAAAGCTGCACCCCTACACCCCATTCCATGAGATCATGAACTCTTGGAATTCGTGTAATATTTACACAAGGGGATAAGAAACAACAACAACACATTTAACCTTTTAAATGTCCATGGCACTCTGTGTAGCTTTCTTCATGTCAACGTTTTGTAAACTTCAATTTTTGTTTCTTTTCTGATTGCCCAACTCTCACTTTCATAAGTGACTGCAGAGAATACAATCCAGTAGAAATTGACAGCTCTGGCTACATGCTAGGCTGAGCCTTGGATGTAGCCACTTCAGGAATGGAGAAGTCATTATTGCTGCAGCATCTTCAATATAGCTCAACTATGGCATTCTCACCGTGTTATTTAGTAAAAATCCCGAGTTCAACTGACCCGGTTGATGGTCCTCAACAAGGGTCCCACTCCAGGAATACGGAGGAGCTGTGTCCGTACTCATGTTAGAGTGCAGCAAAGGCTTCCATGTTAGGAACAGCCTCAAACTACAGGCAAAGTCAGACTTTCACCAAAGTGTGCCTGGATCATGGTGCCATGATCAACGAAAGCTGCACCCCTATACCCCATTCCATGAGATCATGAACTCATGGGATTCGTGTAATCTTTACACAAGGGGATAAGAAACAACAACAACAACATGGTTTTGGAAAAGTAAAATTATCTACAATTCCTATAAAATAACAAACAAAACGGCTTCCAAATGAGTTTCAGGCCTTATTTTATATTCTTCTCAAGTTTTGAGGTTTCACAAACCCTTCTACAAAATATACTCCTATGTGTTTGGGAGAGGCCGCTGCTTATCATAAAATAGCTCAAGGAGCATGAACTCATGGAATTGGTGTATTCTTTGCACAAGTTGGTTAAGAAACAAAAAAAAAATTATGAAATCCTACCTCTCTCTCTTGTTTTCTGAATCTGATTGGCCGTAATACAGAGATATAAACGATAATTATTTATTACCAGTTGCAAATTTCCAGACTTAAGTCTGGTCATCTACGGACAATGACTTTCCAGAATGGTTGCAAGGTTTTCCCACTATGTACTAAGTGCAATTCTCAGCCTGCAACCCCAAGACATATTATTGACTGTATTGACTCATCCATTGATGAGCTCTACTCTTCCCCGGCAGACACCATCAAAAATCTCAAGCTTTACAAGCTTGATACCTTAGTGTGATTGAGTGGAGATAAGAAAGAAGAAGAAGACCACTTGCATATAAGACACGCTATATCCGATCTGGATAATTGCTTGTGAAAACTATTTACAATAATTCATATTATAGTAGAGTAGATAACAGAATTGTCAAAAAGAAAATAAATAATTAAGAAACCTTGAATAAACATATACTCTAAACAAATATGTTGCCTTCCTCTAAATATATGGATGGATTGAACTTTTAAACTCTTGGACAAAACTTAAGCAAGTGGAAAGTCTGATGTCTGCCAGCTGTCTGCTTTTCTTGAAGGAGACAGGTTGTTCACACTAGGTTATCTCGTGTTGTCTTCAATAAAGGTTACTGTAATATCTTTCAGTTATTGTCCGAATCCCAATATATACATGGTAAAAAGTACAACTTAAGTTTTGTCTCCATGAGTGTACCTTTCAACAACAATTCCTCACCTTTTATACTTTAGATTGTTGAAATATAAAAGAGAGGAATTACGTTGGTTGATGTGGAGAGTTGTCATTATACAAACTCTGCACCTAGCATGCTTCACTACCTGGAATGTTTGTTCCTTCACTCTCTCCGCAGACATTGACCAGTGGAACAAGATAATTGAACAGCTGGGAACTCCTTCTCAAGACTTCATGCGACGGCTTCAGCCTACTGTCAAGAATTATGTGGAAAACAGGCCGAAGCATGCCGGATATAATTTTGAAAAGTTGTTCCCAGATGTTCTCTTCCCAGCCGATAGCTCGGAGCACAGCCGCCTTAAAGGTAAACTTCCTTCTCATCATTATGGTGTGTGTGAGTGGCCGCCTTATTTTCCCCCATTTACATCTGCTACAAATGTGAAAAACTTCTTTTTAGGAGAGTTGGAGCTCTTGTGAAATACTGAGCTTAACATTGGCTTCAATTGAGTACAGTAGAAGGTACAGTGGAGTGGACCCAGGAGGAGCTCTGAAATAGACAGCATCAAACAACACTAACAAGATTTAGAGCAGGCCATCTCAAGCCATTGAAGATAGAAAATAATAACAAAATCTATCCCACTTGCCCAAAATGTAGCTTGGCACCTGCAGCTCCAGAACACATTTTGGCTTGCATTAGATGCACTAAACAGGACCTTTGGGAGAGGCCGCTGCTCATCATAAAACAGCTCGAGGAGCATGAACTCATGGAATTCGTGTAATCTTTACACAAAGTGATAAGAAACAACAACAACACAGTAGAACCTCTCTCAAGAGAACAACACCTATAAGAAACAGAAGCATCAAGGTACAAATGTTTCTTTTTTAAATATAAACAAGCTTCCACTGTCCTTACTGCAATTAAAAAATATTGGAAGGGTTTGGCTTATGAGTGGTGAACCCTCCCAGCAGTTAGACCAATTCAATCTACCAGACTGCTTCTTAAGAGTTCTAATACTGTATTGGACCATTCTGCTTATATATACTGAAATGAAGGGTGGAATCTTGGATATGGTATTCAGACAAATTATGGGCGTAAGCTTTTAGGACAGTAGAATTACATATAAATATTTGAATTGAGCAATGCTCTTTTGAAAACAATAAGTACAAGGCCAGTTAGGCATAATTAATTATAAGGTGATAAAGTGCCATCTCTAGATATAAGAAATGGAAGCATCAAAGCACAAATGTTTCTTAGAATAAAACCTGGGGGTCAGTGGAAAGATGGTCTAAACCGTTGGTTTTCGACCGCTACGACCCGGGTTCGATTCCTGCATTGGGCACTTTTTTCTGATTAAAAAAAAAAGTCCAACCCCACCAGCGAGTGCAAGTAACCAAACAGGGCTCCCTGGCACATTTGTAAGTGAAAAGTCGAACTGCTTTTCACATGTGTAGACACGTGGTGCACTTACAGTAAAAGTAGTTGCCTACTTTTACCCACCATGATTATCATGGCCTGTACCACGTATACTAGGGATAAGCAAAAAAAAAAAAAAAACGAATACCACCTAGTTGCAGAGCCATAGTATCTTTTATGGAGAGGTGTCTTTCTATTGGAGAGCTGCTAAATAGTAAAAATGACAATTATGTGATAATGAAAACTGTCCTTTGTAGAGAGGTGTTTTCTAGTGCGAGTGTCCTCTCATAGAGGTTCTACTGTATATTTCTGGTAAATCAAGTAGTTTTGGGTTGTTTATCAGATGATGCTCATAGCAAAAAATAATAATAATACATTTACTTGGCTGGTTTGATGAATTCAGGCTGTTTTTTTTTTTTAAATTAGATCATACATAATGATGATGGTTTAAATTACTCAGAATGTCGGAGGGTGTCTATAAACATGGATGCAAAAGTTTAGATATCAAATAGCTGGAACCTCCTTAGATGTGGCTTTATATATGTTATATAAAAATATTATTTTATTCAAAATTATATTTCATAGATTCAAATACTCTGTTAAATCGACCGCCAGAGGTCACGCTTCCCCTATAAAAACTCATTGTTGTTGTTTCCCGATGGCCGGCTCAAACCTTTTGTACATTATGTAAATAAGTTTTTCATTTTTTTTTTATTCTTACGCCTTAAGCCAGGCAGTACTCTTATCAAATTATGTTTTTATATATTCCTTAGCTCAATTAAAGCAATTACTGATCAAAACCATTTTTATTATTATACTTTCAAGATTTTAACCACGACTGTGTATTACCATAGCATAATCCTCAAGATAATCCAAAATCAAGCAGAAAATCTCACTTTTTATAATATATTTTTTGACATTTTTAGCATGATTCATGGATACTTATATTGACGTAATTTAGTCTCCATGACCTTGTAGGACAATAGGATAATTATTTTTAAAAAAGGATTATTCTTTTATGCTATTTGTATATTTCTCTGAGCATAGGCTGTAAATAACTGCACTAGATACCTACTCACATATTCTCATGCCCAGCAATGGCTGCAGCCTTGCAGAAAATTGACTTAGACCCAGAGCAGCAGCTTTACACACCTAAGATAGTGGATATTGCTGCTGCTGTGATGGTGATGCATGGAGATAACTGCACTAGATTAGGCTTGAATATTAAAGTGTTTATATTAACATAGTTAAAAAAATAAAAAATAAAATAAAACCTAATCCAAATAATTTATTAGTATGTGACGTTTCAGCAACAACATTGTCACCATCATCAGACAATTTTGTCTGATGATGTTAACAATGTTGTTGCTGAAACGTCACATACTAATAAATTATTTGGATTAGGTCTTATTTTCTTTTTTTTTTTATTATAATATATATTCCAAATTGTGCTTTATCATTAACATAATTATTTAAAAAAATAAAAAAAAAGAAGGCATCTCCTGATCATGTAGCTAATATTGCTAATGGCGTATCTGTCAGAAAAAAAAAAATCAACTAATTGTTGGTATTTAATTTATTTTCGGCTACATGAACTCAGTAGATTTTGTTTAAATATATACAAATAGAAGATTACATGAGGAGCTTCTTTTTCGATTTATTGCAAGCTTTCGAACCTTTCGATTCTTCTACAGGCATGGATAGAATGAATATACTAACAGGATTTATACACGTTTGAGCCATTATTTATGTTTTGTGTATGTTGTATATAATGGCTCAAACGTGTATAAATCCTGTTATTATATTCATTCTATCCATGCCTGTAGAAGAACCGAAAGGTTCGAAAGCTTGCAATAAATCGAAAAAGAAGCTCCTCATGTAATCTTTTATTCGTATATATTTAATTTATTGATATTTATTCTGACAGATGGTGCAAGATATCAGCAACTTTTAGTTCCACGTTCAGGAGATGTCTTAATTTAACCACCTGATCCCAGGACAATTTCACTTTTGTACTGTTTTTTCACATTTTGATTATTATCATTTATGACCTATTATTGTTGTTGTCATTTTTGTTTTGTATATACAAGGCAACAGTCCCATACTCCTCCTATTATCCCCACTATTTATTTTTTTTTAAATATTTATTTTAATATTAAGTTGTAGCTAGCTGTATATAACAAGCATTGAGCATGTGTGTGTGTGTGCTAACTGCAGGGATGATTGCAGCCAGCCAAGCCCGCGACCTGCTCTCCAAGATGCTGGTGATTGACCCGGAGAAGAGGATATCTGTGGAGGAAGCTCTGATGCACCCTTACATCAATGTGTGGTATGATGAGTCGGAGGTGAATGCGGTGAGTTATCTCCTACCCCACCTAACAAACCGTGGTATTCCAATGGTTGATGTACAGCCGGCCCCCGCACCCTACGACCACTCCGTAGATGAGAGAGAGCACACTGTAGAGCAATGGAAAGGTAAGTTCTGATGTCCCTAAACCTTTGTTTACATCTTCACAATGTGTTGAGATAGCATCTTTTTGTTCACACAAAGAAAGAAAGTTTTCGAGAAGTGTCTTTTAATTATTGTAGTAAGTAATATTAATAATGAAGCAACTAGAGGAATAATAAATGCTTTAAGGTAAGAGTATAATTATTATTTATAACATATATATAGAAACATAATATAAACAACTTTAACAAACATACACTCATGGACAAAACTTAAAGAAGTTGTACCTTTCAGCATGTATATCTGGATTCAGACAATAACTCTGAAAGATACACTCATGGACAAAACTTAAGGAAGTTGTACCTTTCAGCATGTATATCTGGATTCAGACAATAACTCTGAAAGATACACTCATGGACAAAACTTAAGGAAGTTGTACCTTTCAGCATGTATATCTGGATTCAGACAATAACTCTGAAAGATACACTCATGGACAAAACTTAAGGAAGTTGTACCTTTCAGTATGTATATTGGGATTCAGACAATAACTCTGAAAGATACACTCATGGACAAAACTTAAGGAAGTTGTATCTTTCAGCATGTATATCTGGATTCAGACAATAACTCTGAAAGATATACTCATGGACAAAACTTAAGGAAGTTGTATCTTTTAGCATGTATATCGGGATTCAGACAATAATTCTGAAAGATACACTCATGGACAAAACTTAAGGAAGTTGTACCTTTCAGTATGTATATTGGGATTCAGACAATAACTCTGAAAGATACACTCATGGACAAAACTTAAGGAAGTTGTATCTTTCAGCATGTATATCTGGATTCAGACAATAACTCTGAAAGATATACTCATGGACAAAACTTAAGGAAGTTGTATCTTTTAGCATGTATATTGGGATTCAGACAATAATTCTGAAAGATACACTCATGGACAAAACTTAAGGAAGTTGTACCTTTCAGCATGTATATTGGGATTCAGACAATAACTCTGAAAGATACACTCATGGACAAAACTTAAGGAAGTTGTACCTTTCAGCATGTATATTGGGATTCAGACAATAACTCTGAAAGATACATTCATGGACAAAACTTAAGGAAGTTGTACCTTTCAGCATGTATATTGGGATTCAGACAATAACTAAAAGATACATTCATGGACAAAACTTAAGGAAGTTGTACCTTTCAGCATGTATATTGGGATTCAGACAATATCTCTGAAAGATACACTCATGGACAAAACTTAAGGAAGTTGTACCTTTCAGCATGTATATTGGGATTCAGACAATAACTCTGAAAGATACACTCATGGACAAAACTTAAGGAAGTTGTACCTTTCAGCATGTATATTGGGATTGAGACAATAACTCTGAAAGATATTGTTGTTGTTGTTGTTTCTTATCCCCTTGTGTAAAGATTACACTGAAAGATATTAGTGAACTTTATTGAAAACACACAAGATAACCAAGTGTCAAAAAAAAAATTATGTCTCTTTCAAAAAAAAAGTGAAAATGAATGATTGGCGACATCAAAGTCTTCCACTTGCTTAAATTTTGTCAATGAATGTATATATCTAAGGAGCGTGCGTGGCAGCAATGACCAAATAGACTGAGACAGATAGGATGGGGCATAAGGATTTTTCCTCTTTCAAGAAAAAAAAAAAAAATTCTTAAGAGACTGAACATATCAATGTTGCACTAGATGAAAACAATCAGTATTTTTGTTCTAGCAACCTTAATCTAGGATAAGGCTTCCAGGGAAAACATTGGTTGAACAGCAATGAGCTTAGAATGGTCACTGCCCTTTGTTCTAAATTTGTATCTGCATGGCTGAGTCACATTTTCCCTTTTAGCCAATGTTGCCTGCTTCTCCTTGTCACTATGGTGGTGTCAGACCACGAATGTAAATCCCACTAAGGCTCTATTTATCTCCCGGTGTGTGTTATATCACTCAACACACTCTCTATAGCCAAATTATAAGCAATATTGAACTTATGGAATTCATATAGTCCTTACTCAAGGGGATAAGAAACAACAACATAAGCATTATGGGGGAGAGATTAGAAAAATCTGCTTTATCTTCTTCTTCTTCTTCTTTCTTATCTCCACCCAATCATATTAGGGTATCAAGTTGTGACCCTTGATGTTGTCTGTTTGACAACCATCGTGACTGGGTGAAGTAGAATGCATCTGCCTTTGTCATTAAGACTGGGAGCACTACTCAGTGGCAGGCCGACTTAGCTCCAAAAGAAATGGCCGCCTCTGACATGAGGAACAGACACCATGTGCAGCCGCTCCTAACATGGAGTACAAACGCTGCTCATCCTGTATCCCTGGATTAGGAGCCCTTACAGGGTACTATCAGCCGGGCCAGCTGAACCCAGGTTTTTTAGTGAGCTTGTTACTGCTCCCCCTCCTCATTTTTTATCCGGGCTTGGGACCGGCAAAGGCGGAGTTGAATCTGCTTTATAAAAAGGTAAAGGCAATCTGGTATATCAGTAGATAAAAGAAATTTGCCCAATCACTGGTTGTTAGTTGATTGTGGCATTTTGACTAGTGTTAAATGGTAGAATCATATCTCAGAAGCATGGACAAATTCCTGGATCAGCTCCGATATCCCAAACAAGAACCTCATCACAAGCCCAAGTGTCAAGATCCCAGGTTTTTCCCTCCCTCGACGAGAATGGGTGCTTCTAAACCGCTTTAGGACAGGACAGGGAAGGTGTGCAGAGCTGATGAAGTTATGGGGCTACACCAAAGATCCAAATTGTGCCTGCAACGTCCCACAATCAATGTCCCATATACTAGACGACTGCCCGCTGTACAAATTCAATGGAGGAATCTCCAATCTCCACTCTGTCACCCCGGAAGCCCTGAACTGGCTGAAGGCCTTGCCTCTCAGACTTTAATGACCGATATGTCCTCACTTCTTTTTTCTAGATTTGGTTCATTTTGTCTCCTCTCTAATTGTAAAGATGTTGCTGTATCACCTCATAAGCATAAATAAATAAATCCTGTAGTAGCTGGAGCTGGTGTTGTACAGGACTGATCTACCAGGAGGTCCTGGAGTACGAGCAGACCCACAACACCCTGGGCATCCAAGGGGACGGGGCGATAGAGGAGGACGGAGACAGCGGAGCCACTGAGCAGCCCTCTGCCAATGGCCCGTATAACAACCGCCGCAGATAACTCTCCCTTCCCTCCCTCTCTCTGCCAACTATTTATTAGGTTTGTAAATAAAAGTGCAATTATTTATACGTTGAGTTTGGATGATGCAATACTAGAGTTGTATGTATTTATTGGTTATTTTCCCCCCTTCTTTACACCTATTTTAT
Source organism: Cordylochernes scorpioides (assembly GCA_030710605.1). Classification (NCBI taxonomy): domain Eukaryota; kingdom Metazoa; phylum Arthropoda; class Arachnida; order Pseudoscorpiones; family Chernetidae; genus Cordylochernes; species Cordylochernes scorpioides. Next base: position 87,595,872 of record CP092865.1, read on the forward strand.
TCTCTGTTGTTCTCACCCCTAACAATCATCTATGCAATAATGGCCCGCATCCTCATTTCTTTCTTTATCTACGCTTCCTATTTGTACAATTTATTTATTTCTACCCCCCCCCACCTTTTATATAGGAAATTATCTTTTTTTTGGATGATTTATTTTGGTAGTTTTTGAGGTTTGAAAAAGAAATTTTTTCTCTCTTAATAAAAGAAGAAATATTCTCTTTGAAAAAAAGACAATAGTGGGCTTGAAAACAAAATTAGTTTGTCAAAATGGATTGATTGTCCAGACAATTGTTAGCTGAATATTTCTCATCCCCCTATATATATATAGAAACTATATACCTTATCTATACACAACCACCATTTTTAACCTCTTAGAGGTATGGAACTAATCTAGATCTTTCTGTTTCTTTAGACCCATTCTTTTATCTTTCTTTGTTGGTTTTTATTCACACCGCACCAAAGCATCACCACCCAAAAAAAGACAAAACTTAACAAGCTCAAGTGCATTTCACACTTTCTTCTTTGTGATTATCTTGTCTATATTTTCTCTTTCTCTCATAGAAGTTTTTCTGTTTGTAAATGATTCTTTTTCTTCTCTTACCACCTTCTTCCCCTATATATATATATAACACATAAATACCTCACTTGCTTTATAATAAATCTCTTATATCTCTATCCCCCTCTTGTTTATAATATAGCGCTATATGTATGTGTACTATATTATATGATAGGTATTGGGAGAAAAAAAACAACAAAAACAAACAAAGAGTACAATAAATAGATGCTGAGGTTTTTTAGATTTTGCCTCTCTTATCTATATAAATATATATATATATCTATCTCTTAGATGTAACATTTTTTTTATGTTTTTGATTTGTGAATATAACCACAAAAAATATATATAAAAAGTCCATCCGAAACTTTTACCATACTAAACTAAACTAACGTCCATACTTCCTTCATATATTTCCTTCCTTATAATTACGGGCCGTGAGATTTTTTGAAAAATGAAAAACGATTGTATGATTGGGATGAAAAAAAAAAATTTTTTTTGAACTCTCTTCTTTTTTAAATATAAATATATAATCCGGTAGAAAATTCTTTTCTTTTTTTTTTTTCCCTAAAAAAAGAATACACATTTTTTTTTATATATTTTTTTATCTCTTTGTTAAAAATTCTTTCTTCAGAGATCCTAACCACTCTGTAATTAATGTGTGTGGCCTCCTCCATGTGTTGATCATATATTTGTACCATATAGCTGTACCGCCGCCTCTATTACTATTAGATACCTCTATTACTCTAACTCTCAGAAATCTAGTATTCTATCTCTCTCTATCTCTCCACTGTAGTAAAAAAAGTACTGGGCCTTTTTGTACTGGAGGACCTATGTATAGTAGGTGTGTTGTTGTATAAAAAAAGAGGGGGGAAAAACAATCTTTCTCCCCCTTTTTTTTCCCACTCCATGTATCTCTATCTCTCTATCTTTCATTCTGATGATGACCATTGTGGACTAATTATTTCAATAAACCTTTGTTTCTTTCTTTTTATCTCTGTCTTTTCTTGTAGAACCTCCATGATAAGACATTCATGCTAGAGGACATCTCTCTACAGTAAAACCTCCATGATAAAACACTCCCACTAGGGGACACCTCTCTACAGTAGAACCTCCATGATAAAACACTCCCACTAGGGGACACCTCTCTACAGTAGAACCTCCATGATAAAACACTCCCACTAGGGGACACCTCTCTACAGTAGAACCTCCATGATAAAACACTCCCACTAGGGGACACCTCTCTACAGTAGAACCTCCATGATAAAACACTCCCACTAGGGGACACCTCTCTACAGTAGAACCTCCATGATAAAACACTCCCACTAGGGGACACCTCTCTACAGTAGAACCTCCATGATGAGACATTCACACTAGAGGACATCTCTCTACAGTAGAACCTCCATGATAAAACACTCCCACTAGGGGACACCTCTCTACAGTAGAACCTCCATGATAAAACACTCCCACTAGGGGACACCTCTCTACAGTAGAACCTCCATGATAAAACACTCCCACTAGGGGACACCTCTCTACAGTAGAACCTCCATGATAAAACACTCCCACTAGGGGACACCTCTCTACAGTAGAACCTCCATGATAAAACACTCCCACTAGGGGACACCTCTCTACAGTAGAACCTCCATGATAAAACACTCCCACTAGGGGACACCTCTCTACAGTAGAACCTCCATGATAAAACACTCATGCTAGAGGACACCTCTCTACAGTAGAACCTCCATGATAAAACACTCATGCTAGAGGACACCTCTCTACAGTAGAACCTCCATGATAAAACACTCATGCTAGAGGACACCTCTCTACAGTAGAACCTCCATGATAAGACACTCATGCTAGAGGACACCTCTCTACAGTAGAACCTCCATGATGAGACATTCACGCTAGAGGACATCTTTCTACAGTAGAACCTCCATGATAAGACATTCACGCTAGAGGACACCTCTCTACAGTAGAACCTCCATGATAAGACATTCACGCTAGAGGACATCTCTCTACAGTAGAACCTCCATGATAAGACATTCACGCTAGAGGACACCTCTCTACAGTAGAACCTCCATGATAAGACATTCACGCTAGAGGACACCTCTCTACAGTAGAACCTCCATGATAAGACATTCACGCTAGAGGACACCTCTCTACAGTAGAACCTCCATGATAAGACATTCACGCTAGAGGACACCTCTCTACAGTAGAACCTCCATGATAAGACATTCACGCTAGAGGACACCTCTCTACAGTAGAACCTCTATGATAAGACATTCACGCTAGAGGACACCTCTCTACAGTAGAACCTCCATGATAAAACACTCCCACTAGGGGACACCTCTCTACAGTAGAACCTCCATGATAAAACACTCCCACTAGGGGACACCTCTCTACAGTAGAACCTCCATGATAAAACACTCCCACTAGGGGACACCTCTCTACAGTAGAACCTCCATGATAAGACACTCATGCTAGGGGACACCTCTCTACAGTAGAACCTCCATGATAAGACACTCATGCTAGAGGACACCTCTCTACAGTAGAACCTCCATGATAAGACACTCATGCTAGAGGACACCTCTCTACAGTAGAACCTCCATGATAAGATACTCATGCTAGAGGACACCTCTCTACAGTAGAACCTCCATGATGAGACATTCACGCTAGAGGACATCTCTCTACAGTAGAACCTCCATGATAAGACATTCACGCTAGAGGACACCTCTCTACAGTAGAACCTCCATGATAAGACATTCACGCTAGAGGACACCTCTCTACAGTAGAACCTCCATGATAAGACACTCCCACTAGGGGACACCTCTCTACAGTAGAACCTCCATGATAAAACACTCCCACTAGGGGACACCTCTCTACAGTAGAACCTCCATGATAAAACACTCCCTCTAGGGGACATCTCTCTACAGTAGAACCTCCATGATAAGACATTCACGCTAGGGGACATCTCTCTACAGTAGAACCTCCATGATAAGACATTCACGCTAGAGGACATCTCTCTACAGTAGAACCTCCATGATAAGACATTCACGCTAGAGGACACCTCTCTACAGTAGAACCTCCATGATAAGACACTCACGCTAGAGGACACCTCTCTATAGTAGAACCTCCATGATAAGACATTCACGCTAGAGGACACCTCTCTACAGTAGAACCTCCATGATAAGACATTCACGCTAGAGGACACCTCTCTATAGTAGAACCTCCATGATAAGACATTCACGCTAGAGGACACCTCTCTATAGTAGAACCTCCATGATAAGACATTCACGCTAGAGGACACCTCTCTATAGTAGAACCTCCATGATAAGACATTCACGCTAGAGGACACCTCTCTATAGTAGAACCTCCATGATAAGACATTTACGCTAGAGGACATCTCTCTACAGTAGAACCTCCATGATAAGACATTCATGTTAGAGGACATCTCTCTACAGTAGAACCTCCATGATAAGACATTCATGTTAGAGGACATCTCTCTAAAGTAGAACCTCCATGATAAGACATTCACGCTAGAGGACACCTCTCTACAGTAGAACCTCCATGATAAAACACTCCCGCTAGGGGACACCTCTCTACAGTAGAACCTCCATGATAAAACACTCCCTCTAGGGGACACCTCTCTACAGTAGAACCTCCATGATAAGACATTCACGCTAGAGGACATCTCTCTACAGTAGAACCTCCATGATAAGACATTCACGCTAGAGGACATCTCTCTACAGTAGAACCTCCATGATAAGACATTCACGCTAGAGGACACCTCTCTACAGTAGAACCTCCATGATAAGACACTCACGCTAGAGGACACCTCTCTATAGTAGAACCTCCATGATAAGACATTCACGCTAGAGGACACCTCTCTACAGTAGAACCTCCATGATAAGACATTCACGCTAGAGGACACCTCTCTATAGTAGAACCTCCATGATAAGACATTCACGCTAGAGGACACCTCTCTATAGTAGAACCTCCATGATAAGACATTCACGCTAGAGGACACCTCTCTATAGTAGAACCTCCATGATAAGACATTTACGCTAGAGGACATCTCTCTACAGTAGAACCTCCATGATAAGACATTCACGCTAGAGGACATCTCTCTACAGTAGAACCTCCATGATAAGACATTCACGCTAGAGGACATCTCTCTACAGTAGAACCTCCATGATAAGACATTCATGTTAGAGGACATCACTCTAAAGTAGAACCTCCATGATAAGACATTCACGCTAGAGGACACCTCTCTACAGTAGAACCTCCATGATAAGACATTCATGTTAGAGGACATCTCTCTACAGTAGAACCTCCATGATAAGACATTCACGCTAGAGGACACCTCTCTACAGTAGAACCTCCATGATAAGACATTCTCGCTAGAGGACACCTTTCTACAGTAGAACCTCCATGAGGGGACACTCGCACTAGAGGACACCTCTCTACAGTAGAACCTCCATGAGAGGACACTCACGCTAGAGGACACCTCTCTACAGTAGAACCTCCATGATAAGACATTCACGCTAGAGGACACCTCTCTACAGTAGAACCTCCATGATAAAACACTCCCACTAGGGGACACCTCTCTACAGTAGAACCTCCATGATAAAACACTCGCACTAGAGGACACCTCTCTACAGTAGAACATACTCCATGAGAGGACATTCACTCTAGAGGACACATCTCTACAAAGGACAGTTTTCAACACCAAAATTACTATTAAAACTATTTAGCAAATCTCCGCGGTAAGAGGACATCTCTCTCTAAAAGACACCTTGGCTCTGCAATTAGGTGTTGTCCTTTACAGGGAGGTTCTACTGTATTACCATCTTTCTCTTTTTTTAACCTTGTTTTGTTTTCTGTTTATACTAGCTTATATTCTATCAACTTGATGAAGTACAATTTGGATATTATAAATACAAGGTAATAAGACATAAATATAAATAGTGTGGCAGTATCCAAAACAAAGATAAACAAGAACTGGAGGATCCCACCTAAACACAGCTGGTACAGTGGAGTGGACCCAGGAGGAGCTCTGAACCTCAGACAGCACCAAACACTAACAAGATTTAGAACAGGCCATCTCAAGCCATTGAAGAGAGAAAATAACAAAATCTACCCCACTTGCCCAAAATGTAGCTTGGCACCTGCAGCTCCAGAACACATTTTGGCTTGCACTAGATTGCATTAGATGTATTAAACAGGACCTTTGGGAGAGGCTGCTGCTTATCATAAAATAGTTCAAGGAGCATGAACTCATGGAATTTGTGTAATCTTTACATAAGTGGATAAGAAACAACAACAGTGTGTGATGTTTCGGTAACAGTGTTGTTATCATCATCAGACAAAAGTACTGAATGTGAATAAATTCTTAGGTCCATTGTAGTCATGTCAAAAATGAAAAGGCACAATTTTTTTTTTTGCCTATCCCTAGTACACGTGGTACAAGCCATGATAATCATGGTGAGTAGAAGTAGGCGACTGCTTTTACTGTAAGTGCACCACATGTCTACACATGTGAAAAGCAGTTCGACAAAGGCACAATTTGGATATTATAGATTAGAAACACAAAAGTAATAAGACAAAATCCAAAAAAGTATATTTGTCTGATGATTTTATTTATTTATTTCAATTCAAAACGCTATGTCCCCCAAGGGACACTTGCGCTAAATGTACATACAAATATAACAAAGAAAATATTCAACATGGAAAGATACACAGAAAGTAACTTAGAAAGATTCATAAATATTATTTACATATATAGATATATTCTTTGAATTTTATTTACAGTTACAACATTAAATTAAAAAAATATATACATATACACACATATACACGCATACACCTATATATTGTTTACAACCACAAGATATGTCCAATATTTCCTTGAGATCGTTACATCAAAGACCATTTTTCTTAATATTTACAAAGGAAATTAAATTTTATATATGTCTTTACTTGAAATTAAATCACTAGGGCCTAAAAAACTATTAAATCGTTGTTGACTCTGTATTCTTGAAAGACAGGGCACTCTAGCAAGAGATGTATTGAAGTTTGTATGGTAACAATGATATTACAGAACTGCCATACACTATTTATTTGGTCTTATTACCTTGTAACTCTTATTGCCTTCTCTTGTAAGTGGAGTGAATGCTATTGGTTGAATAGAGGTAAACTTGTGAATAAACTGCAATTAGGATTATTTATTAGACGAAAAACATGGTCAAGGAACACGAGTTTCTTTTATTGATGCATAGGTGCAAGCTTTCGGGTAAAAACCCTTCAACAGGCGAGCAATGAAGCGCGACTTATAAGAACTATGGTACAAATGGTAGGAAGGAATATATAAATATAAAAAAGGAAAGTTTTTAAACTATTTATATATGTTAATATTAACAGAAGACCGATTTTTGAGAAAAGTAAATATTAAATCTGCAGTCTGAAACCACGAGACGGCGCATGATTAGGGCTATTGAAATAAACATGTGGGAGGTTTAAATAAAGGACAGGAGAGGATGATAACCTTCTGGAAGATCTATTTTTCTGTTAATGCTGTTCAGTTTGTGGGATACTATGGATTCTAGGATAAGTCTTTGGTGTAAGATATGTATGTGCCTGTAATGTATGGTGGGGTTTTTGATGTTGAAAGTGTGGCCTGTGCTCTGCATATGTTGATAAATGAGGGATTTGGTATCGTGCCTGGAAATATTACGGGAATGTTCAGTCATCCTGATGTGGCCACAGGATTATTTATATTTGAAACACAAGGTCTTCTTCTTCTTCTTTCTTATCTCCACTCAATCATATTAGGGTATCAAGGTTGTAAAGCTTTTTGATGGTGTCTGTTTGACAACCATCATGATTGGGTGAAGTAGAATGCCTTTGTCATTAAGACTGGGAACACTACTCAGTGGCAGGCCGACTTAGCTCCAAAAGAAATGGCCGCCTCTGACATGAGGAACAGACGCCATGTGCAGCCGCTCCTAACATGGAGTACAAACGCTGCTCATCCTGCATCCCTGGATTAGGAGCCCTTACAGGGTACTATCAGCCGGGCCAGCTGAGCCCAGGTTTTTTTAGCGAGCTTGTTACTGCTCCCCCTCCTCCTTTTTCATCCGGGCTTGGAACCGGCAAAGGCGGAGTTGAAACACAAGGTAAAAAACAATATATAAATAGTGTCACTTTTCTGTAACAGTTCTATTAATTTTGAAAATAGAGCAATCCATAAATAAATCTTTAATTAAAAAGGTATATATTGGATCAAAATATAATATATTTTACCAATATTTCAGTTGGCTAAACGCCAACCTTTATCAAGGTGTTATAACATTATTTATTATAACACACATTAATATGTTATAATACCTTGATAAAGGTTGGCATTCAGCCAACTGAAATATTGGTAAAATAAATGATATTTTAATCCAATATATGCCTTTTTATTTAAAGTTCTATTAGTATCTTTAATTTGGATTTGGTCTCATGTATTACAGTAGAATCTCTGTGAGAGGACACCTCTCTATAAAAAACACTTTGGCTCTGCAATTAGGTGTTGTCCTTTACAGGGAGGTAGTTCTACTGTATTTAGCAACTCTCCAGTAAGAGGACACCTCTCTCTAAAATATACTTTGGCTCTGCAATTAGGTGTTGTCCTTTACAGGGAGGTAGTTCTACTGTATTTAGCAACTCTCCAGTAAGAGGACACCTCTCTCTAAAAGATACTTTGGCTCTGCAATTAGGTGTTGTCCTTTACAGAGAGGTAGTTCTACTGTATTTAGCAACTCTCCAGTAAGAGGACACCTCTCTCTAAAAGATACTTTGGCTCTGCAATTAGGTGTTGTCCTTTACAGGGAGGTAGTTCTACTGTATTTAGCAACTCTCCAGTAAGAGGACACCTCTCTCTAAAAGATACTTTGGCTCTGCAATTAGGTGTTGTCCTTTACAGAGAGGTAGTTCTACTGTATTTAGCAACTCTCCAGTAAGAGGACACCTCTCTCTAAAAGATACTTTGGCTCTGCAATTAGGTGATGTCCTTTACAGGGAGGTAGTTCTACTGTATTTAGCAATTCTCCAGTAAGAGGACACCTCTCTCTAAAAGATACTTTGGCTCTGCAATTAGGTGTTGTCCTTTACAGAGAGGTAGTTCTACTGTATTTAGCAACTCTCCAGTAAGAGGACACCTCTCTCTAAAAGATACTTTGGCTCTGCAATTAGGTGTTGTCCTTTACAGAGAGGTAGTTCTACTGTATTTAGCAACTCTCCAGTAAGAGGACACCTCTCTCTAAAAGATACTTTGGCTCTGCAATTAGGTGTTGTCCTTTACAGGAAGAGGTTCTACTGTATATTACAGTGAATTATTTGACTATATCCTTCATTTTCTTTTATTAATCTTGGAAAGTTTTATAGAGGTGAAAAACCCTCTTTTCCTCAGGATAAAAATGATGAAAAAGGCATCTTCTTATCGTGCAACTGAAAGTTGCTGATGGCTTGCGCCATCTATTGGAATAAATATCAACTATTCCCATTGATTTTTATTTATTCCAGAATTGGCCAAATACCCATTCTTGATTAATTAAGAAAATCTAACCACAGACGCCTTTCGGGCTTTTGGGCCTCTTCAGCGTGGTGCAAGCTGTACCTCAACGACCAAAAAACTAGTCATTCAGGCATTCTGAAAAATCATGAAACGGGTAGTTAAGGCCAGAATTGCGTGAGACCGCGACACAATGTGAAAATATAGTACAAATGTGATATATGTGATTTATTCCGATAGATGGCGCAAGCCATCAGCAACTTTCAGTTGCACGATAAGGAGATACCTTTTTCATAATTTATGCACCTTATCACAGTACAATATCACATTTGTACTATTTTTTCACTTATAAAAATGCTTATATAAATATCTTATCATATAAAGTAAAATTACCTCCCTGTAAAGATCACACCTAGTTACATGACAAAGTGTCTTTTAGGGAGAAGTGTTCTCTTACCGGAGAGTTTCTAATTAGTTTTTTTTTTTTTGCTTATTCCTAGTACACGTGGTACATGCCATGATAATCATGGTGGGTAGAAGTAGCCGACTGCTTTTACTGTAAGTACACCACATGTCTACACATGTGAAAAGCAGCTCGACTTTGCACTTACAAATATGCCAGAACCCCGCATAGTTACTTGCACTCGCTGGTGGGATTGTAATTTTGCAAGAAATGGGGACCATTGGAGCATTTTTTTAAAACCAGAAAAAGGTGCCCAATGCGGGAATTGAACCCAGGTCGTAGCAGTCGAAAACCAACGGTTTAGATCATCCTTCCACCGACACCCTTCTAATTAGTAGAAATAGTAATTTTGTTGATGAAAACTGTCCTTTGTAGAGAGGTATTTTCTAGCGGAGTGTCACATGTCTAGGCATGTAGAAGGCAGCTTGACATTTGCACTTACAAATGTGACAATCACTCTTTGGTTACTTGCACTCTCTGATGATTTGGTATTTTGCAAGATTCAGGGGCCATTGAGGCAATTTTTTTATTTCTGGTTCAAATTCACATTAATAGGTACCGCTCAGCAAGAGCAACCTAGTTCATGATAATTGAAACAGTGAATAATATGTGAAGGTTATTCACATATTAAACAAAATTTTAACACGGGTTCAATCCCAGTTCATGACTGTCGGGAATCGAGCGTGTTACCCTCTCATCCACCGACTTTTATATTTTTTTATTTAGAAAAAAAAAAGTGCCCAAAGCAGGATTCGATCCTAGGTCGTTGGTGTTAGACACCAACAATTTATAACACTTGTTCACTTGACCCCTTGTAATATAAAAATTATTCCTAGTACCTGTGGTACAGGCCATGATAATCATGGTGTGTAGTAGTTGATGGCTGCTTTTTACTGTAAGTACATCACATGTCTAGGCACGTAGAAGGTGTGCAGAGTATTAGGCTCATAGATTGTTGAGCTCTGGAAACCAAAAGGAATAATACTCTGCTAGTGATCTCTTTTGACTTGTATATAAAATAGTATTATAATTATAATAGGAAATAAACTAATGCTTAGTTAATCTTGCCTCGTCTTGAATAACAACACATGGTGGCAGCGGTAAACTGAATTCATAAAGAAGGTCGTTGTTCGAAGAAAATTTGAAATTCGACATCAAGCAAGCTTAGAAGCGGTAAACTGAATTCAAAAAGAAAGTCGTTGTACGAAGAAAATTTGAAACTCGACATCAAGCAAACTTTTTGTCACTTTATTCCAAGACGAGGCAAGATCTCAAGGAGATGCAAGGATGACCAGGAGCAAGAGACCGAGGAGGATTGCCCTACACCAACGGCCTCATCTACAAGAGATGGAAGGATGCAGAGGGACAACCAAGACCAGGATCCAGAGAAGAGCCTCCCTTCAATGCCAGCCATGCATACAAGATATGGAAGGGCAGTCAAGATACCTCGAAGGTTCCTGTAAAGTTAAGGGAGGAGATGTGCAGAGTATTAGGCTCATAGATTGTTGAGCTCTGGAAACCAAAAGGAATACTACTCTGCTAGTGATCTCTTTTGACTTGTATATAAAATAGTATTATAATTATAATAGGAAATAAACTAATGCTTAGTTAATCTTGCCTCGTCTTGGATAACAACACAGAAGGTAGCTTGACTTTTGTACTTACAAGTGCAATCACGCTTTGGTTACTTGCACTCACTGGTAGGGTAGGTATTTTTTAAGAGTCTCAGGGGCCATTGAGGCAATTTTTTAATTCAGAAAAAAAAAGTGCCTAATTTTGGATTTGATCCTAGGTCTTGGCTGTTAGAAACCAACAATTTATAACACTTGTTCACTGACCCACTGTAACAAAACCATATTGAATCCAAAATAGACGAATGCTATACTGAAGAAATTAATGGGAGAACCTGGCTCATCAGTGGTAAACCCTCCCAGCGGTTTCGCCAGTTTAATCTACCATACCGCTGTTATATTGCATTTTTTGAACTTCCTTTTATAGTGATACTGATGCTAGACTCTTTGAATGGGTATTTTAGATGAACTATGGACATAAAGCTTTGAGGACAGTAGAATTACATACAATTATAAATATGAAAAAACAATAGAAAAAAATAAAAGATAAGTGGGTCAGGTGTTGATATTAAAAATAAAGAAGGCATCTCCTGACCACGAGCACATGTGCTTTTTAGATGGCAGAGCGCCATCTAGTGGAGCAAAAATAAACTGACGAGCGCCAACAGCGCGAAACGCGTTCGTGGATGGCTTTTCTTGATTTATCAAGAAATTGGGTTGGCCAAATATCACGGAGCAAGCTAAATAAACGTTTAGTTTATTTTTGCTCCACTAGATGGCGCTCTGCCATCTAAAAAGCGCATGTGCTCGTGGTCAGGAGATGCCTTCTTTATTTTTAATTATAAATATATAAAATGCTTCAAGCAATCGCTCTTCCACAAATATCAAATTGTGTCTTTTATTATAGCAATTATATTATGATATTGCAGTAAGGACAGTAGAAATTGTTTATTTTTTAAAAAGAAACATACGCGTCTATAATAGTTTCGAATTTTGATAACAGATGGCGCGCTAATGCATCATAATACTGAAGAAATGTTTTCTTGGACTATATATAATATTACAAAAAAAAGGCAATAAGATGCCACAACTATTTTTATTAATTGAATAAAGCATCTTTCAGACAACCCCTTCCTCAGCAAACAAAAACTATATAATGTTAGAAGAAAAAATTGCTATAAAGTATAAGAATATAAATAGTAGCAATGTGTTTCTTTATTTGTGTAAAGTACAAGCTTTTGGATCTTTATAATCCTTCTACAGACATAGCTATGAATATACAATAGGCAAAATATGCAATGAATATATATGTAAATAATATTGTATATTTATATATCCTCATTCTCTTGTAGGATCATTAATCACCACAGACACGGTTAGCCATTAAAAGTTGTTTTTATTATATTTATTTCATCTCAATTTGCAGGTGTTACATTCGAGCACAGCTCGCGAGTCACCTTGTCCAGATTATTTACACATGGCGAGTTGTAATGCTGGAGTGGCCTCCCGAACCTTACAGGAGGGCAGTTTTTGGGTGTTGTTATTATTTCGTTTTATATGTGGTTTAACGGGCTACTAACCAAAAGTAATGATTTTTGAGCCCATGCGCGATGTGAGGAGGCAAGGAATAGGAGTATGTAGCGGCAGGAGAAGACTCGCAGGGAAGTGGAAACGTTGGGAAAGCAGGGGAACAGCGCCTGGGAGAAGTGAGGCAGGGGTCCAGTAACCAGTAGAAGGTGGCGGGAGGAGTTGGAGGCGGAGGGTTTTTGAAGCCTAAAACGTGTGGGCCTTAGACTTCAGAATGGGGTAGTTTGAGGCTCTCGCCTCGTGGTTGCCTGAGAGGCCCTTTTGGCAGCAGTTGGCACATTTTGAAGTGTGCTGGTCAGCTCTGGTTGGGCAGGAGAGGCCTTCATGGCCGTCTTCACCGCAGTGGAAGCACTTGGGAGCTCTGGAACAGTGGGTGGAGTTGTGGCCGAAGCCACAGCAGCGGAAGCAGACGCGGGCGCGGATGGACGCCTCGAAGTTGAGGATCACACCGTCAACCACGATTCTTCCGCGGTTGCCCAGGGCTCCAAAGGTCTTGAGGTCCACCTCGATGAAGGCGGTGCAGGTCCCGTTTCTGAGTGCAGAACGGTGCGCCACGCGCACCACTTTGTTCCCGGGGAGCTGGCTGACAGCGGCGGTTGCCAGGAAGGTCTCCTCGATTGTGGAATTGGAGGTCTCCTCATCCACTCTGAAGAGGCAGATTCTTGGCAGGATCTCCTTCTGCTGGCGGACCTTCATTCCCGTTAGCTTGCTGGCCAGGGAAGTAGTCACCTCAGGGATGATGTCGGGATTGCTGGAGTGGAGGACCAGCTTCCCCTTGGTGCGCAGAGAGGCCCAAACACCTTGGGGTAGGGTGTGGACAGCGCGGACAGCCTTGTAAATGTCCCTTGGGTCAGCCTGTGGGTCGTCAGAGACGACCACTGTGTGGGCCGCCGATTTTTCCCCATGGAGGACCACTTGGGCGGCCGCAGGCTTGGATACGCGGGATGACGCAAGTTTGGTTGGACCTTTTAGGTTGGGTCTTTTTGCGGGCGGGTTGAGAGCCTCAGGCTGCTTCCTCTTGGTTGCAACAGGAGCAGGCAGGGTGGAGGCAAGCTTGTCAGCAGGAGAAGGAGTGGCAGGCTTGGTGGGGTCAGTCCGGGAGCTGGTATCCTTGCAGGAAGGAGCAGGGCTGGTTTGAGTGCTTTGGCAGGCAGTCTGTGGATTGAATTCGTCCAGTTCCTTAAAGGACGCGAGGGTGCCAGAGAGGTTCTCTACCTCGGCAATGAGGGCCTTGATCTGCTCGGTCCGTAGACTGGTGATATTCGTAATGATTTCGGTCAGGCATTCTTGGGAGGTAGGGTGAGGATAACGTAATGCCTTCTCGACGTCCTCCATCATCTGGCTATTCTCCAACTCTAATAGGGCGAGGGTTACGAGGGGCTCCTCGGCATTCTTCTTCTTCTTCCTAGAGGGAGCCATGGCAGGGTAAGGAGAGTAAGTATGGTAAGTATGTTATTATTTCAAAAAGTCTCTCGACTTATTTAGGCATACAATTTTTAGTCAAATGGTATTCTAGCAATAAAAAAATATAACATATTGTTTACAATAAAATATAAAATAATTTAAAAAAGAATAATTAAATATTTACATTAACAAAATGTAACTTTTATAACACACAAAGTTTAACACAGCGCCATCTAGGTGTGGCAATTGGAATTATTTAATCCTACATTCTCAACTTATAGCTATGTCTGTGGTAGGATTGTAAAGAACCAAAAACTTGCACTTTGCACGAATAAAGAAGCGCATTGCTATCGTTTATATTCTTATTTTATATGTATTTCAGCATACTTTGTGTATATTGTGAATGTTCAAGTCAATATTCTGTCTCCTACTTGGTGGTAGAGATATCCAAGAAATATACAAACAGCTCTTACCTATTACCTGTGTAGAAAGCAAATACATCATTAAAATGCTTTAAAAATTATCCCAATAATATCAAAGAATGGTCTACTTTGGACACATCTTCTCTTCTTCTTCTTTCTTATCTCCACTCAATCACACTAAGGTATCAAGCTTGTAAAGCTTGAGATTTTTGATGGTGTCTGCCGGGGAAGAGTAGAGCTCATCAATGGATGGGTCAATACAGTCAATAATATGTCTTGGGGTTACAGGTTGACACTTAGTACATAGTGGGAAAACCTTGCAACCATTCTGGAAAGTCATTGTCTGTAGATGACCAGACTTAAGTCTCTTTGGACACATAATGAGAACAAATAGTTTAGAAAAAATGTTGATGTTGGGGAAAATTTGGAGAAAGACCTGCAATGAGCTGGCCAGAAAGAAAGCTACCAGAACGCTTCACGATTTTGCGTGTCATCCTTGCGCAGGGGCCATGCTAATCTTCTCTGTATCGTTCCAATTTTAGTATATGTACCGCCGAACAAGCATGTACAAAGCTACCAGAAGGTCACTAGATGTGAGTGATGGTCACTAACATCAAATTAGAGAATATTTATCCATATAGTCACCAAAAGTCAAACTTGAAGGACACTAACAACATTATAATACACATGGTAGAGGCCATGATAATCATGGTGAGTAGTAGTTTGAAACTATTTTCTACCCTAATTGCACCCCCTGTCTACGTGTAGACTTTTGCTCATATAGAAAGTTTTAAAGAATCAAGAGGACCACTCAATCAATTTTTTTAGATAAAAGTTCCTAATGCGGGATACGATTCTTGGTTTTGGCTGTTGACTTCGACAGTTTATACCACACATGCTTCTTCTTAACTCCGCCTTTGCCGGTCCCAAGCCCGGATGAAAAAGGAGGAGGGGGAGCAGTAACAAGCTCACTAAAAAACCTGGGCTCAGCTGGCCCGGCTGATAGTACCCTGTAAGGGTTCCTAATCCAGGGATACAGGATGAGCAGCGTTTGTACTCCATGTTAGGAGCGGCTGCACATGGTGTCAGTTCCTCATGTCAGAGGAGGCCATTTTTTTTTTGTGGAGCTAAGTCGGCCTGCCACTGAGTAGTGCTCCCAGTCTTAATGACAAAGGCAGACGCATTCTACTTCACCCAATCATGATGGTTTCCAAGTCTCAAGCTTTACAAGCGCTTGATACCCTAATATGATTGAGTGGAGATAAGAAAGAAGAAGAAGATAGAAAATAACAACAAAATCTACCCCACTTGTCCAAAATGTAGCTTGGGCAACTGCAGCTCCAGAACACATTTTGGCTTGCATTATCATCAAACAGCTCGAGGGGCATGGAATTCTTTGCACAAGGGGATAAGAAATAGCAACAAACAAATACTGAATTGTAGATAGATATAGAAAGATTGATTGTTGCATAGAGTGCCTTTCGAAGCATTGACAAGATTTCTGTAACTGGAATTTCATTTTTTCACAAAGTGAATGTATATTCGTTGTTCAGAAATTTTAGACATCAGAAAATCGCCGCTAACACGCCGATAGAAACCAGAAATTGATATATTGTGAAAACGTAAGAATACATAGTAACACATCGTAGTAAAAACTAGATAACCCACAGGCTCCTGGAGTGTATCCATAGATCACCAACTACCCGGGCTGTCCTGTAGTTTAGGTCTTGGTACCCTTAGTGGACCAGTTTTGACATAAGTAATAGTAAAAACTAGGGAACACAGGCTCCTGGAGTGTATCCATAGATGGCCAACTACCCGGGATGTCCTGTAGTTTAGGTCTTGGTAGCCTTAGTGAACCAGTTTTGACATAAGTAATAGTAACAACTAGGTAACCCAGGCTCCTGGAGTGTATCCATAGATCACCAACTACCCGGGCTGTCCTGTAGTTTAGGTCTTGGTAGCCTTAGCGAACCAGTTTTGACATAAGTAATAGTAACAACTAGGTAACCCAGACTCCTGGAGTGTATCCATAGATCACCAACTACCCGGGCTGTCCTGTAGTTTAGGTCTTGGTAGCCTTAGTGAACCAGTTTTGATATAAGTAGTAGTAACAACTAGGTAACCCAGACTCCTGGAGTGTATCCATAGATCACCAACTACCCGGGCTGTCCTGTAGTTTAGGTCTTGGTAACCTTAGTGAACCAGTTTTGACATAAGTAATAGTAACAACTAGGTAACCCAGACTCCTGGAGTGTATCCATAGATCACCAACTACCCGGGCTGTCCTGTAGTTTAGGTCTTGGTAGCCTTAGTGAACCAGTTTTGATATAAGTAGTAGTAACAACTAGGTAACCCAGACTCCTGGAGTGTATCCATAGATCACCAACTACCCGGGCTGTCCTGTAGTTTAGGTCTTGGTAGCCTTAGTGAACCAGTTTTGATATAAGTAGTAGTAACAACTAGGTAACCCAGACTCCTGGAGTGTATCCATAGATCACCAACTACCCGGGCTGTCCTGTAGTTTAGGTCTTGGTAGCCTTAGTGAACCAGTTTTGACATAAGTAATAGTAACAACTAGGTAACCCAGGCTCCTGGAGTGTATCCATAGATCACCAACTACCCGGGCTGTCCTGTAGTTTAGGTCTTGGTAGCCTTAGCGAACCAGTTTTGACATAAGTAATAGTAACAACTAGGTAACCCAGGCTCCTGGAGTGTATCCATAGATCACCAACTACCCGGGCTGTCCTGTAGTTTAGGTCTTGGTAGCCTTAGTGAACCAGTTTTGACATAAGTAATAGTAACAACTAGGTAACCCAGGCTCCTAGAGCATATCCATAGATCGCCAACTACCCGGGCTGTCCTGTAGTTTAGGTCTTGGTACCCTTAGTGGACCAGTTCAGCAAGTGTCTCCAGTCCGGATTGTTTCTTGGTATGTTCAGCAAAAAGTACTATTGAAAGAGGACAGTCCAAGGAGTGTAGCCATCTTGAATCGCTGTAGTTGGAATGCTCAAGAATACTGGTGGATTTTAAGGCTTAACGTTAGAGAATTGTAAACATGTGCTCCTTTTTTAATCCCCGGTCAAGTTTAAAAAAAAATTAAATCATTCGGGGAAAGTACCTTGTATAATACAAAATATATATATTTCTTAATTTCTCAGGAAGCTTCTGGGACCAAATATTTGGCGGTAGAGGTACAGTGTGCACCACACTGAGGATGGCCATTAACCCGAAACTATGGTTTCTAGGTGGACGCTTCTCAGTTTACCCAAGCTTGTGTTGTGGCTTTGTTACCAGCTTAAACATCTGTTTGATAAATTCGACTGATTTTATAACCCCGCTCGTAGGGGTTATGAAATCGAAGCCGCTACTGTACTGATTAAGAGTATTGTCCGACACCATGGTATGCAGGTTGGGATTTTGTCTGAAGTTGCCAAAACTGACGTTGAGGGCTCAGTCTTTATTATCACTAGTAAAGTTTTTTACTGGGGTGATGAACAGTGCATCGTTCTGATGTATAATTAAAGGGGGTGGTGGCTCTTTAGGTACATGAGTATTATCCTCCCGCAACTTTATTTTGTATAGTATTGAAGCGGTACAGAAAAGAAGATGAAGATAATATTTGGGCAAGCCAAGAACCACAAGGAAGTGTTGATTGACATATTCCAGAGGAGGAGGCGGCAGACAGACAGTCCAGCTGGTGCCGTCAGGCAGGAAGGAGCCGAGATAGCGGTCGGTCTGAAGGGTGTTTGTGCGCCGAGAGGACATCACAGTGTCGGGAGAAGTCGTCTCGTGACATCGAGATCTGCGGCAAGGAGAAAACGGCGGCGAGTTACCTCCGGGGCGTGTGGATGATCCTGCAAGGCGCTGTCAGGAGAGATTGACATCGGAGCGACCTACAAGACGGTGTAGTCCAAGCTGCACGTGTATAGTGTGGAGCGGACGGTTCACAAGAGTGACATCCACGGCGCCAAGGATTCCTCTGACGGGTAGGTTGAAGGCAAGTCCCACTGTTGTATTCCTTCTGTTAAGTGAGATATAATAAAGCGTTAACTTTAGCTGTATCCCTCCGAACTCACATGTGTATCTTTGTGGTATCCTGAGTAGACAAAGTACACGAACAACGTCTGAGTACGACGTAACAATATTATATAGAGATGGAAATTTTTCCGGGAGGAAATTGATTTAGAAAATAAAGGTGATCTCTCCCGTAATAGATCAATTTCCTCCGGAAAATGTTCCATCTAGATTTGGCATAGCCACTTTACCAGCTAAACACCTCTTTGACAGAATGTGAATATTTCATTTGATCCCTTCTTGATCTCATGAAATAAAGTCCGCTATGGACTGACGAGAGCTATTAGCCGAAAGCATTGTCTCCACGTGTGCATTTCTTCGTTAGCCAAGGCTGGTGTTGTGGCTTTGTCAACGACCTGAGTCCGCTTGTTAGCGAAGACGGTCAATGGATGGCGCTTGACATTTTTTTTAACGGAAGGAACGACCTTTATTTTATAGTATTATATATATTAAGAATGGCATATCCTGACCAAGAGCACATGTGCTTTACAGAAGGCAGAGCGCCATCTGGTGGAACAGAAATCAACTAAACATTGATTTAGCCTGTTCCCTGATATTTGGCCAACCCAATTTCTTGATAAAATCAAGAAAATCCATCCACGAACGCGTTTCGCGCTTTTTGGCGCTTGTCAGCGTGGAGTAGGCTGTACCACTGCGACCAAAAAATATTTTTTGGTCCCAGTGGCTTCCTGAAAAACCAAGAAATGGGTATTTAAGGCCAAACTTGCGTAAATACGCTTAGCACATTAAAAACGAAAGAAAAAATAAAAGATAAAAATATCAGGTGTTGAAATCAATATTTCAATATTTAATTAATCAATATTTAATTAATATATATATATATATTATAAAAACAAAATTGGCATTTTTCCTGACCGTTCACATGAGCATTTTTCCCCTTTATCATTTTTTATATTATTTAACCACTGGCCGAGATTCAATAAAGTATTTTAAATTGTCGAAAAAGTAGTTTATAAATCAACTGTTTGTTCAGTATACGTTTTCAAGAAATATCTAAAATCCGTCTTTGTGCCGGTCCTAAGCCCGGATGAAATCCGTAACAAGTTCGCTAAAAAACTTGGGCTCAGCTGATAGTACACTGTAAACACTTCCTGATCCAGGGATACAGGATGATTCTGTACTCCATGTTAGGAGTGGCTGTACATGACGTCTGTTCCTCATATCAGAGGTGGCCATTTCATATTGGAGCTAAGTCGGCCTGCTACTGAGTAGTGCTCCCAGTCTTAATGACAAAGGTAGACGCATTCTACTTCACCCAGTCATGATGTTTTGAGATAATAAAGAAGAAGAAGAGGATGTATCTAGAAGATACTTGTTAGAGAAAGTTAAACTTTTTAATACTAAGTTGGAGAGATGCGTCCCTGTAGGATAGTTGGATTTCATTCCCAAGAGAACTGACGAATTGATTCTGGGTAGAGCTGGCTATTAATGAAATCTTAATTTCTTCGGATGTAAGCGATCAGCATGGTGGCGCAAGTCATCAGCAAGAAGGCCAGAACAATCAACAAGAAACGGATCCTATTCTTGGTAGAGTCGATACATCCCGAGATTTTATGGTTAAATTCGATCAAACTTCTGAAGTTTTCATCCGGGTTCTCCATGAAGTAAGGATGGATGTGACTTGTTGATGTCTCCTCAGGACAGGCATGTTTCCAGATAACTTTGATGTTGGAGCCCTCATCAGAAGTATAGATAGATTGGATTACAAACCGATGTTTGGCGTATTCCGGCAGTTCAGCTTGTGGTTTCACTGGATGCATATAAATATCAATATAGGCCATTTCGAATGGATAAAGAATTCCGCAGGAGTTTTTGAGGAAGTAAAACTGCATACCTGGACTTTTGACTCGGTATGCAATTTTATTATGGGTGGGATTGAAAATGGTGATTCGAGCTTTACTGGTTTTGTTGAAGGGGCCTTGAAAGAGGACTTCATTATGGGGACGGATCACAAGGGGCTGGCATCCTGATTGGTTCTCCTCCCCTTGCCACGCCCCTTCCTGCTCGCAGATGGAGCACATGCTGCACCAATTTTGATTGGTGGAGTTTTCAAAACAAACTGCCCATTGGCTGAGAGGAATCACGTGAACGTGGAAGCACCTTTCTTACATAAGATTGTAAAAGATAAATGTGAGCTAAAATTAAATACGTAACTCTCTATAATTCCGCAAAGTATAAAGGCCATAACAAAATTCTGAAAGCCCAATTAATTGAAATATCACTGCATTCATTGACAAAACTTAAAGGAAGTTGAAAATCTTTGATGTTACCTTTCATCTTTATTATTATATATATTTTTAAGTAGACAGAGACAATTTTGTTCACACTTGGTTATCGCGTGTGTCTTCAATAAATGTAATTATTGTCTCAAACCCGATATGCATGCTAAAAAGTACAGCCAAAAAACATCAAAGACCACGTCAACTATATATAATTGTAAATAATAATAATAACACACAATTCCACATCCTAAAAATGAAATCGTTTTACGCATTTTTTTTTTTTTCCAAATAAAATAAAGGAACTTCCTTTTCTCCTCACTGCGATGAGAAAATATCAAGATGACCTGGGTCATCAATGTTGAACCCTCCTAACGATTATACCAGTTTAACCCCCTATACTATATTGTTCAAAGATTATCCCAACTTTAGACAACCTCTACCCTTGATCCATCTAGGTATAAAACTGTATAGAAGCCTGATAATTATATATAATACATATTTGCATTTTAATTTTTCACTTGTACTAATCCAAATTTCTAACAATACTACTAACTGTTGTTCTTTAAGAAAAGTACCTGTTTGTTTTCGATTGCTTGTATATAAGTTTATGCGAAGCCCTTTCTTTCTTCTTTCCCCTTATTTGATACATTGTAAATAATATTGCTGATTATTTTGTTCAAATCAATAAGCTTGAGGGATAAGTCTCTTTTATATACCTTTATTTCAAGCTTTCGGGCTCAACCGCCCTTCGACAGGAAAAATTATTTTAGCTACTAAAGTTTTCAGATCCAATCTAAATATAAATTTAAATTTGTGAGACGCCTGTGTCTCGAGTGTAATGCGAGGCTTGCCGCGGGAGGGGGTGAGATCTTTGAAAAAGATGGCCGTTTAGCCCATTGAAATATCGGAAATAAAAGATTATTTAATGAATCGCAAAGTTCATGATACCGTGGGGGGTGTGGTGGCTGCAGGGAATATTACATTGTAAATTTCAGGTAAATCAATTTTTCTATTGAGGCTATGTAATTTGCTTGATAGGATAGATTCAATGATAAGTCTTTGGTGTTTGTTGGCAATATTGGAATAGTGAATTTTCGGTGATGTAATGTTGAAGGAATGGCCAGTTTCGTTTATGTGCTGTACTATTAAGGATCTATGGTTTAAGTTATCAATATTTCTTTTGTGTTCATGAATTATAATATTGACTTGTCTCCCGGTTTCGCCTACGTAGACTTTTGGGCAGTTCAAACATTCTATGGAGTAAATAGCGTTTCTTGGTGTGCTGCTAGGTTCATTGAGTTTCATGATCTGGTTTCGGAGAAGGGATCCAGAGGTAGGTGCGCAGGTGAAGTAGGTTTTGATTCCAAATTTCAATAACAATCTCGCTATTGTGGAGGATAATGGTGAATATGGCATATTGCAGATAGATCTGTATATTGGAGACTGTGTCTTTTTAGTTGGGTCATAAAAGTGTCGCAATATAAAGGATATCGGGTATGCGCAGTCCCTGAGGTTAGCTAATATGTTCTGTGTTTCGAGGTTCTTGTACATCTGGAGGGAGCAGTGGGTATGGACTCGTTTTACACGGTTTTCCTAATAAGTTTTTTTTGTTTGTTTTTATCGCACTATACTAAATGCTACTGTGATTGAACACATGCGCTGTGTACACATCTCACGAGGAATCCCGACCTTATGTGCTGACTACATATTTTAACCTAACAATGCATTTTATTTTTATTTCTGTGTACACCTATCCCCCGATTTACACGTTTTTCTCAGGAACGTATCTACCGTGTAAATCGGGGGATAGGTGTATATGTATATATATATACCCCCTCTTCTCTCTATTCGGAGAATCTGTATAAGATCAAAAGGTCTTAATAAAGCTTGATGTTGTTGCTGTATATTTAAAAAAATATTCTTGAATGATTGCAAAAGTATAAACACAATTTATCTATCAGGATAATTGAAATAAGCTTCGTTATTGGTTTAAAATGACAAGGTTTCAAACATAAGCTCAACTTGTTATTTTAAACTCATAATGAAATTTATATTACAATTCTCCTTATTAATACTATATTGGATTAAGAATTCGAAACTATATTAGACACGTATGATTATTTTACAAATTAAACATTTTTCTACTACCCTTACTGCAATGAAAAAATAATGGGAAGGCCTGGCTCATCAGTGGTCAACCCTCCCAGCGGTTTCGCCAGTTCAATCTACCATATATCATTTTTAAAAGAATGATACCCGCAGACATGCAGAAAATTGACATGGACCCAGAGTAGCAGCTTTACACACCCAAGATAGATAACATTGATTTGATAGAAATGTATGGAGACATCTGAGGCTCTTCATTGGACACTACAACAACAACAGAAAATTGACATGGACCCAGAACAACAGCTTTACACACCCAAGATAGAGAAAATTGCTGTGATAGAGATGTATGGAGACATCTGAGGCTCTTCATTAGACACGACAACAACAACAGAAAATTGACATGGACCCAGAACAACAGCTTTACACACCCAAGATAGAGAACATTGCTGTGATAGAGATGTATGGAGATATCTGAGGCTCTTCATTAGACACGACAACAACAACAGAAAATTGACATGGACCCAGAACAACAGCTTTACACACCCAAGATAGAGAACATTGCTGTGATAGAGATGTATGGAGACATCTGAGGCTCTTCATTAGACACGACAACAACAACAGAAAATTGACATGGACCCAGAACAACAGCTTTACACACCCAAGATAGAGAACATTGCTGTGATAGAGATGTATGGAGACATCTAGGCTTTTCATTGGACAGCACAACATAAAATTGACATGGACCCAGAACAGCAGCTTTACACACCCAAGATAGAGAACATTGCTGTGATAGAGATGTATGGAGACATCTGAGGCTCTTCATTGGACACCACAACAACAACAGAAAATTGACATGGACCCAGAACAGCAGCTTTACACACCCAAGATAGAGAACATTGCTGTGATAGAGATGCATGGAGACATCTAGGTTCTTCATTGGACACCACAGCATAAAATTGATATGGACCCAGAACAGCAGCTTTACACACCCAAGATAGAGAACATTGCTGTGATAGAGATGTATGGAGACATCTGAGGCTCTTCATTGGACACCACAACAACAACAGAAAATTGACATGGACCCAGAACAGCAGCTTTACACACCCAAGATAGAGAACATTGCTGTGATAGAGATGCATGGAGACATCTAGGTTCTTCATTGGACACCACAGCATAAAATTGATATGGACCCAGAACAGCAGCTTTACACACCCAAGATAGAGAACATTGCTGTGATAGAGATGCATGGAGACATCTGAGGCTCTTCATTGGACACGACAACAACAACAGAAAATTGACATGGACCCAGAACAGCAGCTTTGCACACCCAAGATAGAGAACATTGCTGTGATAGAGATGTATGGAGACATATGAGGCTCTTCATTGGACACAATAACAACAGAAAATTGACATGGACCCAGAACAGCAGCTTTACACACCCAAGATAGAGAACATTGCTGTGATAGAGATGTATGGAGACATATGAGGCTCTTCATTGGACACAATAACAACAGAAAATTGACATGGACCCAGAACAGCAGCTTTACACACCCAAGATAGAGAACATTGCTGTGATAGAGATGTATGGAGACATCTGAGGCTATTCATTGGACGCGACAACAACAACAAAAGAATCAACAACACAACAACAAAAGCTTTATTAAGACCCTTTAGTCTTATACAGATTCTCCAAGCAGAAATATATAGGATACATGCAGGGAAAACAATGATAGAACTTAATGGTAACATGATATTTATATACAGGGAAAATTATATAAATACAATCAAGCTAATAGATTAATCTGGGCAAATTGGAGGCAAAGAATGTTACTATACATGGATTTACTACCTCGTGTTAGGTCTTGTGGAGTTATTTGTTAGCAGCTCTGAGGCTTCTTAGCTATGTAGAACTTTTCCTAGTCATCTTTCCCGCCCTTGACATTGCCGGTTGGACTTCACTTGTAAGCATTTCGACCTGCGAGTCAATTGTGGAGTCTTCCACTAGTAAATTAGTTGAATCCCTCAAGCTGCCCTTGTAAGATGTAGTCTTGTCAGCTGTCCAGGTATACTTGCCAACAGAACGAAACTTCGTATAATCTTTTGCCTTTATTTTGTTTAGACCATTAAGACAAATGGTAGATGATCCAAATAAGGCATGCATTCAATAGTAATATCAACAATCAGCTCAAGTAGTGCAGGTGAAACAATAGAAAGATCTATAACTGAGGATCCTTGAGTTGAAGAATAAAAGTAAAGTTGCCATATTCATCACTGATAGATCTGCCATCTATTACTGTGAGTGAACTGTCATCGAGGAAATAATAATTCTACAGAGTATATTTCAGGAGATTATTCTATGAGGATTGTTCCTTAGTGATGTAACATTTTATTTTGATACTTAGGATGTTTATGCTGAGCTACAAGCGCAGATTGGCGACTTTTGTTCATTTTTATAAATGAGCAATTATGTGATAGTTCTTGTCTATGGTGTCGCAAATTCATCCTGAGAAAGATATGTTAACTGTGAAAAATTAGGTTGGACGGTGGTACAGTATGAATGCTATCCGAAGTTTGCTATAATGCATCCCCGTTGGAGCTGACAACGCGGCCATTTAAAACAGAGTAGCTTATGCCACGGACAATTAGCCTGTTATCTCTTAGTTTGGAAACAGTTCCCTTACTCATGAGTTCCTTTCGCTTGCTAATTAGCAATATCCTTTGGTCTCTAATAGTTGGAGGGTAATCTTTATTTACGAATATTTTTTTGTCCCTGAGTCTGAAAGCTTTCCTAAAAAGCAGAATTCTTTGCTTGAAATCAGGCACCTCAATAAGCAGCGGCGAGTTAGCTTTTTTTTGTTAATCTTCGGCACTGTTCTATCCTAAGATCTTCAGAAATTTGCATCGTGTTTGAAATCAGATCTTGGATCAAACCTCGAGATTATTCAGGGGTTTCACCTTCTGCTCCTTCCAGTCCGTAAATAATCAAGTTCTTTTCCCTCTGCCTCATCTCTTCAAGCTCCAACCGTCTCTCGAGATCGGATATTCTATTTGTATTAAGCGAGACAGCTTTAGAAGTGGTTTCCAATGATGACTCGAAGTGTTGTAGGCGCTGATTTATTTTGTCCAATCCTTGTTCTACCGAATCAAGTCTAGTCTCCATTTTTTTACCAAAGTCATCTATCTTAGTTGAAAGTGCTAAAATTAGATCATGCAAATCTTTATCTTTGCCCGAATCTGATGTTGCTTGCCTTGTCTGTTTGGGGGGCCAGGATTTGGTTCAATACCTGACATTAGCAGTAGCATTAAAATAATACATCGACGGGTTCCCTTTCCAGCATGAGTAAAAGAGATAGCCTTGAAATTATTTTCATAACAAACAAAAGTTTTAGCACGAAAATTTACATATCTAGTGATCACAGCAGCTTCTCTAGCAAAAATGAAGATATTAATTATAGAAATAAATAAAATCAGCTTCATAGTCTTCGTAGAGAATATATAAACTCTAGGCCAACGGCAGGATACTCACAAGAAGGCGTAACCCAAGTAGAAGCACAAAAAAAGCAAATAATAAGTTTAAAATATTTACTTATCGAAGCCGAAGAATTTCACGACCGCTCAACTTGGCCACCTAGCGGAGAATCCACAACAAAAGAATCATACACGTCTATAATAGTTTAGAATTCTAATAACAAATGGCGCGCTACTGTACTATACTATGTAATATACTATACTAGCGGACGTACCCGGCTTCGCCCGAGGTTTTACCCGAGTAAAGGTTTGTCTAACGAACATTTGTTAAAACAATTCTCTATAAACTTATAAAAAAAAGATATATTTTGATAATTTGAAACTCGTATATTTGAATCTCTCGATAAAGTGAACATTTTTTCCCGGTCCCTGTGTGCCGTGTCATCCTGAATTTTGTCTTTCATAATTTTCTACATTACAAAATCATCGTTTTATCTAGTGAACATATTTTCCCGGTCCCTTGAAAAATACTCGATAAGTTGAATAAAGGCATGGTCGTGAATCTCTCGATAAAGTGATTATTTTTTCCCGGTCCCTGTGTGCCGTGTCATCCTGAATTTTGTCTTTCCTAATTTTCTACATTACAAAATCATCGTTTTATTCCCGGTCCCTTGAAAAATACTCGATAAGTTGAATAAAATCATGGTCGTTTATGGAAGATGGACGTAGTTCCCGGAGGTCACCCGCCCCCCGCGCGCCAGGACCTCTTGATCATTCTGATTGGCTGGCGGCCGGACGGGGGGGGGGGGGGGGGGGGGGGGGAAGGGGGGGGGGGCTCTTGATCCCTCTGATTGGTCGGTGGGAACTTGGATTGTCCAACCAATTGGCCGGCGGCCGGACGGTGGGGGGGCAGATTTCCGTTGCAAGATGGCGCTGCTTGCGAGTTAAAGCTACAAATCTGCAAATAACTCTAAGGATATTCAAGATATTCAAGAAATTATTTTTCGTAAACCTTTCCGGAGATACGCCTAATAATATCCCAAAATTTCACGGCGATTGGATGTATGGTTTTTGAATCCATAGAGGACACACAGATATACACACACACAGACATTCAATTTTATATATATAGATTGGATTGTGGATTAAACTAGCCAAAAACACACCAATGGTAGAGTTCACCACTGATGAACCAGACCCCTCCAATTTTTATCACATCGTAGTAAGTACATATACGATATAGAGAAATAGAATAGTAAGTTGTTTATTTAAAAAAAAAATGCAATTTTGCGCCGAATATTTTCATTTCTTGCCTACGAATGGCGTACTAATGGTTTATGTTTAGCATATAAATCACCTCTATATAAACTAGAAGACATTTTCATAGTATATATATTCGTAAATTAAATTTTATTGCCATCTATCGTTATAATTTATTTGTGTAAAATTATAACGATAGATGGCAATAAAATTTAATTTACGAATATATATTGGTTATGAAAACATATTTTGCGGAAGAGCTTTGCTCGATGCAATACCTTGAATTTATATGTATGTACCTCTACAGACCTATAAGCCTATGTCCATAGTTCACTAAACACCCCTAAGCTGCCTTCCATAGAAAATGCAGGGTATATAACAAAACCAGTCCAATACAACAGTAGAGCGGTCTAGAGATTAATTTGGCGAAACCGCTGAGAGGGTTCACTACTGATGAGCCAAGCCCTCTCAATCAATAACTCATATCATTGCAGTAAGGTCTGTAGAGATAATATTTGATGATATTTAAAAGAAACGCATTGCCAGTAGATTTATTTGTGTAAAATTATAGTATATATTTATATATATATATACATACTTATTTGTATCGTTTATGTGTATCAAATTGTTTTTCATATCAAAAAGATGTAAAAAAATTGTGTTTTCCCGTGAATTTCTCGTGACTATGCTATACCAGCCGAATGACCCGGGTAACGCCTGGGTATTACCCGATTAAATGCGTTTATTCAAATACCATTCGTTACAATTATAAATTGGCGCCGTGTATGTCATTCTTGTATAATATATAAATGAGTTTTAAAAATGGTAAAAAAAAAAATGCATCGGCCGGGAATCGAACCCAGGCCGCCCGCGTGGCAGGCGAGCATTCTACCACTGAACCACCGATGGTTATGAGAAGTGGCCATATTTGGGTATTTATTCCATTCACAAAGCAAACGGTGACAGAATTAAAAATCGTTGCTTGATTATGACGCTGATAACTGTATATATTGATAGGATTGAGCTCTTTTCTCTGCGCTCCAGGAACCTGGGTTATAAATATCTCTCTCTTGAGCTCTTGTTACCTCGTTATCTCTATTTATTTTAAGGTGACTCAGTAGCTGAATCAGTACTGGTGTTTTATAAGAAGAAAAATGCAGTAAATATGCAAATATGTATACATTACATGAGAGAAAAAATAGGTATGTAAATATAAAAGGATAGATATAAGGTGTTAGTGCTTGCTGAAAAGAGTTGAATTAGTCAAAACAAAAGCTTATATTTTATGGTGTCTTAGATTGTAGGCAACCTATAGGTAGAAAACATAAGACATAGCAAACAGATTTTATTAGTACATAATTATCATTAATAAAATGCATTAATATTTTTTCAGACGATACTATCGTAAAAGCGGACAGAATTAAAATCAACTTAAAATTCCTATTAATATTATTTTCTTTTCTTTTTTACTTCATTTCTTCTCCGAAAGAGGGCAATAGTGAGAGTAATGCAGAGCACAAGTAGCAGAATGAAGATTAACAAGAGGAATACACTACGACGTCGAAGTCCTATTGTATCTCTATTCTTTATCTTATTCCATGCGATCAGATTTCTGAAGTTCTCATCAGGGTTAGCCATATAGAACGGCTGAATTTCCACCCTGTTTACATTCCTGCAGCATGTCACACTCCACAAGATTCTTGGATCTCTGCTTTGGTTACCTGTCTCTACAGAATCTATGTAGACTTTATGTCGAAATAGCCAATCCACTTTTGTTTCTTTTAAAGGATGTAAAACAATCCATACTGTAGCCATTTCATTTGGACTTAGTATTCCCATATCTGGTTTGATTGTATACCATTCTTTTATATTGATTTTTACTCTGTATGCTATTTTGCGTTTGGTTGGATTGAATAAACTGATTTTCGAACTGGATCCGTTGTCAAATGGACCTTGAAAGATTAAATTACGATGGGGTCTAATAATAATGTTGGATTGGCATTCAGCTTTGTAGTTTCGAGATTCTTTGAGGAAATATTTAAACAATTCTTCATCTTCCTCATCAATACGGCAATTCATTCTTTTAAGACATCTCTCTATTGAGATTTCTATTTTAAAGAAGTATTCATGGCCAATTTATATGAAATTGTTTTCTCTATTTCTTTTTTTTTTTTACACCAATCGTTTATGTATCAAATTGTGTTTCATCTTAAAAAGATGTAAAGAAATTGTGCTTTCTCTCGTGAATTTCTCGTGAACATGCTTATCTAGGTTTGAGCTCTTGTTACCTCGTTATTTCTATTTATTTTTAAAGTAACTCAGTAGCTGAATCAGGCAGACCTTTCAACGGTATCGAAAGAAGACCCAACTTGCCCCCACTGCCAAGATGAAGACCAAACCGTTGACCACCTCCTCTTCACTTGCCCAACCTTCCAATACCAAAGATTCCAGACAGCCACTCTCCTAGGTATCACCAACATATGTCCAGCATCCCTAGAAAAATCTCCTAAGAAAGAAATCTGCCTGGCGACACCTCATTAATTAGACTTCCACTGGCATTGTATATAAATCCAAGAAGACTTAGGTCAGAAGGACATCCCGGGTAGTTGGCGACTTCTGTACGCTCCAGGAACCTGGGTTACTTAAATAAATAATAATAATAATAAACTGGATGTCTTCTGCCACCAGTAGACGTGAAGTCTAAAGACCAACCCGGATAGGTGACGACTTTAGTACGTGACTCCAGGAATCCAGGTTAGCTCAAGAAAGAGAGAGCTGAATCAGTACTGGTGATCATTCTCAATTAAAGCTTTACCAAAGTAATCCAACCATAGTCTGATGCTAAAGACTTTGTTATTTTGACTTGGTTGATCCATTTATTGAGGATTTTAATGGGGAAAACAAGAGAGTAATTTATATTATTCTTATATAGAAGAGAGAAAGTGCATTCCAGAATTGAATGTTTTTAGAACGTTCTAGAATAATGTAGAACAATCGTAAAAGAACTGATTGGCCAATTTAAATGGATTACGCAAGGTTTAGCGATGGCTGCTCTCTGATTGGCTGATCGTCCTTGAGATTTATGGAACGAAAATATCTTTATTTACGGGGCTGCTAACCAAAATGATATACAGAGCACTGTTGGAAGGGCCTGGGGATGGGTGGCCAGGGGATCATCGCCAGGTGAGGCCAGGAGAGCCTGGATGTAGAGGAGGATCAGGGGGGGCAGGGTGGTGATCCGCGGAGATCAGGGGGAGGTAGAGACGGATTCAATAGTGTTGAGCCCAGGGGTGACCGTGGAGAGCAGACATACCGCAATGCTCTGTTGTGAGATTTCTGGAAATATCTACTCCGGTATATATAGGAATGCAGAGCTCATGGCGGAGAAGAAGAACAAAGCTACGGCTCCAAGCAAGTGTGAGCTGCTATCTCAAAAGGTCAGGCTGCTTCATACCGCCGGTGTACTTCGTGGAAGATTCTCGAAGGTTCTACCAACTTCTGTCTTCTGTTCTTGTTTTCCTTTTCTGTGCTGCAGTTTTTGAGTTTGCGACTGTTGTATTTTTACGTAGTGTTATTTTGAATTTTTCTGTAATTCTTTTATTGATCAATCATAAATAAAGTTTTAAAGATCCTTTGTACTCAAGGAAATTATTCTTTTGCCAAGCAACAACGTAACAATATGATGCAATAACGGGCCATCTGTTATGAGAAAGTGAAACTCTTTTTAACGCGTATGATTCTTTTAAAAATAAAACAATTTTATACTGACTTTACTGCAATTATTAATTAATGGTAGGGACTGTTTCATCAGTGGTTAACTCTCCCAGCGATTTGGACAATTTATAATTATTATTTTTTTTTATTTATCCTTACACGACTCCATATAGGTTATATGCCAGTTACGTTAGAGCGCTGTTTTTATCCAACATTTCCCCGAGGTCACTACAGAGAGGTGTAACTTGGACTTTGACCTGGTATTAAATGGCCGCCTCTAACATGAGGAACAGACGCCATGTGCGGCCGCTCCTAACATAGAGAACAGACGCTGCTGAATATCCTGTAACCCAAGGATGCTTACAGGGTGCTATCAGTCGGGCCAACTGAAACCTGGTTTTATAAAACGAGCTTGTTACTGCTCCCCTTCCTCCTTTTACATCCGGGCTTGGAACCGGCAATGGCGGAGTTATTTATAATTATAAATATTTAAAATGGCGAAACCGCTGGGAGGATTCACTACTGATGAGCCAGGCCCTCCAAATAATTTATCACTGCAGTAAGGATAGTAGGGAATTGTTTTAAATTAAAAATAATCATAGGCATTTAAAATAGTTTCAATTTCCTATAAGAAGGTGATTTCATTAGGAAAATTTGTTATTAGTTATTCAAAGAAACTTCCCAATTTATAATTATAAAATAATATTTCGAAAAATGCACTCATAGACAAAACTTAAGGAAGTTGTACCTTTTAGCATGTATATCGGGATTGAGACAATAACACTGAAAGATACACTCATAGACAAAACTTAAGGAAGTTGTACTTTTTAGCATGTATATCGGGATTCAGACAATAACACTGAAAGATACACTCATAGACAAAACTTAAGGAAGTTGTACCTTTTAGCATGTATATCGGGATTCAGACAATAACTCTGAAAGATACACTCATAGACAAAACTTAAGGAAGTTGTACCTTTTAGCATGTATATCGGGATTCAGACAATAACTCTGAAAGATACACTCATGGACAAAACTTGAGGAAGTTGTACCTTTTAGCATGTATATCGGGATTCAGACAATAACTCTGAAAGATACACTCATAGACAAAACTTAAGGAAGTTGTACCTTTTAGCATGTATATCGGGATTCAGACAATAACTCTGAAAGATACACTCATGGACAAAACTTAAGGAAGTTGTACCTTTTAGCATGTATATCGGGATTCAGACAATAACTCTGAAAGATACACATATAGACAAAACTTAAGGAAGTTGTACCTTTTAGCATGTATATCGGGATTCAGACAATAACTCTGAAAGATACACTCATAGACAAAACTTAAGGAAGTTGTACCTTTTAGCATGTATATCGGGATTCAGACAATAACTCTGAAAGATACACTCATAGACAAGACTTAAGGAAGTTATACCTTTTAGCATGTATATAGGGATTCAGACAATAACTCTGAAAGATACACTCATGGACAAAACTTAAGGAAGTTGTACCTTTCAGCATGTATATCGGGATTCAGACAATAACTCTGAAAGATACACTCATAGACAATACTTAAGAAGGTTGTACCTTTCAGCATGTATATAGGGATTCAGACAATAACTCTGAAAGATACACTCATGGACAAAACTTAAGGAAGTTGTACCTTTTAGCATGTATATAGGGATTCAGACAATAACTCTGAAAGATACACTCATGGATAAAACTTAAGGAAATTGTACCTTTTAGCATGTATATTGGGATTCAGACAATAACTCTGAAAGATACACTCATGGACACAACTTTAGGAAGTTGTACCTTTTAGCATGTATATCAGGATTCAGACAATAACTCTGAAAGATACACTCATGGACATAACTTAAGGAAGTTGTACCTTTTTATCATATATATCGAGATTCAGACAATAACTCTGAAAGATACACTCATAGACAAGACTTAAGAAGGTTGTACCTTTCAGCATGTATATCGGGATTCAGACAATAACTCTGAAAGATACACTCATAGACAAGACTTAAGGAAGTTGTACCTTTTATCATGTATATCGAGATTCAGACAAAAAATCTGAAAAATACCCTCATGGATAAAACTTAAGGGAGTTGTACCTTTTACCATGTATATCGGGATTCAGACAATAACTCTGAAAGATACACTCATAGACAAGACTTAAGGAAGTTGTACCTTTTAGCATGTATATCGGGATTCAGACAATAACTCTGAAAGATGCACTCATAGACAAGACTTAAGAAGGTTGTACCTTTCAGCATGTACATCGGGATTCAGACTATAACTCTGAAAGATACACTCATGGACAAAACTTAAGGAAGTTGTACCTTTTAGCATGTATATCGGGATTCAGACAATAACTCTGAAAGATACACTCATGGACAAAACTTAAGGAAGTTGTACCTTTTAGCATGTATATCAGGATTTCAGACAATAACTCTGAAAGATACACTCACGGACAAAACTTAAGGAAGTTGTACCTTTTAGCATGTATATCGGGATTCAGACAATAACTCTAAGAGATACACTCATGGACAAAACTTAAGGAAGTTGTACCTTTTAGCATGTATATCAGGATTCAGACAATAACTCTGAAAGATACACTCATGGACAAAACTTAAGGAAGTTGTACCTTTTAGCACGTATATCAGGATTCAGACAATAACTCTGAAAGATACACTCATGGACATAACTTAAGGAAGTTGTACCTTTTAACATGTATATCGGGATTCAGACAATAACTCTGAAATATACACTCATAGACAAGACTTAAGGAAGTTGTACCTTTTAGCATGTATATCGGGATTGAGACAATAACTCTGAAAGATACATTCATAGACAAGACTTAAGGAAGTTGTACCTTTTATCATGTATATCGAGATTCAGACAATAAATCTGAAAAATACCCTCATGGATAAAACTTAAGGGAGTTGTACCTTTTACCATGTATATCGGGATTGAGACAATAACTCTGAAAGATACACTCATAGACAAGACTTAAGGAAGTTGTACCTTTTAGCATGTATATCGGGATTGAGACAATAACTCTGAAAGATACACTCATGGACAAAACTTAAGGAAGTTGTACCTTTTAGCATGTATATCGGGATTGAGACAATAACTCTGAAAGATACACTCATAGACAAGACTTAAGGAAGTTGTACCTTTTAGCTGGTATATCGGGATTCAGACAATAACTCTGAAAGATACACTCATGGATAAAACTCAAGGAAGTTGTACCTTTTAGCATGTATATCGAGATTCAGACAATAAATCTGAAAGATACCCTCATGGATAAAACTTAAGGAAGTTGTACCTTTCAGCATGTATATCGGGATTCAGACAATAACTCTGAAAGATACACTCATAGATAAAACTTAAGGAAGTTGTACCTTTTAGCTTGTATATCGGGATTCAGACAATAACTATGAAGATATTTGATACACAGTTACATTTATTGAAGAGAAACGTGAAATAAACAAATATAAACAAATTTGTCTCTGCCTACTTAAAAACAATAGGCAACATCAAAAACTTTTCACTTCCTTAAGTTTTGTCTATCAGTGTATAAACACATAGGATAAATGAATGTTTTTAAGGTTTTTAAAGTTTTGCTTTCATTATGCATGTCCGCGCGTGTGCAGGTAAACATTTGATTTTAACAAACAGTTTGTATTTTTCCACTTGACTTTGATAAGTCGGTAGAAGAGTATCGTTGCTTCAAAGCTCTCCTCTTCCAATTTATAAATAAGATAATTATTTACAATATACAATCATTAACTAAGAGCTCTTTATCGCTGAATATATTAATATATTTTTATCGCCAATCATACTTTAAACATGTATATTTAAAATCCATTTCTAAAAAGCACCTATACTGCAATAATAAAAAATTAAAAGATGGAAGGTATGTCTCATCAGTGATTTCACCATTTTAATCTCCAAACTGCTCAATATTGTATTAGAGTCTTGTTCCAAAATCACTTTATTAGGTACCGATTAAAAGAGCAACCTTGTTTATAATATTTATAACAGTGAATAATAAGTAAAAGTTATTCACATATTAAAACAAAGGGTCCAACGCGGGATTCGATCCCGGTTCATGGCTGTCGGGAATCTAGGGTGTTACCCACTCGTCCATTGACTCTTTTGTATTAGACTGAATTAGTATATACCCTGTATTTGCTATTGAGTACAGTAAATTGGTCATGATGCATTAGCGCTCCATCTGTTATGAAATTTTGAAACTATTATAGACGCGTATGATTCTTTTTGAAATTAAACACTTTCTACTGCCCTTACTGCAATGGAAAAATTATAGGGAGAGCCTGGCTCATCAGTCGTGAACCCTCCCAGCGGTTTCGCCAATTTAATCTACCATACCGCTGTTATATTTCATTTTCTATCTTTCTTTTATAGTGATATTGTTTGTATTTCTACTGTGCCCAAAGCTTATGTCCATAGTTCATCTAGAATACCAAGAGTCCAGCATCAGTATCACTATAAAAGGAAGATAGAAAAATGAAATATAACAGCGGTATGGTAGATTTAACTGGCGAAACTGCTGGGAGGATTCACCACTGATGAGCCAGGCCCTCCCATTAATTTTTCCATTGCAGTAAGGGCAGTAGAAATTGTTTAATTTCAAAAAGAATCATACGCGTCTATAATAGTTTCAAATTTTCACAGAATATAGGTGTTTTGAAAGGACTATGAACATATACTTCTAGATTCAAGATACTTAATTTATAGCTTTTTATTAATTTCTGAATGTGGTGATTTCACTTTAACTGCTCGAGTGAATGTTCTGCTGATAGATTCTTGTTCCTGTCTACTAAATATTATGATCGGGCTTCGCCCGTGGTGTGCTTCAGTGAATTTTGTTCCAGACAATCAAACATGATGATGCAAAAATGTCATAATCATTTTCTGAATAAAAAAATTAAGTATTTTTGCCTAGTACCTAGTTAATTTTAATTTTGATTAGCTTAAAATGTGAATGAAAAAAACTCTTCCAGACTTAACTCTGTCCTGTTAAAATTTCAGTCATATTAGTTTTTTTTATTAAGGACGTTTATAGCCGACAAACATATATACATACTTTTTACAAAAAATAAAACTACAACCTTTCGCAATGAGTTTCTTTTATTATGATATCCATATATATTTTATTTTTTGAAATTTGTAACGCAATTTTTCGTTTACTTCAAATATATACATACACCGACTTTTATGTATATAGGGAAGAGATACTTGTATA
This sequence comes from Cordylochernes scorpioides, assembly GCA_030710605.1. Lineage (NCBI taxonomy): Eukaryota > Metazoa > Arthropoda > Arachnida > Pseudoscorpiones > Chernetidae > Cordylochernes > Cordylochernes scorpioides. The sequence goes on from CP092865.1 coordinate 87,632,571, forward strand.
TTTAGTGCTGTTAAAATGAATATTCAGCAACTGGTTACTTTTCGAATAAAAATTAAAATTCGAATTTCTATCTATGTTAAAAAAATATTTTGTATATTGCAGGATAAATGTTAAGAAAGGATAATAATATGGAATGAGTGGTAAAACGATGCTCTCCGTCATATTTCCTATGTGTTAAACGTCCTTGTTGGTGTCCTAAGACTAGCTTTATATTTTCAAATCCATAAATCAATCATCTAACAAAACATCGCATCAAATTATGGACATAATAAGAATAATTCATAAGAATTTCCCATCTTCTATTAAAACTTCTCAAGTTAGTTTCCTGAATGTGAATGTATTCCACACAAATTGAATTAACTATTTTAAATTGAGAAAATAATCAGTTATAAAATATAAATAAGGTTTCCTGGGTCACACCGCTTCAACAATGGGCACTTTAGATTGAATATTTTTTCTCTAGGTAGGATGTCTAGGAGCCTGGCAGGGCTGATTTAATCGGACTCGGCCGAGTAATGCCTAAAAATGGCGGAGGCTGACTCGAGCGGTCCGAGGTTAGAGCTCTGTCAGAAGAGTGGTATAGGCCTACTGGGGAACCCGCCACTATAAACATAGGGTAACGCGCCAACGGCAATACCTCCTGGGTGGTGTGGAAATCATGCCTAAAATAATAAAAGAAATAATAAATAAATACACAAACAAATAAATAAACTTGAATAAAATTAAAGCGCCTACAAGGTATACAAATGTTTATGCTGTATTTACAAAATATGTTACTAGACATAAAATATTACTGTTGTGAAATCAAAACCTTTAGTCAATTGACCAACACTTCTGGTATTTATCTTGATATAAAAAAACTGCTCTACAATCCGATTTTCCAAGCTTGGAGATGTCCGAGCTCAGTGAGATGATCAACCCTTCACAGATTTCACCAGGCTTGAGGGAGCGTATCCTAGAACTTAATTGTGATTCTAGAGAAAACTTTTGCTGAAGCCAACAGTTAAATTCTCAGTGTGGAAGAGAATATTGATGACTTACAAATAAAACAATTTTTTTCAAAAAGAAATGCGCATTTTGGAACGAAATCATTGTTATTTCAATATTTCAGGGACCAGCACGTTTGCCTTTCTTAAGACGAAATTAATATATAGTGGCAAGGTTGTTGAAGATAAATTGTATATGACAACTGTATGTAAGTAACTCTAACAACCTTTCCACTAGAGAATTGATTGCCTTGATAAAGCGAGTGTGTTTCTCGTTGAAATATTGAAATAAAGATAATTTCGTACAGTTCCAAGATAACACCTCGTTATTAAAAAAATTCTCTCAATGTATTGAGATATTTTCAGAAACAAAAGTAATGCCTATCGATCTGTGTGCCCTCTGACCCACGTACACGTGCTCATTCCTAAACCATCCATATTTCAATGGCTTCATAAGCGGGAAAGCAATGAACTCTCTTTTTTATAATTTAAAGTATTTATTTGGTACAAACAGGATAAAATGAATGGTTATCTGAGTAAAATGGTGGAAAATTAACCAAAATTAACTATTTGGTGGAGAACAAAATATTGTCAAAAGGGTCGTAACAAGTGCCGCATATCAAGAAATAAGAAGAATTCAGCGCCAACATGTCAGGATGGACAAGGAAGTAAACAGGACCCTGAAGTTGGAGACAAATGTCCTGAAAACCATTAGGACTATATCTTCACCACAATTAAAATGAGATGAATTTAGATAAATAAAGTTTATAGAAAGGGACCTTAACCAATTGGTTGAAATTTATCATTGAACAATCTGTAAATTTTCGCCTCCAGGAGGTCGCGCACAACCAGCCAGAGCAGTCGTTCAGTATTGGGAGAGACCTAATGAGCGAAGAAATCATCATAAATATTCCTGGAAGAGAGGACCATTCTGGCCATTAGTGCATGGCTGCCGAGTTCATATCTTCTGGACAGTAACAATCTCTAAGGTGTGGAACTAGAAATCACTACCTCTCTGGAACAAAGCAGTCTGCAGCCCCACCATTGATACAGAAACGGCCATTGCAAACTCAAAATACCTACAAGGTGAGAATAAAGCCTTAAGGAGGTTATAGGTAGTAGCGAGACTTGTTACCATTCTTGAAAATCCACCGCACCATCACACATCAGCTAGTGATACTGGGGAAACTCAATGACACTAATAAAGGATGGGAACATTGCCGAGCTGTTCATCCCATGGAGGTTTACCAATATTAAAGATGATGTATACCTGGATTTGATTGCCAATGAGTAATTCCTTCTGCTCCCCAGGCTCTGAACCAACTTCCTTTAGACACTACAAATAGCTGCGTCTCTAAGGACCTAAACAGGCTGAAATCTACTAAATAATCTCGAGGTGAAGAATGGATTCCTCTAAGGAGTACGTATGATCCATGCCCTCAACTGTAAGGCGGCTTATGATGTATCACATTGATAAAAGAAGATGATAAACTTCTGGGGAAGCTGAAACATCCAGAGTCGGAGACTGTTTAGTGTTGGATAGATTTAAGGGAAAGACAGTTAACTACTTTGTGTTGTTATTAATATATTTAAGTATCAAAGACAAACAATTCATTAATTATAAAATTAAACTATATATTCAACATAATTAGAATATTTTCTTCTTTGAATCCATTACTTAAACTGAAGCTCTAGCGGTACAAGTTGATTCTTGTTTTGTCTGAATGGAGAGTTTACTTTGTTATCTGAATACAAGAAGTGATATCTTAGGTATATATTTCCATGAATTGTACATTAGATGCCTATACTCTCATGAACAAAACTTAAGGAATTGAAAAGTCTTTGATACTTAAGTTTTGTTCCTTAGGGTATAGGCATCTAATGTACATTTCGTAGATATATATACCTACAATATCACTTCTTCTTGTATTCAGACAACAAAAGCAAACTCTCCATTCAGACAAAACGAGAATTTAATTGTACCTCTAGGGCTTCAGTTTAAATAATGGATTCAAAGAAGAAATTTGGAAAATGGAAAATTAACACTATAAAGGAATGACAATACATCCAGATGGTACAAGAACTTATAAAGCATGCAACAACTGTCCTGGTGTGGAACTAACACCTACTCACATATTCTCATGCCCAGTAATGGACGCAGCCTTGCAGAAAATTGACTTAGACCCAGAGCAGCAGCTTTACACACCCAAGATAGTGGATATTGCTGCTGCTGTGATGGAGATGCATGGAGACATCTGAGACTCTTCTTTGGACACGACAACAACAAAAAAGAAGAAAATTACCTAATTATGTTTTATATATAGTTTAAGTTTAATTAATCAATAGTTATTACAGAGTAGGTTTGTAAAATCACAAGGAAATATGCGCTAACCATAAAATGAAGGTAAGTTTTTCTTTGCTTACTATTGTTATAAGTTATTCCTTTATATGTTCTCACATTTGTAAATAAAAAAATATATAATATTTGATCAATTTTCTTGGGGATCAGTATCTTTGAAAAGTCTGAGTAAATTCAAAAAATTATTTATGTATGGAGATTCACATGGTATCTGATGGTGGTAAAGCAGCACGCGGAAGTTAGGAGTTGTTGTATACAAATACTCTGTAAATATAAATATCTGACAACATTGTTCGTATACAATTGAGACATAATAATTATATACAGTAGAACCTCCCTTTAGCGGACACCTCTCCACAAAGGACAGTTTTCATTTGCAAAATTACCATTTTTACAATTTAGCAATTTCCGGTAAGAGGACACCTCTCCCTAAAAGACACTTTGGATCTGAAATTAGGTGTTGTCCTTTACAGGGAGGTTTTACTATAATTCTTATAGCGCGGTGCTGGCTTTATTGAATCTATCTAAGGCTTATAACTGTATTAAATATAAAAAATATAAACGTATTAAATATACGACAGGAGTCATGAACAAAAACCTTCAAGGAGTTACCAAAGAGGAGAAAATGTTCGAATTACAGCCATGGTACATGTGATGGAATAACTGAGTTGGAGAAATTTACCCTCTAAACATTGAATCCATGAGGTTTTCTTGCTCTTCATTCCAGAGGACAATTCTATGACTTTCCAGTGGCAAGAATTGAAAGGTGAATTTGATGACCTTACTATAAGAAAGCGAGATATTGTGTGGGCATCGTGATCTGACATGGCTTAAATTTTCTCTGTGTTATACATACTAACTGGTTGATTAATTTAAAACTTACATTAATTGATTTAAATCTCCTGGACATTAATTAATCAATTTAAAGGTTACTGGAGATGAATTTATTTTATTTTATTAAAACCGTCTCAAGGTGTTGGACATCTCTGCCATTCTACAGGATAACACATATAATTAATAAAATGCCGCCTGAGATGCCAAACTTTGATAAATTAGTAGATGAAAAAAAATAGAAGAATAAATTTACAAAATAAGTTTTTATTTGTTGATTATCCAAATCACATAAGAGGATAAGTAGCTGCTGTTGCAATCCCGCATTGATTTTTCTTATTTCTTATCATCTTGATATAACCTTTTTCACCCCATAAGGTGCTCCAACTGCCCACAGACACATACAGTTAGAATTCAGGGTAAAATTGTGTGTGTGACATTCAAAATATATTTATTGACTTCTCAGACAATATTTACAAAATCGTTAAATTGTGTGTGTGTTGTTTTGTGTTGTGTGCTGTGTTGTGTGTGAAGTAGGATTTCATAATTTTTTATTGGTGCAGATAGATTGTCTCCATCAATTATTTTTATCACAAATGGTCATGATGCATTGTCAAAAGCAAAAGGAAGATAAAATACAGTTTTCTTATAACAAATTTCGGAGAGTAAACAAAAGTTTTGTGTTGTGTGTGTTCTGTATGTTATGTTGTTTTGTGTTGTGTGTGTTTTGTTTTGTGTGTTGTGTTATGTGTGTTATGGTCTGTGTTGTGTGTATATATATGTGTCATAATATATACTATTCCAGGAATAATAAAGCAAACCTAGAGCCAGCCCAGAGAGAGAAGGGATGTAAAGTCCGGTCAATTGAGACAGCAGCGACATTCCAAGGGGCGGCAAATGGGGCCCGTCCGTCAACACCTTGGACTTTTAGGACAGTTGGAGATTTGTGTTCAACACGAACGGTCGCCCGGCGGTTGCCGGGCCCGTCTCTCTCTCTCTGGTTGCCTGGGTTCTCCTTCCAAACTTGTGGTGTCCTTATTTCTCTTCCCACCTTATTATACCACATATATATATATATATTATGTGTATATTGTGTTGTGTATGTTGTGTTGTGTTTTGTATTGTGTGTATGTTTAGTTGTGTTTTGTGTTGTTGTTTTTTGAAAGGCGTTTGAAAACTACAAATATTTCCCACAAAGAGGTTTCTCATTTGTATTATACAATGCTATCGTTTTCAAGTGATAATCGTTCTTCAAAGATCTCAATCAAAAGACATCGACTATTTCTTATATGTAATTCTATTGTCCTAAAAACTTATGTCCATAATTTTCTTGAATACCATTTCTAAGATTCCACCCTTCAGTGTAACATATATAAGCAGAATCCTCCAATACAGTATTAGAGCTCTAAGAAGCGGTTTGGTAGATTAAATTAACGAAACACAGCTGGGAGGGTTCACCACTGATGAACCAAGACCTCCCAATATATATTTAATGGCAGTAAGGATAGCAGAAGTTTGATTTGTGTGAAAAAGTAACCGCTTAAACACACTCATTCCTCAAAATAATCTTTAGTTACAATATTAAGGCTTCCAGGTGTAAGTTTCTTTAAAAAAATGTTTATTAATTCAAATCTCTATAAGCCTTTTCTGGCATGAAAACTCTTATATAGAAGTGTGTTTATTCTATAGAAGAGCTTTAAAGCTCAGAATCTAGAGATTTTTGAATTAAAAAAAAAAAAATTAAAAATAAATATATCTCTGGAATGTATGGATGGCTGTGCTGGAGTAAACCTCTTTTTTTGTGTCTGAATGCTATATTTATGGCGAAAAAAAAAACTTAGTCTCTATTTCTTTGCTCCGCGCTTATGGAATTGAAGACTTGGGGCGATGGCGTCGACCTTTCATATTAAATCTTACTTTTCCTTATTACTAATAATTGTATATAGTTGCGGAACTACTGGTTTCCTGTGCTGCTCTTTTCCTGATATTGCACCTTGTACGGAGAATCTGTATAAGACTAATGTCTTAATAAAGGCTTTGTGTGTGTGTGTATATATCTCTGGAATGTTAAAAAATAGTACAAAAGTGAAATTGTACTGGGATAAGGTGGATAAATTAAGAAAAAGGCATCTTCCTTGATCGCATTCAACTAAAAGTTGCTGATGTCTTGTCCCAGTCATATGGAGCAAAATGTCAGCAACTTTTAGTTGCATGATCAGGAGATGAACTTTTATATTAATTTATCCTTGGAAGTCTGCTATTATCACTTTATCATTTCTTATTATGGTTTAGTCTATGGATATAAGTTTTTAATTACCTGTTTTTGACGATCCAGTAGTCAATACCATTCTCAGAGCCATAGCCGACTACCAGTACTCCATGATTTAGGGCCGTAGATGAGCAATACGGTTCATTATAAATTCCTTCAGAATATGCAACAAAACTTGCTTGAGCATTAATCCCAACAGATATTGGTCCAATTGTTGCTACAGCTTCTTTTAATGCTTCTTCATTTTTACTAGGTATGTTCATATAGCCTGTACAGGTTGCTCCAATATTTTCAGCACTATAACGACATTCACCTTCCTGAAAAAAAAAAACAAAATGGTTAGCAAATTAAGACATAGTAATATATCAGGTAGAAAAAAAGGCATCTCTTTATCGTGCAACTGAAAGTTGCTAATGGCTTGCGTCTTCTATAGGAATAAATATCAACTATTCTGTTGATTTTTATATATACAGAAAATTCAAGTTGCACGATAAGGAGATGCCTTTTTATATAACAAAAAAATCAACAAATAGTTTATATTTATTCTGATAGATGGCGCCAGCTTTCAGCAAATTCCAGTTACACGATAAGGAGATGCCATTTTTCTTTGCTAATTTATGCATCTTATCCAAGTACAATATAACCTTTCTAAAATTCATCTAAAAAGCACATGTACTTTTGTTCAGGATATGCCTTCTTTATTTTTAATATCAACATCTGACCTTTTTATTATATATTTTTTTCTATTGTTTTTATCATGTGTTAAACGTATTTACGTAAATTTGGCCTTAAATACCCATTTCTTGGTTTAAGTGGAACAGCCTGCTCCACGCTGACGATCGCCAACAGCGCAAAACGCCTTCGTGGTGGGCTTTTCTTGATTTATCAAGAAATTAGGTTGGCCAAATATCAGGGAACAGTTTAAATCAATGTTTAGTTGATTTCTGTTCCACTAGATGGCGCTCTGTCATCTAAAAAGTACATGTGCTTTGAGTCAGGATATGCCTACTTTATTTTTAATATCAATACCTGAACTTTTTATTTTTTCTATTGTATTTTTCATATCACATTTGTATTATTTTTCACAATATATTAGGTTTTTAAATAAAAAGGCATATATTGGATAAAAATATAATTTATTTTACTAATATTTCAGTTAGCCGAACGCCAACCTTTATTCAAGGTATTATAACATTTGAAAAGTGTGTTGTTAACATGTTACATGAAATATTGGTAAAATAAATGGTATTTTGATCCAATATATGCCTTTTAATTTAAAGATTCATTTATGGATTTCTCTATTTAAAAAATATATATATTAAGTATTACTCACCTCTGCTTCATATGGATATGAATCTTCAGTATCAATACCACCATTCTTGATGACATAGTTATAGGCATAGATTGGTAATCCACCACTGCATCCTTTATTACCTTCTGGATTAGAACAGTCGACAAGATTCTGTTCACTCAGGGATACCAGTTTTCCTGTTATTCTGTAATGTTGACCTTCCAACGTGCCAGTAGCGGAATATGCCCAACAGCTTCCACAACTTGCTTGATACTTAACTTGAGTTACATAACCTTTTTGACGCCAATCTACAGAATCTGGGAGCTCAATACCTCGTGTGGTTTGATATAGGGATCCTTTTGTTATGTTCATTGGCATTTCAAGACCATTCATACAGGGGCTTATTTCAGACAATTCCTGCACAAAGAGCATACTGTTTTAAACATAAAAACATACATACATATTTATCTTTCTAATAAGAGTTCTGGAGCTAATGCATTATGTCTACAATTTAACATGCACATTTAACAGGGAGAGGAATGCGTGTCATCCTTGCGCAGGGGCCATGATAATCTTCTCTGTATCGTTCCAATTTTAGTATATGTACCGCCGAACAAGCGTGTACTCATAGAGAGGAATATATTAATGTGTTTTCAATTCTATTAATATCAAAACATATTCTTTGAAGGCAAAACCAAACACTTTCCAAACTACACAAAATGTCTGGCTTGTGAGACATCCTCGGAGCACAGAGCTGTGGCCTAAACAACAAGATATCTACAACAGCAAGTCATCCATATACTAGGAGGTCTGTGCTAGTTGGTTTAAGAAATTAACTGATGGATTAGAAAAAAAAATCAAAACAATTTTATAAATATAAAACATAACTATCTAATAAATAATATAAATAATATTTATTTTATTTATTTAACAGTTGGGAGAGACACGACATATCCACAATTAGGATAATTGCGTGTATATTATTATATACAATTAACACAAATGAACATTAGGAATCATGAAAATTAAACGCTCGATGTCAAATTTTGCATATAGCAATTAGAAATAGTAGCTTGAAATATGTACAGTAAACACTTCGCCTTGAAATATACATCCTGCAGAATCTATTAAACTTAATGTATTGGTCTTTATTGCGCAAGCAACTTGTTTTGTATTAGTCAGGTAAAGTTGGTTTTCTTCCCTTAGATCAGAAGTTAAATATAATTAATATGAGATATATTTGAAAAGACTTCTCATTCTATTTCAAACTTGTCTAAAATATATTAGCATAATCTGTTATAATATATGAATTAAGGTTTATATGAAAATCGTATTTGATTTTAATATGATTATCTGCTTACTTTCTGGCGATCATAGCTATTTAACGTTCGGCCTTTCTCAGACATATTGAATAACTGATTTATAGACATATTGAATTTACAGACATATGGAATAACTGATTAGGTTTGCACTGTTTCAATTTTAAGTAGTTCTATTTTTTTTAATTAATAAGAAGTGTCACAGAAAATCTAGTAATATAGGTTACATCCTATAGTGAGGAAATTTTAGCCAAAGTGATTTCTGAATTTTAAAATAAATACTTGATTAAGAACTCCGCGGAAAAGATTTCTCCACTAATTTATTAGTATTCACAAGCTTTCCAGTTTAAAAAAAACTTCCACAGACGTTTCATTAAGTATAAACATTTCAAAATAGATATTAATAAAAAGTTCTTACGCTATTTCAGAATAAAACATGTAAATTCTATGCAATATATTCTATATATGGCTCTATAAATTACAACTTATTCTATACAGAAAAATATAAAAATTCAGAAATATAGAAATTTTATAAAAATTCGAAACTATGGGCCTTTTTCGAGGGCCTGACCCTCCCATTAATTTTTCCATTGCAGTAAGGACAGTAGAAGTTATTTATTAAAAAAAGAATCAAACGCGTCTATAATGGTTTCGAATTTTGATAACAGATGGCGCGCTAATGCATCATAGACATTTTATATTTACTTAGCGTGAAAATGTCTACTTACCATATCAGCATACTTGTTGAGACCCATTCTGTAGCTGCTCATTCCCAAATCATACTTCATGTTGTGTTTGACGATTTTATGAATGTTATTTAGTAGGATTTTTTTTCTCAGCGTTTCTTCGGTATAACTAGAATAGGTCTTCTCGTAAACAGTCTGAAACATAATATCATATCATAGAATATTTATCTAGCATCTATTGAAATATAGTTACAAGTATATATATATATGTTGTAATATATTCCAATATATCCTATGTCCCCATGTGTTGTATAGTTATAGTGTAATTGCCAAAGTGACAGAAATAAAATTTCGAGTGATTGACAGTCGGCGCCAGTAGAGGAAAAACAAGTCGGGGTTCCCAGGTGTGACCCTTCTTACTCAAACAGATTAGTCCGCTTTGAGACACGATGATTGACAGGCGCTCTCAACAGATCTGCCTTGATCGGCGTCGGCTGCACTTACTCTCTCGCCATCTCTATGGTGACATCTAAAATGTCTTGTCCTTTTGTGTAATCCCAATCACGCCTGAGACCACTCTGTGGCCACCACGACTGCAACCAACATGCCACACTACATTCATCCAACAGCATAAACAAAACTACGTTACCACATATATATATTAGATAGTAAAAAGGCATATATTGGATTGAATTAAAGATTTATTTGTCAATATTTCGGCTGGCTGAACGCCAACCTTTATCAAGGCATTACATTTTTGTATAAACAAACTCAGCACCGCATAGTGTTATAATATTATTATTTAATAACACTATGCGACACTGAGTTTGTTTATACAAAAATTTAATTCCTTGACAAAGATTGGCGTTTAGTTAACAGAAATATTGGCAAATAAATATTCAATTCAATCCAATATATGCCTCTTTAATATCTAAAGATATAAATATGGATTGTTCTATATTCAGAACAATTTATATATATGTAAAACTAGCCGAATGACCCGGACAACGCCCGTGTTTTACCCGATTGAATGTTTTTATTCAAATACTATTTGTTACAATTATAAATTGGCGCCTTAAATAAATGCATATATTAGTTAATAACTATAGCCTATGTGCTTTATCTGTCTATGTACTGTTGGCTTCCGTAGGTAAGACGCTCGTAACTGTATATAGAATAGCCTACCGCCCGCCGTGCGCGCGCACAGGGAGGTCACGTGCTCGCCGGCAGCAACGGGCGCCAACGACGGGAGCCAACCAATAAAAGCAAACCGTGACAGAGTCGGCCGGCCGATGACTGGTTGATGACGGATGACGGATTAGGAAAGACGCTCGTAACTGTATATAGACTAATTTTGAATCATTTAACACCTTGTTTATAGTATACTTGATCCATATAATCATATTTGCTTCAATTTATATATAAAACACAAGGTAATAAGACCAAATCCAAATAAATAAATAGTGTGTGACGTTTCAGTAACAGCGTTGTTACCATCTTCAGACAAAAGTGATGAACGAAACATCATACACTATTTATTTGGATTTGGTCTTTTTACCTTGTGTTTATAATCTATAATCCAAATTGTGCCTTATCATTATTATTTTATTATAATTTGTCTAAGAAAACAAATCATTTTGCTTTTAAAATTACAAAATATTTCCTCACAATGCGTTTCTTTTTGTTTTAAATTGCTAGCTTTCAAATGATAATCGCTCTTCAACGGACTTAAAAAATTGACTTTATCTAAAATTTCAGTTGTAAATATCCACGCTACGCGTGTTTGTATTTGTAACCATTTTTTTGTAAGATATAGTCGATGTTTTATTAAGCCTGCTGAAGAGCGATTATCACTTGAAAGCTTGTTATTTTAAAAAGAAACTCATTGTGAGAAAATATTTTGTAATTTTAAAAGTTTTTCACAATTTCATCATGAATAGAAATAATTTTGTGTTTAAAATAAATAAAATAATGGGTTGAAAACAGCTTAGAGAGAGCATCTTCTTCTTTCTTATCTCCACTCAATCATATTAGGGTATCATGTTGTGACCCTTGATGGTGTCTTTTTGACAACCATCATGACTGGGTGAAGTAGAATGTGTCTGCCTTTGTCATTAAGACTGGGAGCACTACTCAGTAGCAGGCCGACTTAGCTCCAAAAGAAATGGCCGCCTAGAGAGAGTATGAAGGGATTACACAGGTAAACACGACTTCATGCCGCGGGGAGTTTGACACATGTCAATCCGTGGGGACAGGGTAATCTGCTCAGGTGACAGGAGATCGGAAAGTTTCCCCTTGGGTGACAACAGCTTAGACATAGCTTCCTTCTCTTAAACGGCACAGTTTATAACCGTTCTTATATGAATAAATATAGTGTAATATGAATTTTTTAAATAATATCTTATAGTGGTTGGTAGAAGAATGGTCTAAACCGTTGATTTACGACTGCTACGATCCGGGTTCGATTCCCTCCGCATTGGGCACTTTTTCTGTCTAAAAATAATTGCTCCAATGATCCCCGATTCTTGAAAAAGTCCAAACCCACCAGCGAGTGCAAGTAACCAAACGGAGCTCTAACACATTTATAAGTGCAAAGTCGAACTGCTTTTCACATGTGTAGACATGTGGTGCACTTACAGTAAAAGCAGTCGTCCACCTCTACCCACTATGATTATCATGGCCTGTACCACGTGTACTAGGGATAAGCAAAAAATCGTATATGTACATTGAACTTTATCTTTATATGCATTTAATGTATTAATTTAAAATAGTTAAAAATATACAAATTATTAGTATAATGAAAGATAAAATACCAATAATAATTTAAAAGTATTTCAAGGATTTTATTCTAACCTTGTAGTTCTGCCAGATTGTTTCCATCTCGGCGTCAAGGAGGAGAGGCTGGCAGTGACAGAGGGCTGCCAGCAGGAGAACTACTGCTATTGTAGACTTCATTCTGAACTGTAAACATAACTTGTTAGATTTATTTATCAATAAATCGAAATTATATAGAAATTGAATGAATACATAAAAGAAAAACTACACTCATGGACAAAACTTAAAGAAGTTGTACCTTTTAGCATATATATCGGGATACAGACAATAACTCTGAAAGATACACACATGGAAAAATATTAAGGAAGTTGTACTTTTTAGCATGTATGTCTGGATTCAGACAATAACTCTGAAAAATACACTCATGGACAAAACTTAAGGAAGTTATACCTTTTAGCATGCATATCGGGATTCAGACAATAACTCTGAAAGATACATTCATAGACAAAACTTAAGGAAGTTGTACTGTCAAATTATATTGACAAATATTTGCAATCTTATCATATCTTATCTCAGGTTTTAGCGGAAAGAATTTTTGTTTTCGTTTGTTTGTGAACAAATCTCTCCCGCCTTCTCATTGGACGAATGTGGCCATGTTTGTATATAAAGGGGGCTATGGTATGGGTCGAGACGCCAGTGTGGTGGAATATCGTGTGGGGACGCTTAAAGTGTTCTCTGCGTGCTATATACCTGTCTGGCAATCTCGGCGCATACCTGTGTAACCCCGGTCCGATCCCTACCTAAACAGCAATAAAGCTAAGTACTGTTTTTTATTTTTTTTTAACGAATTGTGGTTTATTATTTACTTTTTTTGTGTGTTGTACTTTTGAGTCCACGATTTTTTCTGTGTTTAAGTTACTCTTACTGTAGGCCCTAGTATATTGTATTTGTGTGTTAACCCGTAAATAGTAACTTTTGTCATTTTGAAGAGGTGTTGTACTTTTGAGTCCACGATTTTTCTGTGCTTAAGTTACTCTTACTGTAGGCCCTAGTATATTGTATTTGTGTGTTAACCCGTAAATAGTAACTTTTGTCATTGGCGAGCCCTGCCAGGATTACTGGTGTTTTGCACGTGTAAATTCCTGTAATTTTACGTGCGGTTTTTTTTTCTTTGATTGTGTGGTTTTTTTACTATTTTTGTACTCCATCATGTTTGTGAACTCTATGCTTAATCTGTCAGTGTTTAATGGGGTTAATCTCGATTCTTTCATTCGGGAAGTCGAGCTTAAAGCTCGAGTAGGCAAATGGGATCCTGAGGTCAAAGCATTGCTCATGTTCGAGGCTTTATCCCCTGAAGTTAGGTTGAGCTTAGAGGAGATGGGTATCCGTAACGATAGCAGTTTCAAAAGTATTGCTAGTAAACTGAACATATTGTACCCTAAGAAAGCGCGTGGTATTAGGGAATGCCTTAAATTAATAGAAGGTCTTAAGCAGAGAGTTGGGGAAAGTCCTATGGTTTTTAAAGAAAGATTCCTGGCCATTAGAGATAAAGTAGAGTACAGTTTTGACGATAGCCTAGTGTTCGAAATTTTCCTCGAAAATGTGCTCGATAAGTATAGAGAGGCTATTGTTCGCAGCGAGGCTAAATCAATAGACAAAGCAGTCAGTGTCATGGCCACGGAGGATAGTGTAGAACACCGTTGCAGCTTTATGAAAGGGGTATGTTCAGTAGAAGGGGTTGAAGAAATAAATAGCATTAAGAGTGAGATGAAGATGCTTAGTGCCAGTGTAAACAGGATGAAGCACGAAAATGAGCAGTGTATTACAGATCTTAGAGGTGAGATAGAAAAACTGACTAAATTGTTGGGCGAAATCAGGCTGAGTCCACCTGAGTGTAGCTTAGGACATATAGCTAGTGATTGCTCAAGACAGTCTTCTATGTTTTTCAACCGCAATACTCTTGACAATGCTGAGATAGTGAACATACGTTCATATGGAGGAGATCAGTTTAGAAATCTGCCAATAGTTAAGGTGAATATTAACGGCAATATGTGGCACCTGTTATACGATACAGGCAGCCAAGTCAGTATTATTGATTCAGAAAAGTGTAATGTCTTGAAGGAGAATTGGGACGCTGCACTTAAAACTTTACGTATAGTTTCAGTGACAGGCCACGAGCAGACACTTACACGTGTTAAAACCTGTAGAGTTGGTAACGAAAATGGCAGCGTGCTGGGAGAGATAAGATTCTGGTTAATGTCACTCGGAGATAAAGGCTACGACGGGATTCTGGGAATCAATGATATAAGGAGATTGAATATCCAGTTACCTCCCGTACGGGAACGTTGCAACATGATTTCCTTGAAACCAGAAGACCATGATTATGTAGACCTTAGCTGCGTTGCCAGTGAACATAGACCAATGGTTTCAAGCTTCATAGATGAGAAATCAGTGAGACGCATTGAAAACGAGGCTGTAAAGTTGCCATCTACTGAGTTTAACAGAAGCTGTGAGTGTAGCGCTGGGTCTGTTAATAGTTTTAGAAAGCCTACCTGGGCTGAGAGGTTAAGGGTGATGCGGAAAGCAAAGGAGACTGTCAGACAGTTTATGTCAGGTAATTCTGCTAAAAAGCTTATGAATCCTAGGCCACCTTATTCCAGAAGTTTCGACAGAGGAGTTCTGGTAATGCTAGCTGTTCCTAAGACTGAAGGTTACTCCAACGTCTATGGGCCTTTCCGTGTGGAAGCTAGGGTCTCCGATGTTAACTTTAGAGTAAGAGGGGTCACCATGCACGATGTGAAAGTTGTACATGTCGATAGGATGAAAGCGTTTAGAAACAGACGTTAAGAAGAGCTTTTAGCTCTTGGACTTGAGAGAACTGAATGGAATTGGATCGTTCGGTTTCTCATCAAGTGAGCGTCTGTCAGTACCCAATGTCTCTACCTAACATACCCAGCCGGTCCCAGATGAGAGCTTATTTGGTCCCCCATTAAACTCTGTATACTAAAGCATATTATATATGTGTGTGTTTGGTAATCACTCATGGTAACTCACGTAGTTTGCGCAGAATTTGTTTTGAAGTTTCTGTTGGGAGGAACAAGATGGAAGGCACCTTTATGGAACGACCCGGATGTCTTCTACTCCTCTCTTTAGTTTTTTTTTTGTATCTTTATAACATGGCTCCCGTGAGCTTTTTTCCCCCCGAACAGCGGGAGGTTTTCCTTACGGGACAATGGGAATGTTTGGGAGATTTGTTAGTTTCTTTTTATTTTTTTGGGAAGACACCTTTTGTCAAATTATATTGACAAATATTTGCAATCTTATCATATCTTATCTCAGGTTTTAGCGGAAAGAATTTTTGTTTTCGTTTGTTTGTGAACAAATCTCTCCCGCCTTCTCATTGGACGAATGTGGCCATGTTTGTATATAAAGGGGGCTATGGTATGGGTCGAGACGCCAGTGTGGTGGAATATCGTGTGGGGACGCTTAAAGTGTTCTCTGCGTGCTATATCCCTGTCTGGCAATCTCGGCGCATACCTGTGTAACCCCGGTCCGATCCCTACCTAAGCAGCAATAAAGCTAAGTACTGTTTTTTATTTTTTTTTAAACGAATTGTGGTTTATTATTTACTTTTTTTGTGTGTTGTACTTTTGAGTCCACGATTTTTTCTGTGTTTAAGTTACTCTTACTGTAGGCCCTAGTATATTGTATTTGTGTGTTAACCCGTAAATAGTAACTTTTGTCATTTTGAAGAGGTGTTGTACTTTTGAGTCCACGATTTTTCTGTGCTTAAGTTACTCTTACTGTAGGCCCTAGTATATTTTATTTGTGTGTTAACCCGTAAATAGTAACTTTTGTCAGTACCTTTTATCATGTATATCGGGATTCAGACAATAACTCTGAAAGATACACTCATAGACAAAACTTAAGGAAGTTATACCTTTTAGCATGTATATCGGGATTCAGACAATACCTCTGAAAGATATTACAGAGACCTTTATTGAAGACATACGAGATAACCAAATGTGAAAAAAATTACCTCTGTCTCTTAAAAAAAAAAAAAAAACAGATGACTGGCGACATCAAAAACTTTCTACTTCATTAATTTTTTTCTCCACGAGTGTATTTCAATTATTAGAAAGAAATTGGAGTTATTTTGTAAATAATTTATTGCCTTCTAGTAAAAATTATAACCATTTAACACCTTAAATAAACGTAAAAAATAGAAGAGTGTTAATAAAAGTTATCTGGGAATAATAGCCGTTCTTGAAAAAGAGCTTGTTGCAGATCCACTGCCTTTTTTTGTGTGTGTTTTAATTCTCATTTTATTTGGAGATATTAAGAGGGAGGCCTTCAAAATGTAAGAAAGCCGTGGAAGAAGACGCCCCCCTCCCCTCACGCGTCGCGAGCCAGCCACCACCCATGCGGGGGTGATGTCACGCCCATGATGCAACTTCCGGTCCCCCTCTGATGATCTGATCTTCTCCATGGACAAGACACCACCATCACCTCAGTTAGCTGGTATTGTGATCATGGTGCACGGACTGATCTGATCTGCTCCATGGACAAGACACCACCACCACCTCAGTTGGCCGGTATTGTGATCATGGTGCATGGACTGATCTGATCTGCTCAATGGACAAGACACCACCACCACCTCAGTTGGCCGGTATTGTGATCAGGGTGCATGGACCGATCTGATCTGCTCCATGGACAAGACACCACCACCACCACCTCAGTTGGCCGGTATTGTGATCATGGTGCGCGGACTGATCTGATCTGCTCCATGGACAAGACGCCACCATCACCTCAGTTAGCTGGTATTGTGATCATGGTGCACCAACCGATTTGATCTTCTCCATGGACAAGATACCATCATCACCTCAGTTAGCTGGTATTGTGATCAGGGTGCACGGACTGATCTGATCTACTCCATGGACAAGACGCCACCATCACCTCATATGCAGGCGAAAATGGCCGCTACTTCTTCCCAATAAATAATCTCTTCTTCGTAAACTTTCATTCCTTCCTATAACTGATATCCTGCGATATTCCTCTTATTGTAATTTGGAGCATATACTTGTATATGATAAAACAATATAGAATTAATTATCTTGAAGATAGAGGTTGCCTCTGGCCTGTATTCATATTTCTTTAAAAAAAAAAAAGACACTTTGGCCAGTTAAAGTTTTATTTTCTCAATGTTTCAACAAAAATATTTTGTAAAAATCCGAAACTATTATAGACACGTATGATTCTTTCTGAAAATAAACAATTTCTACTGTTCTTACTGCAATGAAAAAAACAATGGGAAGGCCTGGCTCATCAGTGGTGAACCCTCCTAGCGGTTTCGCCAGTTTAATCTACCATCCCGCTGGTATATTGCATTTTTCGGTAACAATTTATTCCGCCTTCTACATGCTAACAGGTAAGCATTTTAAGGCTCTATTGCATTTTTCGATCTTCCTTTTATAGTGATTCTGTTGCTAGACTCTTAGAATGGGTATTTTAAGATGAACTATGGACATAAGCTTTGAGGACAGCAGAATTACATACAATTATAAATATATAATATGCTTCGAGCAATCGCTCTTCCGCAAATATCAAATTGTTTCTTTTATTATAGCAGTTATATTATGATGCATTAGCATGCCATCTGTTATCAAAATTCGAAACTATTATAGACGCGTAAGATTCTTTTTGAAAATAAACAATTTCTACTGTCCTTACTGCAACGAAAAAATTAATGGGAGGGCCTGGCTATTTTGTCTTCGTCAGGAGAAATAAAAATAAAGCATTTGGCAAGGCGTTAAAAATTGATCTGTTTTTAACGCCTTGCCAAATGCTTTACTTTTATTTATTTAAACTGACGAAGACAAAATATTTTTATTGAAACGTTAGCAAAATAAAACTTTAACTGGCCGAAGTGTCTGTTTTTTTAAAGAATTAGATAAAATTGTAATAAGTAATATATATATATGTCGTGATCGAATGGGAGGGTGCAACTGTTATGCTTACAATCCACGACGTGCCATAGCATTCGCTCGCGATGTCTGCCACGTTTATTTTTGTACAGTTTTTATAGATGAATGAATTTGCATATTTACATTTAAACACAAGCTTAACATGTTTACCTATTTATTTTGGCAAAAAGAAATTATACATCTTTGATATTATATAAATTATGACAAAAATATATTAAAATATTTATTACCAGTTGCAAGTAAGACACGCTATATCCGATCTGGATAATTGAGCGTGAAACTATTTTTATTAATATTTTATTAATATTGAACACACACACACACAAAATAACCACGTTCTGACGTTTAAAGCTAAAAATTTAATATGTACACTGTGTGACAAGGAAATTACTGAAGAACTCCCCCATTACCTGCTTAATTGTACAACCCTTGATGCAGAGAGGAAGGTCCTATATCAACAAATTAAATGTACCAACACTTCACCCTACGTATTGCTTTAAAAAATATCAGCAAACAAATCTAAGGCAATAGCTTAATATATTTTTAGATCATCATTATGTAAGGACCAGTCAACAAGTGAATGACTTTGAGATGAAGAATAAAGCCAGTTCAATTTCTATGTAAATAACACAAGTTTATTATTACCTTAACCAATTGGGAGAATCTGTATGGGGCATGTCTCTAATAAAGACTTTTGTGTATGTGTATTGAATAAAAGACAAAAACAAATGTAGCCAGAAGAACATTAACTAGATCTGAGAATGTACTCACCTGGAAATATTTCGTGAACAAGGTCTTGAGTCAGATCTAGCTCAGTATTTTATACCTCCTCTCTCTTTATCAAATTTGATAACCTATTCTGATAAAGATTCTTGTTCAATGATGTTTGTATTTCTTAACAATCTCATAGTCTAGATGGAAATTTTGCCAGGAGGATATTGATCTAAAGAGACAAAGTTCGCCTCTCCCGTCAAAATAGACGTCAAAACTAGACGCCATCTAGTGACCGTCGCCGCAACTTTGTCACCGACCCGAGGCCGCTAGTTGCGGCGACGGTCAATAGATGGCGTCTAGTTTTGACGTCTATTTTGACGGGAGAGACGACCTTTGTCTCTTTAGATCAATATCCTCCCGGCAAAATTTCCATCTATATTTTAGCCATAGATTTGGCCCAGCCACTTTGCCAGCTAAACACCTCTTTGGCAGATTGTCAAGATTCCATTAAATCCCTTGTGGATCTCATGGAATAAAGTCCGCCCTAGACCGACGAGGGCCATTAGCCCGAAACCATGGTCTCTAGGTGGACGCTTTTCAGTTTGCCAAAGCTGGTGTTGTGGCTTTGTCACCGACCCGAGGCCGCTAGTTACGGCGACGGTCAATAGAAGGCGTCTATTTTGACGGGAGAGGCGACCTTTGTCTCTTTGGATCTCATAGTCGTTTGGAAGATGACGCATACTAATGCAGCATTTTTAAACGCGACAAACATTATTGAATTATTATACAAGGTTATCCCAAAAGTTTGTAAACACTTGCAGACAATTGAAATACCAATATTATTTGCCGTTATGTATAATATCTTTGTATTATGTATAAAGTAATTGTATTATGTATTGTTATGTATTCGACGTAATAATTTTCGCCAATAAGAAAGACATCGTTTTAAAGAAAAACACAAAATTTGGGGAGGGCAACCTTATAATATCTTAAGAAAAAGGCATCTACTTATCGTGCAACTGAAAGTTGCTGATGGCTTGCGCCATCTATCGGAATAAATATCAACTATTCTCGTTGATTGTTAATTATTCCAGAATTGGCCAAATACTAAGGTTTGTGTATTGTTATAATATCTTTAAATTAACTTTATAAATTTTGCCCAATTCTGGAATAATTAAAAATCAACGAGAATAGTTGATATTTATTCCGATAGATGGCGCAAGCCATCAGCAACTTTCAGTTGCACGATAAGTAGATGCCTTTTTCTTAATTTATGCACCTTATCTCAGTACAATATTACATTTGTAATATTTTTTCACTTCTTATAATATCTTGTTACGCAGACTTTGACTTTATCATCATCGGTGCTGACGTCACACACTATGCTTCAGACTTTTCTGTTTTGAATTTTCGCTCGCTTGTTTTTACAACATGTGTATTGGAACAAGTCGTTCCTTAAATAAATATATATATTGGTTTATATCAAATTGGATGTCCTCGTAACTACAAAATACGTGAGTACAAAACAACTTGGAATCTTTAAATAGAAACATCGTATTTTTGATAAGCCTATCATATCTTTCTTAAAATACCTATAACTCATAAAAATTTCCTGATGTTTTCACTTTTTGAGCAAGTTAAAAAGTTTCTTCAAATTATATAGTAGTATCGGTGAAAAAAAAAATATATGGCTATATTTTCTAATATATGAAAAAAAAATTGATTTTTTACACAGACACCATAAAAGATAAACTTTTATTTTGTCAAATTTAACTCTATTCAGTACACACCATATATCTATCCTTTTATATTTACATAACCTTTCTTTTCTCTAATGCAATATATGCATAATTAGCGAATGTACCCGACTTCTCCCGGTTTTTACCCTAGTAAATGTTTGCCTAACGAACATTTGTTAAAACGATTTTAGAAAAATTTCACGGTGAATGGATGTATGGTTTATGAATCTATCTAGTACAGACAGACACACATTTATATAATATAAATGATTTTTAAAAAATTGTAGAAAAAAAAAAGGAATCGGCCGGGATTCGAACCCGGGCCGCCCGCGTAGCAGGCGAGCATTCTACCACTGAACCACCGATGCTTATTCCATTCACAAAAGCAAACGATGACAGAATTGATTGTTGATGACTCTGATACTTGTATATTTTAATTACATATTTACTGAATTTTTCTTCTTCAGAAGAGAGAACAAATCAGTATATGGAATCATTAAATACACTAAGTGTGTTCAATAAAATAATCCCTTGTATCAATATTGAGTAAAATCAATCAAGATTCCAGGGAAAATTGTCTTTTCAAAACATTTTTATTGTTCTCTAGCTTTCAGGTATGGACGCCCTTCTACAAGAGAATGTTTTTTCATTTTAAACCTGAAATATCAAAAATCTTTGAAAAAAAAACTTGATAAACAATCAAATATTTTATGATAGAGACACCAACATATTTTCTGATGTTCCAATTACCTGCATGGGTCTTCTCTCTGTCAGTTCTATATATTTCTATATTTATAAACACAAGGTAATAAGACCAAATCCAAATAAATAAATAGTGTGTGACGTTTCGGTAACAGCGTTGTTACCATCTTCAGACAAAAGTACTGAATGAGAAATTTTACCACAGCATGTTTTAAAATAGTTCCTATTATCAAGTGTGTAAACAATAGTGTCAATAACAGTAACTATTTAAAACATGCTGTGGTAAAATTTCTCATTCAGTACTTTTGTCTGAAGATGGTAACAACGCTGTTACCGAAACTTCACACACTATTTATTTATTAGGATTTGGTCTTATTACCTTGTGTTTATAATCTATAATCCAAATTGTTACCTACCATTTCTATATATTAAAAAAAAAAATTCATTTTCAGCTAAAAATTTGATTTCTTAAGACTCAAAATCTTAGCAATAAAGCAACACATTTGTGTTAAGAAAAAAATTAACATATATAATTTAGTAGAAAGTAAACTTAATACGTTTGGAGTGTTACAGAGAGAACATTAAGGAAATTTAAATATATAAATGTGAATAAAAATATACTCCAATACAGTATTAGAGCTCTAAAAAAGCGGTCTGGTGGATTAAATTGGCGAAACCTCTGGGAGGGTTCTATTTATAACTTTTGTAAAATAAGATGAAAAAGAAGGGGCTAGACTTCTCTAAGCGGTCAATATTTTCGGAGATTTCTAAAATTTGATAGTTTATTCTTCAAAATATAGAAAGTTCTATATATACGTATGTGGTAATAAGAAGTGGGGAAAATAAATAAGGACATCACAAGTTGGAAGAGGAACCCAGGCAACCAGAGAGAGAGAGAGTTTGAAACTGATTTATTACAATGTCCATATAAGATTATATAAGGTTAAATACAGAATAAATATAAATATGAATATATAATGATAAATGTATGAATATATAGATAAAAATATATATAAAATAACTGATAAATATACATATATATAAAATATATACAGTCTTCATTGGTAGCGCCCACCGCGGGAAAGACGGCGCCACCGATGGACTGCGAGAGTTCTTTCCCACAGAGTGGGCAGGTAGAGGTGTTGGCTGGCGTTACCCAACTCAAGACCAAGATGGTACTTGTAGATGGTAGAGAGACAATTAACAATTGACATATTTTTATTGACATCTTGTCAATACATGTAAAGTGCACAGTCCGCACTAATTATGAGAAAATGAGAAATTTATAATGAGGATGATGGTTATAATAAAAAATGGTTTTAAAAATGATTAAAAAATACAACTATGTACATGGCGCCTCTGCCACCGCTGCAGAGTTTGATGGAAGATCGCCAATGGGTCCCCAGCGATACCACGCATTTCGCGATCTACGAAGAAAACGTAGATGGCATGCTTTGCCGCTGAGGAGATGATGATGGCGTGGTTCTCGAGGTTCACTGCGAAGATCCAGGATTGCAGGTCCGGCGGCCGCCCGATGATGGAGAACACCTCTCGGATGAGAGGGCGGACGGCGCTGCAGGACCAGTAGCGATTTGCCAGCGACATGGTAGAGAGAGAGAGATTGAAACTGATTTATTATAACGTCCATATTCTATATACAGTTACGAGCGTCATTCTTCATCAGTCATCTCTGTCACCGTTTGCTTTTTTTTGGAATGGCGCCCTCCTATTGGTCGGCTACGATCACGCCACCTTTGCCCTCCCCCCCACACGCTTTTTCGTTTTTGTAACCATTGTGTTGGAGCGGGTCGCTCCTTAAATAAATGCATATATTAGTTAATAACCAATTGGAATCCTCTCTTTCTTTTCCCAGTAAGAGACGCCTACGGAAGCCAACAGTACATAGACAGATAAAGCACATAGGCTATAGTTATTAACTAACATATGCATTTATATAAGGCGCCAATTTATAATTGTAACAATTAGTATTTGAATCAAAACATTCAATCGGGTAAAACACGGGCGTTGCCCGGGTCATTCGGCTAGTAAGATTATATAAGAGAGAGAAAGAGAGACGGGCCTGGCACAGCCGAACGGCCGTTCGTGTCGCACACAATCCCCAACTGTCTTAAAAGTCCCGAAGTGTTAACTAACGGACCCCAGTGGTCGCCCCTTGGAATGTCGATGGTATCTCAAGTGACTGGACTTTACCCTCCCGTCTCTCTCTGGGTTGTCTGTAGGTTGGCTTTCTTTGTTGAATAAAAGGTACATGTAAAAGGGGAGGTTTTTATACTACACACGTATATCTGGCAATGTAATAATAAGGTGGTAAGAGAAATAAGGACACCACAAGTTGGAAGAGGACCCAGGCAACCAGAGAGAGAGAGAGAGAGAGAAAGACGAGCCCGGCACAGCCGGGCGGCGTTCGTGTCGCACACAATCCCTAACTGCCCTAAAAGTCCCAAGGTGTTAAGTGACGGACTTTACATCCTGTCTCTCTCTGGGTTGACTGTAGGTTTGCTTTCTTATTCCTGGAAGAGTATATATTATGACATATATATAGAACTTTCTATATTTTGAAGAATAAACCATCAAATTTTCGAAATCTCTGGAAAGATTGACCACTGAGATAAGTCTAGCCTATTCTTTTTCATCTTATTTCACAAAAGTTATAAATTTGTTCTTTATAAAAAAGCCTCAAGTAGATTTATCATCAACAATATTGTTCAAGACTTCAACTTGATAAAATTCAAACATTTCCATATTGATGACTATATGATACATGTAAAGAAGCTAAAAAATATAGTCAAATATTCATAAAAGCAAACCTAATTAACCAATATTTATGTTATATAACAGGAATTTAGTCTATCGGTTTTACATATAGGTAAAAACAAAACATTTCATTAGTTCAGAAAATAGATAAATATGTGGCGACCGCACTTTGCTTCAGCGAGCGCGAACTGGGACAAAGCTTTCAAAACACATACGGGCAGGAGAATGGCGGCCCCACTATGCCTCGGCAAGCACGTGCTGGGAGAACACGTCACTACTCATGCACGGGCGTCATCCAGAACTTTCTAGCGACTGGCGTCTTCCGACACAGACTCTGGCCACGCGCGCGGTAAACAACAAGGCCTGCTCCAACAGCCGTTACTCCAACCGTTATTTCTTTTTTCTTTAAATATTTCTGGCTTTAAATAAATTAATTATAATTTTATCAGCGGCCTTTCCACAAGCCACACCAACACATCACGCAACCATCATCCCACAAATATATAAAGTTAACAGCAATAGTATTATATATACGGTTTTAAAAATATGTAAAATAGATTTAAAAACATATATATCTAAACATGTATATAAATTCGGCGTGAAGTTGTATTTCAGGATATCCGTGTTGAAGGGCATGTTGGCCCGAAAGCTCTTGAGAAATAAAAGAAATAAGAAAAGAAAACCCTCGATTCGTTATTCTGGTTCAAAATCACATTAATAGGTACCGCTCAGCAAGAGCAACCTAGTTCATGATAATTGAAACAGTGAATAATATGTGAAGGTTATTCACATATTAAACACAATTTTAACGCGGGATTCAATCATGGTTCATGACTGTCGGGAATCGAGCGTGTTACCCTCTCATCCACCGACTTTTTTATGATTCGTTATTGATTAATCAAAGCAGAGAAGAATGTTTATTAATTTCAATAAAATGTATACTTGTGAATGTTTAAATAATTATAATGAATCTTTTTTAAAATAAGCAAAGTTAGTATGTTGTATGTCGAATATAAAAACAGAAAACCCATATGTAACTACAAAATGGAGCCAATAAAAAGGATACCAGGAAGAGAAAGGGACGGTGAGCTGGGAAGGATAATATAAACAAGATAGATTTATTAACATATTGGTCGTGGCAGTCCCTGATTGGACGTCCTCCCTCTCTGACGTCACCATTATGATATAGACTGGGTTAGTCTGACACCAGACAGACAGACCAGCAGGGTAGGAGAGAGCTAGGTCGCCATGTTGACCAGAGCGGTCCCAGGACTCCCCCTTAGTCTCACCTTCCCGGGAACCACCCCTAAACCTAGGTAACCATGTTCTGTGGTCTTCTTTTGTCTTCAGGCTAGTGCGAATTCACTTCTGGCCCACACATGACTGCATATTGGACAATTTGACAATTAAAATCATTTTATTGACATCTTGTCAATACATGCAAAAGTACACAGTCTGCACTATTTAAAAAAGATAATTATATATATACATCATACTATGTACAATAAACATGGCGCCTCTACCACCGCTGCAGAGTTTGGTGGAGAATCGTCAGCGGGTCTCCAGCGACACCACGCATTTCGCGATCTACGAAGAATTGACAAAAGTTACAATTACGGGTTATCACACAAAAAATGGAATATAATAGGGCCTAAAGTAAACGTAAATTAATACACAGCGTACACTCAAGAGTACAACGCCAACAACAAGAAGGAACTAAGTAAAACTCACGATTTGTAAAATAAAACAAAACAGTACTTATCTTTATTGTAGCGTTGGTAGGGATCGGATTCGGGTCACACCGGGATGCGAAGAGATCCCCAGACACGGTAAAAACCATGTAGTAAAACACTTTAAGTGTCTCCACACCAATTCTCCACGCTCTAGGTCCCCCTCGCATTCCCTTAGTCCCCTCTTATATACAGACATGGCCACATTCGTCCAATGAAAAGGCGTGAGAGATTGGTTCACTAACAAACGAAGACAATATTCTTCCCGCTAAAACTGATCAGAAAAAAAAACTGAGAATGTTTGTCAATATAATTTGACAGAATACGTAGATCTGCATGTTGGATGAGGAGCCGACTGTGACGTTGTCGGCTGTTTCCTCCCCCGTATCTCCCCCTCGAGGAGATAAGGTTGCCCCGGGATTTATTGAAACCATGGTTAGCTATGGCAGTATACAAATAGGGCCGTTAGTGTCGCTGTTCTTACTTCATATCAGAATGGGAATATAAATTGGTATTAATTCTGTACCATTGATAGTTCATGATCTTTAAACTTTAAACACACTCGGCGAGATAGCCGCCTTGTAAAACAAAAAAGGAAATCCATAGCACTACGAATTAGTTAAAACATAATAAAATAAAGTCTGCTTAAATTACTATTTTGCTTATTGAGCTCATACAAATGCTAGATATGAACTAAATCAATTAGTGTAGTCTTCTCGTTTTTCGAATTGGGTATATGACAACAGAAAAAAATCTGGAAATATATTACTGATGTGCCCCGTGTTACACAGCAGCTATAACTGAAAAGAAAAGTATTGGATGGGGTACAACTCTGGTTTTTACAGGATAGCAGCTCATAGAATTAGATCACTCGTATGGAATATTCACACAGTGTATGGAAGTTTCCAGTGGTTTTACAGCTATTGGTCTACTAAATTAATGACAGGAATTGAAGTTGGTTAAAAAAAAGGCTTATGTGCTGTTTTGTCATGCGTCTTTATGTCATCTGCAAAGGAAAGTGTCGCCTCAAAGGACGTAACTCTGGGACTAACACCCGCTGCACATTTCAGGTAGAAGTGGCTGTCCATACAATAGCAAGATCTCATTTTGCTGCCAATGTACTTTGTCGAGCCTTTTATGCCGTCATTTTGTCGAACCCCAATCCTCTAGGGTGTTTCTTTAATCATTTCTTGACGTCATTTAATGTTTCATGCGCGATCTCGCCCGGCGTTCAATAAGTAATATATGATCGTGCCACTTCCAGGAGACCATCCCTTGCGTAGCCGAATTAACTTTCACCCAACTTATAACGCCGTCCATATCGCGCGTAATTGAAACTAATATAAAATTCAAAGAATAAAATCTCGATTTCTCAATTCTCCATTAATTTCAATTGGCTCAACGTAAGTTTTCTCCATTCCATCTTAGTATACTGGCGTAACATGCTACACTTCTCCTAGTTCCTTGCACGCTCGGTTAATCCCAATGGAAGCCACTTCAGGCGTCAAATCCCGTGCTAAACTCGTCATGCATGACTCTAAATTTGAAAAATTATTGGACTGAATATTTGCAGTGGCATCTGCTTCCACTGAAAGTACTTAGATAGCTGCTTTAACCCCATATACCTGTGTAAATATTACCCTCAGCTCTGTCAATTATTGAAATTCTGCTTCTTGCATATCCTGTGAGTCAAAATTTTTTTTCTTTCTTTTCTTTCTACAGTGGGCTAACACTACAATTATTCACTAGAGTTATTTGCGTTGAGTGGCTAAAATCTTTGTATCTATAAACCTTCACTCTAACTCCGGAATTTCTATCCACTCTAAACTGTTCAAATTTTTCAAAACAGTTGTTCAAATCCCCAAAGATATTTCAGTTAATATTCGATGATTATTGGAATTCTCATTAAACAGAATAACTACACCTTTCGATATAGATAATACATCCAGCTATCAAGATATAGCTTACTGTTCTCTTTCCTAACTTCAGTGGAGAATTTTATTTGGGTCCCATGTACTTGTGAAGATAACGTTATCAGAACTCGACCATATTCAGAAAATTTTGCTATCTCTTATCTGTGTACTCAGCAGCCTCTCCATATTTATCATTAAACTATATTTGTTTGCATTGCTGATGGCTGGAATTCTTTCTCTTTAGTGACTTAAATTATCTAGCCTGTACATCTCACCGAGATTCCAGAAAATTGTTGCTTTAGAATAAGGTTTTGTGGGGGAAATTCGGGAGAAATCGTGTCGCCATCCACGTTTAGTCCTAGCATGTATTAGCATTGTAATATCCCCAGTTACACAACATATAATATTTAATAGCTTAACAAAATCAAATTGCTAAAGTCATAAAGGCGTTTTGCCTTTCCATAACCAAGAGAATGAACTAAATATGAAGATTGTCTCTAGATACATCATGTCTACCCAATATCTGCTTTGGGTAAAAAAAATCGATAAATATGCATGTCTAAATGCGAAAGGAAATTAAAATAAATAATGCAGACTGATTAAAAGTTGCTAAAATATAATTATATATATGATGCCAATTTTTGTATAGTTAATATTTAATTTATTAATTAAACATTACTCACCAGATGAAATTATTTTATTACAATTATATATATTTAAAAGGTTACATTTATTTTATTTTTACATTTTTTAAATATTTGAATCCAATGTTTTTCGCTTCACGCGCTCTATGTTGATGATGATATATTCTATCTTTAAACACAGAATACTACATTCCCTCCTTCCTTTAGATGAAAGGAATCATGCCTTTATATCTTGATGATGGCTTGACGACTCTTCCACTCCTGGTGATTACGGGTTCCTTGGTAGTCGGCAAGGGTGGAGAAACCTCTGGTGGCAACTGGTGAAGAGTCTCGGCATCAAGTCTCTCTGAAACAACTGGGCTAAATGTAGACCCTGTTCTACTTGAACTTGGTCGGTTTAAAGAAGTGTCCTTGTCTTGGTTTGAGGAATTATCATCTGGAATTTGTACATCAGAAGAATTAGGGTATTCAATTCTTGTTGAATCTGAACTAAGATTTTCCTGGCTCTCTTCTGGAATCAAGTCAGAAATGTCTTGATTGGTCTCTTGAGTAGGAACATGTTTCAAATGTTTAGCATTTCTATGAATTATTTTCCCATTTTTAGTGTTGACTAATTTAAAAGAATTTATTGAAGTGTTTTCAAGAATGATATGATGTTCTGATCTGAAATTTGAATCAAGTTTTCCATTATTTGGATTGGCCACATAAACTAAATTTCCAATTTCAAAATTATGAGGACTAGCTTTCCGAATTATGTCATTATATGTTTTCATTTTTTCTTTGTAGACCATATTGAATTCTCTGATGTTGGTTTCATCTTCTTCTGCATCATTAACAAGTGAGCTTAATTTAGTCTTGATTTCTCTTGAAAATAATAGGAATGCTGGAGTCTTTCCTGTAGATCTGTTTGGAGTAGTTCGGTAAGACATTAAAATTCTGGATAAATCTTCTTTCCAATCTTTCCCTTCTTCAGAACTTGAATTGAATTGTTTCTTTAGAAATCTATGGAATATTTCTATCTTCCCATTACTTTTTAGGTAATAGGGTGAGGCTTTGATGTGCCTGATTCCACATTCTTTTATAAATCTTTCCATTGATGTACTTACAAACTGTAAGCCATTATGTGTTACAACTTCATGTGGATAACCATGTCTTGCAAAATTCTCTGTAAATTTTTTAATAATTGTCTTGCTGGAAATATCTTCTATTATCATTGCTTCAGGATATGAAGAATAGTAGTCGATCACTGTTAAAACATAATGATGACCAATTGGACCAACTATGTCAATTCCAAGTTTCATCCAAGGTTTTGATGGTAACGGAACTATTTGCAATGGTTGATCATTTATCAATGATTGATTCCTTACACAAATTGGACAGTTTCTTATCAAATTTTCAATGTCAAAGTCCATGTTTATCCGAAAAAAATCTACTTCCTTTTAAGATAAGATTATCAAAAATTGAGAGTTCATCTTTAAACTTATAAAAACATTTGAATTCTTCATTCGAAGGATATGGCCAAACTCCTTTTTGAACCATATCTTTCAGTTTTTGAAACAAAGGATCTTGCTCTGTACAAACTTTTATCTCTTTCAAAGACAGTGCTTGAAGCTCTTCAGAAGTGATGGATAAGACCTTTTAACATAGTCCTCCAGCCATTTTTCATCACTTGTGTTAGAAAGAGGTTGTTTTGAAAAAATATCTGCAATATTTTGCTTTCCTTGAATGAATTCAATTTCAAAGTCATATGTGTGTGGTTGTAATCTCCAACTCAATCTTTGAATTCTTGGAGGCAAAACAGCTCCATTTTTAGGATTCAGCATATAGATTAGAGGTTTGTGATCTGTTTTTAACACAAATTTCCTTCCCCAAATATAGGTGTTAAAATGTTCAATTGCCCATACACATCCCAATGTCTCTTTTTCTATTTGTGAATATCTTTTTTTCAGTATCAGTTAAGGATCTGCTGGCATATGCAATGGGTCTTTTAATGCCATTTTGTTGTGTTTGTATTAATACTGCTCCAAGACCAATAGGGCTTGCATCTGTGATTAATTCAGTTGGTGAGTTCAAGTTGTAATATGCCAAGCATGGCTCTTTTGTTAGTGACTCTTTAAGATCCTGAAATGTTTTATTTGTTTTCAAATCCCACTTCCACCTAACATTATTTCTAGTCAAATTGTTTAGAGGTTCTGCCAATTTAGAAAAATTAGGTATGACTTTTCTTTAAAACCCACAAGTTCCTAAGAATGACCTTAACATCTCAATATCTTTTGGTATTGGAAAATATTTAATACTGCTTCTATTTTTCTATCATCAGGTTTAATACATTCACTACTAACAATGTGACCTAAAATATCCAATTCTTCCATGGCAAATTGCACTTATTCCTGTTGAGCCTAATGCCTACTTTATAAAATCTTTGTAAGACTTTTCTAAGTCTTTCTTCTAGTTCTTGTCTATTCTGGCGTAAACTACGACATCGTCCAAGTAACAAATTACACCTTTCAAATCAAGCAAAATTGAATCCATTCCTTTCTGATATGCCTCTGGAGCACTTGATAGACCAAAAGGAACTTTACAAAATCTGTAACAACCACGGTGTTGTGTGTGCGTGATGAAAGTTGCAAGGGGTCTTGATTGAGGGTCTAAGTCAACCTGCAAAACCCTTTTTTTTTGCATCCATTTTTTTAGCACCTTTAAGAGCATGTAACATATTGTCAATTGTAGGAATTGGATGTCTTTCTCTCAATATTGCTTTATTCACTTCCCGAAGGTCTATGCATAGTCTAATTTCTTCACTATCCCTTTTTGGAGCAACTATTATGTTAGAAACCCATTCAGAACCTTGATGCACTTCTTCAATGATTCCATTCTCTAGCATCTTATCAAGCTCTTGATTTAGTGCTTCTACCATTGCATAAGGTATGCGACGGCATCTCTGAGCAATGGGCCTATAGTTGTCTTTCAATGTCACTTTATGACTATAGCCTTTTATAGTTCCAAGTCCATGGAAAAGATGTTCATGTTCTTGAACAAGAGTTTCTATATTATTAGACATTGATTCATTTACATGATTTACCCTTTTAATTATACCTAGTTCAAAACTAGCCTCGCCTCCCAACAAAGATTCTACTTTTTTATCAACAACAACAACAACAAAAAAGCCTTTATTTAGGGTCACTGACCCTATACAGGATTCACCAGAGGTATGCATAAGAACAAAGCAGTGAGACAACGGAAATAGCGATATATACAGAGTAAAAAGAGAAAGAAAAAAAAAAAAACAAGAAAAGGAAAAAAAAAATAATAAGAAGAAGAAAGAGGGAAGCAAGAAATCAACACAAAAAGAGTAGCAGTAAGAAATTGAGGAGTGAGTATCACTTGGCCTTCTTCTGAGATATGGACTTGTGGAAACCATAAAACGCCGTAGCAATATGCTTATTCTGGGTCATATTGTCAATTATTGATGGAAGTGAAGCACAGAGTTGCCCAGTTTTGAGCATAAGGGTTCTTCTTTCTTCTTTCAGAGCAGAGCAATCAAAAATATAGTGAGTGATTTCATTTTGTAGTTTTGAATTACAAAAGGTACAAGTCGGGTCCTCACCGCAGAGCATCTTGGTGTGGTTTTCTCTAAAAAAACTTGAAAGTATTCTAACTTGTGCGAGTAGTCTTACAACCGGGAAAGGAAAATCCCCTAAAAGGTATCCCTCCGTCATGAAAGATATGTGAATGTCTTTGTAGTGAGAGTATAGCTTAGATTTATCCATTCTTGTAAGGTCGTTTTGTATAGATTGGTCTGCCGCTGTTTTTAAGAGCCCTGTAATCGCGCTCCTCAGCGTTTCAGGGTCATCACAGGAAACAAGTGCAGGGGATCCATTATCGTTAAGCAGATTAGTGAGCTTTTTAATGAAACCGATGGGTGTGCCCGAAGCATTAGAGAGTTCCCGTGTTCTATTAAAACATATACGTGGCAATCTGTCACTGCTCATATTCAACACCCGCAGCCAATACTTCAGGGTTAATTTTAAGGCTGTTACACTCAATGAGATACGACCGGTTTCTAATCTGATTAGGTAACCTGGAGTGTATCTGGGCAGATTCAGGAACCTACGGATAAATATGTCTTGTATATTGTCCAGTAAGTCTTTATGCTCTGTTGCCCATAATGGAGCGGCATACATCAGGACAGCTCTCACTATTGTATCAAAGAGTTTGATTGATAAATTTATTGACTTTGCTTTTGATTTTATTAATATTGGGTGTGTGGCGTTAATTGCTGTAAGTGCTTTTCCTTTAAAGTAATTTGCCGGGTGAGTAGTTGTTATTGTTGGTGTCAGAGGGAATCCCAAGTATGTATATCTTGAAGTTATTGCTATGGGTTTATCATTCCAGAACCATCTATCCTTATTTGAGGGTTTACCTCCATTACGGAACACCATAATCTTTGACTTGGACTCATTTAGTGTCATTAAGTTCTCATCGAGATATTCTTTCAGTATTTTGATCTTCTTTTGGAGGTTTATCCTGGACTCACCTATAATTGCTATGTCGTCGGCGTACAGCAATAAATGGATATCTCCAAATTCTGGCAAATTTACACTCGGCAGGTCTGAGTTATTATAAATTTCGATTAAGTCCGTGATAAATAATATAAATAGCAGTGGGGAAAGTGGTTCTCCCTGGAGGACTCCCGAGTTTATCTTAATACTTTCCGTAAATGATCCCTTCCATCTGATAGCTATAGTTGCTTGTTCGTAGTAACTTTTGATCGTACTTATGAATTGGTAACTTATGCCTAGGTTGTAAAGTTTTTTCCAAAGTAGTGAGTGGGGTACAGTATCAAATGCCTTCCTTAGATCGACAAAAAAGACATATAGTTTTCCCCTCTTTTTTCTTAATGATAGTTGGATTAAAGTAGTTAGTGTAAATATGTGGTCAATACATGATCTTTCTTTTCTAAATCCCGCTTGGTTTTCGGGTATAACCCTTCTTCCTTCGACCCATTCCTCCAGTCGTGATCTTAGGATTGATGTGAAAAGCTTTGATACATTGCTAATCAGTGCAATACCTCGGTAGTTGGAGGGGCTGTTCTTATAACCGTTTTTAAAGATTGGGTGTATAGTGGAATTAGTCCAAATTGCTGGGTATTTTCCAGTCGTCATAACACTATTGTAGAGTTGTTTCAACAGCAGTATGTACGAATCAGGGAGTGTTTTTAATACTTCATTGGGGATGCCATCGGGCCCGCATGCCTTGTTACTCCTCAAACCAGCTATCTCCTTGTATATGTCTGCATTGGTTATCTCTGAGTCCAATATAGGATCGTTCTGAGAAATCACATTATGTAAATTACAAATTCTCAAATTTTTCTCTGTAGTCATTAGTTCGCGGTAAAAGTTCAGCCAGTCCTGTATAGATATTTCTCCTTGGATTATAGATGTGCTTTTGTAGAGCGCAATAGTTTTCCAGAAGGTCTTTGAGTCTTTAGCATTTCTGAGTATTTCCTGTTTTTCATTATCAAAGCCTTTCCTTTTTAGATCCAATAAAGCAAGATATTTCTTTCTGGAAGAAGCATAACATTCTCTGTCTTCCAATCTATTTGTTTTACGATATTTCTTCAGACTTTCTTTTGCCAGTTTTTTCATATCATAGCAGTCCTTATCGAACCACGGCTTAGATTTCCTGGGGCCGCCCTTAATTGAGTAGGTTATTTTTGCAGATGACATTGCTTCCAAAATTCGCTGATTGAAAGTGTATACAAGGTCATCGGAGGCTGGTATGTTTTTTTCCCGCAATTCTTCCAGTTTCATTTTAAACGTTGCGAGTCCATCGGCTGACCATCTATATCTCGTAATATTATAATCTTCCCGTTTGGTTTTTTTCTCATTGAAGTTTTGGCCTTTTATCGTTAAAACCAAAGGATGGTGGTCTGAGTACAGTTGGTCATCGACTTTGAAGTCCAGTAAAATTTGTAGTGAACCCTGTGAGAGTATGCAATAGTCAATAGTTGAAGAGCCTCTTTCGGATATGTATGTAAAATCTCCATCTTTATCACCTCTAGATCTTCCATTAACTATTGTCAAAGAATTATCTTCCAGGAAATCAAGAAGTTTATTAGACAGAGATGATATTATATGATCTTTAGCCCTTCTTTCCGATGTTAGGGGGAGCTGGAAATTAAGTGGATTCTACTTTTTTATCAATCACATAAATTTCTTCTGAAATTGAATTTTCTTTCCAAGAAATCACAGCATTGAAATAACCATAACATGGAAGAGGTCTATCTTGACCATAGGCGAAAAAGGTTCGGGTGGTGTCATATAATTTTGGCATAATTTTATGGCCATATAATTCAAGCATCTTACCATAGCTCTTATCAAAGTTCTATCACTCCCTGTATCAATTATCATATTTATTTCACTACCATCTATTTGCACTTTTTCTTTATTTTCAGCACCTGTATAGTAGGTATATTCATCTGAACTTTCACCTACTTCAGTCCTATTTTCTTCTTGTATGGTCTTAACTTTAGTTTGATTGAAACTTTTGTAGTTTCTATTATTATTTTGATATTTTTGGGCGGTTCCTGCAAGCTCTAAAAAGATGTCCTAATTTATTGCAATATGAACAAGTCATTTTTTAGCACCACATTCTTGTGCTGAATGTGTATCTAATCCACAGCGATAACATTTAGGCTTTGAGGCACCTGAAAATGATGGGGTACCTTGATTAGTGAATCTACCTTTGTTGAAATTATAATCATTATAGTGATTTTTAGGTTTAATTTGAACTCTATTTAGTGTTTGATCATTTTGAGGTTCAAGAAGTCTAATTTCTTTTCTAGAAATTTCTAACATTCTAGCAATATCAATGGTTTTTGACAGTGTCAAATTTTCTTGTTGCAACAATTTTTCTTTAAGTTGTTTGTTGTTACATTTTACAATTATTTGGTCTCTTATCATATCAGCTTCTGAATTCCCAAATTCACAAGATTTAGAAAGCTCTCTTAAAGAAATTAGGTAGTTGTCGATCGATTCATCATCTTTCTGGACTCTTTGTCTAAATTTAAATCTCTCAGTGACCACATTTTTATGAGGTGTGAAATATTTATCTAAAGCCATTTTAGTTTGTTCATCATTTTCCTTTTCCTCTGGCAAGTTGAAAAATATACGTTGTACATTTGGCCCTAAACAATGCAATAGAGTTGCTCTCTTATTTTCATCCGATTTTTTTTAAATTCCAGATGCTATTACAAAAATGGCATAGGATTCCATCCATTGCTTATATTACGCAAATAAATTGCTAGCATTCATATTCATGGGTAAAGGTGGCGTCAGGTTGGCTGCCAAATTAATACTGATTAAATTTATAAAAGAAAAGGTTCTTAAATGAAGGTTCTTTCAACATATTTTCATCAAAATATTTACAAGTAATATATGATTTACAGGTAGCTCCAATTCCTTTCCTTGTATATTTGCATGTGCTATTCTGCAATAAGCATACGTTAGATTTAAAGAATTTAAAAATTACTATACTTAGGTATAATCTAAATTAATGCATTATATAGCCTAAATATTTTAAAAGAAATAGTAGAAAAGCTCTGAAATCATGTTTATCTTAGTGAGCTAAATACCCTTGCGATAACATAAAATATCAAAATAAACAATTAGATTACCAAAAAAAAAAAAAAAAAGTAATAGGCCCGTGGATATGTAAAATTGACTTTAAGTTGTTACCAGGCCTAAATTAACACTAGCCTAAGATCATTATATTCCTATATTCTAAAGAGAGAAAAGGAGAAAAAAAAAAGAAATTAATACTGATTAAATTTATAAAAGAAAAGGTTCTTAAATGAGGATTAACTATGGAAGTTTAAAAGAGGATGAAATATTTTAGGATGAAACCCACTCACACCGGGATGCGAAGAGATCCCCAAACACGGAAAAAAACATGTAGAAAAACACTTTAAGCGTTTTCACATCAATTCTCCACGCTCTGGGCCCCCTCGCATTCCCTTAGTCCCCTCTTTTATACAGACATGGCCACATTCGTCCAATGAGAAGACGTGAGAGATTGGTTCACTAGCAAACGAAGACAACATCCTTCCCGCTAAAAACTGATCAGAAAAAAAAAAACTGAAAATGCTTGTCAATATAATTTGACAGAATACGTAGATCTGCATGTTGAATGAGGAGCCCACTGTGACGTTGTCGGCTCCACTCATTTTATAACATATATATATATAGTATATTTTAAACTGTATTAAAATGTTCACCGTTTCTATTTGATACTACCCCATATTTTGAATATATGCTATATCCTTATTAATAATACCTGTAAACACATTATTTGTATGTAAAACTAAAAATGTTGACGTCCAAATAAAGATCCAAAGAGCGGTCAGCTGGGGAGAGAGGAGGAAAATGCCAACGCCCATGTGGGGCCGGCCCCCAGGGACTCTTTATAGACGACCCCTGAAAACAAGACAAGTTTTTGACAGGGGGTCAGCAGATGTTCCGCTTTAGCCTTGCTCTCTCACACACACTCGCTCTCCATGTCTCGGTGATAAGCATCGAAGTTGGTGTCATGGCCTCTACCTCTGTCCCGTGGGCTGTTCCCGATCCCTTTATGTGCTAACATCTAGCCCTGCCTCTGCTTCTTGTTGTCCGCGTGTGGGAAGATCATCAACACTCGCCTCATGTACACGACTGCCAGCTTATCCATACGTCGGCACATTGCAACAATATTACATATATATATATGATAATTTAAACCAATAACCCTATATTATGTAATACGTATAACAAGCTTGTCATGTTGTATATAGAACTAATTATAAACTACAACTAATTATACGCATAATTGACGTGTGTCCTTGTATCTCCAGATGTAATGTACTGAGGATGAATAAATAAAAATATATAATAGATTAAAAACTGAGTTAAGAGCAAGATTGAGAGAATCGCAAGTAACTTCTAAAGTTAGATGGAAGCCCAGACAGGCGCCAGTGTCGAATTAGCGGACACGTGCAGAAAGGCAATACTTCCTGGTTCCCTTCCTGGTCCAAAAAGTTGTATAAATAGGACCCCACGTAGCAACAGCCATTTTCAGTTCTAGTCAGTCCCGGTCAGCGTCACCCCTTGTCGCCGGTTGTCACCAACTCATCGACGATGTAAAACAGTAAGAAATCTCCTATCTCCATCTTTGCTCTTGGCTCGCTTTTTATCTATTCAAGGAACTTTCTTTCAACAGTGTCGCTTCGTTTTTTGTGTGTGTGGACATTCCCAGTTTTCCACTCTGCCTCGACCACGACTGCCTGTACTTTGTGAGAACTGTTAAAGGTCCTACAAGGTGCAGAGAGGCACTGGAAAACTCTCCACCCCTGACTGTCCCTCGCGGTTACTACAGGTTTGACCCTCGGTTGCCACAACTTATAGCGAGAGTCGACGAGGTTCTACAACAGGCCAACCAGAACCTCAACGCATTATTACAGCTAGTCGACAGGATCCCTAATCACAGATAAGTCGACTCAACACAATATTATTACAGAGAGCCGACAGGATTACCACAACGAAGGAGACCACAACGAAGAAGGTAAAGACTGTCCAGATAGATAAAAGAGCCAAGAAGCAAGATGGAGGAACAAGCACGCCATTCCAACAAAACGACCAAGCAATCTTCCCCTCAACGACACAGCCGAACATCCCGCAAAATAAGCCGGTGAGAAGTTACCCACCTTCGACCTTAATACGCAACCATCCAGACGACATGCCACCATCGCCAAACAGAAGTCACAAACTTCTACAAGCTCTACATGGGACGCCTTCCACGTCATCAGGACAACAACCAAAGACCAAGTCTCCTGACTGAACAATCATAAAAACTGTAAGTTTTTAAAAATCTACTTAACTCTCTCTTCATGCTAACAACTTGATTTTCCATAAATATAATGTTTATTTTTACTGTAATTAATTTTAAATCAAATTTTACCATTTTTATAGCATTTCAATCCAAATTTTAAATATTGTACACCCTCATTTATCAATTTTTACTTTATTTTAAGCAACTTTAAATTTTAATTCATTACTTTCAATCTTACAGTTTTAAAAAAATCATATTATATTTAAATTACTCGAATCATAATTCTAAACTTATTTGTGTGTTTCTCTTAATACCTTATTTTTATACCAAAAACACCAATGTCTTAATTAAATATACAAAACTTTGCAAAAAAAAATCATTGTTATGTTCACTATTTTATGTACACGCCCCATTCAAATTATAAGTCACTATCATGCCATTGCCCTTTTACAAGTATAATTTTCGCACTAACATAAGCAACGATTTAAAAAATATATTCAAATTTTAATAAACATAGGTGAAAACGCATTTTTTAAAAATACAAAAATCGAAAGATACACTATCTTCAAAAGCACAACTAGAAATGTAACTGTCCTTCCCCAAAACAAGTTAAAAATTCCAGCATAGCTACACTCCCTCGTCCTTTTCTTTTTACATGCATAATTATTAATACTTCACACATCCCTCGGAACGAACTTCAACACATTTCCACCTTACTTTCTCCAATTGGCCACCATCTATTAACGCGCCTTTTAACAACACGTCCTATTTCGAGCCACACGAGCTCCATATCGTCGCGAACACAAAGACTTCACGATAAACATACCACCTCTATAACAATCTGAAAATTCTCGATGTGTTTCGTACAACCACCACCCATGACTAATAAATTTGTTATTCCTTCGGAAACTGGTTAGATGCTGTACCAAAAACGAAGATTTCACGTGACACCTTTCCATACAATTCACCGACTAGTGTTACACAGCGCACCACAACAATTTTCTCACTTAACAGGCCCAAGACGCCTTCATGCCTGTGACACCTCACCAAAAGCGTGTCTACGTTGAAGTCGCACTTTTACGCACATCTAACCTGACATCATTGAATAACATTTTTTTTAATAAGTCCGCAACAACGTCGAAACACAACACTTGCGAACACCGAGAAGACTATATTTTCAAACAGACAAGAGGAGATAACTCAACTCGGGACGTAGGCCAGACATGGGATCATGTGACAGTCGGTAACAAAGGGTCGGCAACAAAGGACCGCCTACGTAAATAAACAACCCAGCTATGTCGGTAGGCATCAAAGGACATGACACATGTTGATATGGACACCAATTGCAGCCGCGATGTTAACATGACACCTCCAGTTCGCTAGGGTATGCTAGACTTTCGTGTCCACCAAATAACCTGTCAATTATCAACTGATTGGCTTACCAATCATTACCCAATTTACTTATTAATTTGAATTTTAATATTGAAATATCATAAAACTTTATATCTTCAATTATCATCGTGTGTTTTACAACTTTTACATTATTTTCACGCCCAGTATGGAATATTTTTTCTAAACTAGAACGCCATCTTTTATAATGTTAACCCTTTATTGTTATATATCACAATCATCTTCTTCAATGCCATCCATTTTTAAGAATCAATCAAGTTATCATTTATTTTATATTTGTATACTATATGTCTTTGTTTTTCTATACCCCAACACATTCAGCCATCATCAGCCATCCCCAAAGTTGAATATATTTCTTACACATCTCACCAACGCCTTAAAACACAACACAACATACATTAAAGATTTTATATGCTTATTGAGGTCACCAATTAAAACAACTTGGTTAAGTCTTATAGACTTTATGATGCAAAAGAGAAAACATTCTCTACATATCACCATGAACATGTCAATTCACGTATTCCCTGTTCAGAGAGGCATAGAAACACCAATGTGTACCAAAAGGGAAATGATCTAGTTACACACCACAGTTGTAACTTTTATTCCAAAGAGACAATTTTTGTTCCTACTTAACATTTATCTAATCATTAATATCCTTTAATTATATTATATTTTTTTGTATAAATTCTTGAATAATTATTTTTATTTTTATTTTTTTTTTACTTTTCAATTATATAATCAAATTTTTATTCCAACATTATTTTAACAACTTTATTTTAACAATGGCAAAACAGTTAATTCTTTCAATAATCATTTTTAATTCATTATTATATCTTTTATATATTACTAATTCTCATTATTATATCTTTTATATTTTACTAATTCATTATTATATCTTTCATATAGTACATGTTTGATCTTATCCACTTATACTTTTTTTATCCACAATCACATTTTTATCTTTTTATTCACTATATTTTTGTTTAAATACTTTATTATATGACAATGTTTATTTATCAACAACCACCGGGCATACAACAATCGTTTTTCAATAATCCTACTTACTAATCACTTCCCTATACTTTTTTTCACTACCTCTTTCAACCATTGCTTCGAACGATAGTAGAAACGACAGCACTGCTTGACAATTTTTCTTTTGATTTCGTAATTCAACAAACTCTTTGAAAACACCGTTCCCCAGAAGTACAAGTCTCGACTTTTTGGTATGAACACGTTTCAAAAGTTTATTTCAATCATCCGCAGAGCACATCACCAACGCATGCACCAAGCGTTCACTTTTTTCAATTTTTAATTTTTTTTCAGCTCTAGCGGACCACAATCAACCTTTGATTTCAAGTCAAGTCAGACCCTACTGTCGCTACAACAATTCTACTTATCGCATGGCTCTACCACCCCTTTCAAGCATATTAATTCTTTTCTTCAACATCTTTTCAACCAATAACCCTACAATTGTGACAAAGCACTGTAACCTTATACAGGATCACAGGTGAAACATTGCCTAGGAAGACGCACAAGTCTATATCCTCGCTTTGCACCTGGACCTAAGTATTTGATTGGCTGTGCAACACTTACAATTGCATATTCTTCAACCCCTAACGCTTTCCAACGCCCGCCAACAATCTCTTAGAACATCATCATTATTTTTTTTAGCAAACAAAGGTTTTATCTACAGTTCTCTTTTATAATGAATATCATAACTTTTAAATTAAACATAAGTTTTATTTTTATAATTTTCAGATATAGCCAAATAAACATCTTGTTATAGCCCTTTACCCTCACAGTTTTAATTAATTAAAAGAAATTTTAATTACTTACCTGTGTTAGAGAGGCTTTACCCGCTTAAACCCGGATAAACCCTTTCACTCACGGGGCCCATCTATGATAATTTAAACCAATAACCCTATATTATGTAATACGTATAACAAGCTTGTCATGTTGTATATAGAACTAATTATAAACTACAACTAATTATACGCATAATTGACGTGTGTCCTTGTATCTCCAGATGTAATGTACTGAGGATGAATAAATAAAAATATATAATAGATTAAAAACTGAGTTAAGAGCAAGATTGAGAGAATCGCAAGTAACTTCTAAAGTTAGATGGAAGCCCAGACAGGCGCCAGTGTCGAATTAGCGGACACGTGCAGAAAGGCAATACTTCCTGGTTCCCTTCCTGGTCCAAAAAGTTGTATAAATAGGACCCCACGTAGCAACAGCCATTTTCAGTTCTAGTCAGTCCCGGTCAGCGTCACCCCTTGTCGCCGGTTGTCACCAACTCATCGACGATGTAAAACAGTAAGAAATCTCCTATCTCCATCTTTGCTCTTGGCTCGCTTTTTATCTATTCAAGGAACTTTCTTTCAACAGTGTCGCTTCGTTTTTTGTGTGTGTGGACATTCCCAGTTTTCCACTCTGCCTCGACCACGACTGCCTGTACTTTGTGAGAACTGTTAAAGGTCCTACAAGGTGCAGAGAGGCACTGGAAAACTCTCCACCCCTGACTGTCCCTCGCGGTTACTACAGGTTTGACCCTCGGTTGCCACAACTTATAGCGAGAGTCGACGAGGTTCTACAACAGGCCAACCAGAACCTCAACGCATTATTACAGCTAGTCGACAGGATCCCTAATCACAGACAGGATCCAACCCAATATTACAGAGAGTCGACAGGATCTCAACATAATATTACATATATATAATAAATCTCAAGGATAAAAAATAAAAAAGTAGAAAATAAAACAGATATTTATCATTTATAGTTATTTTATCATTTTACTTAAACAACAGGCTGGAGAGCGCCGGAAGCAATTCCACACTGGTTGTCTTTGTTCCTAGACATTCTAATGTAGCCATTTTCTCCCCAGCTTTTTCCCCAACTGCACATAACAGAAATTAGTACATTATAAAATTTGTTGATATTGGATATTACCTATTCTTGACAATCCAGTAATCTTTGCCGTTCTCAGAGCCATAACCAACTGCCAGGACAGCATGATCATTATCTTCATTAGGACATGTAGGCTCATCATAAATTCCACCCTTGTATGTATGGAAACTCTGATAATCTGAAAAAATGCTTACAGCAACTGGTCCTTTAGTACCTACCATCTCTTTTAACATATTTTCATCAAAATAATTACAAGTAATATATGATTTACAGGTAGCTCCAATTCCTTTCCTTGTATACT
This sequence comes from Cordylochernes scorpioides, assembly GCA_030710605.1. Taxonomy (NCBI): domain Eukaryota; kingdom Metazoa; phylum Arthropoda; class Arachnida; order Pseudoscorpiones; family Chernetidae; genus Cordylochernes; species Cordylochernes scorpioides. The sequence goes on from CP092865.1 coordinate 87,675,773, forward strand.
TGCATGTACCATTCTGCAATAAACACATGTAACAAAAAACATTGGTAATGTTCTTTATGTAACTTACCTTTGCTTTATAAGGATAAGATTCTTCAGTATGAATACCACCAACTCTTGAAATATAGTCATAGGCTGAATACATATTTCCACCATCACATCCATTATTACCGTCATCTCTTGAGCAATCCATGAGATCTTGTTCGCTTAGTGACACCAGATTGCCTGTTGCACGGTAGTGTTGACCTTCCAAAGCTCCAGTAGCAGAGAAAGCCCAGCAACTACCACAATCTCCTTGATCCTTAACTTCTGTTACATAACCTTTTTCACGCCAATCTACAGAATCGGGGAGTTCTATCCCTGGAGTTGATTGATATGGGATTCCTGTTTGGATTGAGGGTTTTTTGAATCCTTTCTTCATAGAAGACATTTCCTCTGAACTCTGCAACATAACATTGAAGATATTGCAATCATTTTGACATTGCAATCACATTGATATCAGTAAATTTCAGTTGCATCTACAAGACCAAAGAGGCCTCACCGGACCACCTCTTGGAATGTATGGGAGCCTCAAGACACAGGACCTATATTCCAACCCTACCAAGATGGTGAATTTGATCAATGAATATAGTCTCCATGACCTTGTATAATTATACAATGGGATAATAATAAAAAAACAACTTTCAGTTTCTCGATAAGGAGATGCCTTTTTCGTTTTCATAATTGAATATATTGTCACAAGTAGTTATACAATCACAGGAAGCTGCATGGGACATCTGTCAATCATCCCTGTACTCCGCTTGGAGGTGACCACATGAGATTCTTAGAATCTTATCGATAGATAAGAAAAACGAGATACCTCGGTAGCTAAACACTCTTATCAAAATTCGAAACTATTATTAGACGCGTATGATTCTTTTAAAAATTAAACAATATCTACTGCCTTTACTGCAATGGAAAATTTAATGAGAGGACGTGTCTCATCAGTGGTGAACCCTCCCAGCGGTATTTCTAGTTTAATCTACCATACCGCTGTTATATTGCGTTTTTTAATTTTCCTTTTATAGTGATACTGATGCTAGACTCTTGGAATGGGTATTTTAGATGAACTATGGACATAAGCTTTGAGAACATAACTCTTGTCATTATTATTATCATGTGAGAAATAGGTGTACAGAAATTATTTGAAAAAGTAACAATAAAATTCAAGTAAAGGGTTTATTCTAATTTTGTTTTTTTGCAAGTTTTCAAGTAAATTTTCTGTCCTTCAACGGGCAAATACTTCTATAATATAACATATGGGTTCGATTCCCATCCCTGGACACTTTTATTTTTCCGTTTATCATTACTCTTCACAATTCACCCTTTCATACCTCATCCAAAAGGTTAGAAACAATCGTTATTTTTCCTTGAAATAAATTTTGAATTTGTGTTGAAAAGAAACACATGCGGGATAGTATTTCAAATGTCGTTTTAAAATACTTCTATGTATAATATCAAAATGTTCTTTATTTTTATCTTGATAAAGGTCATCTTGATATTGTACATAGAAGTACGAGTATATGCCCGTTGAAGAACAGAAATTTTGCTCAAAAGCATGCAAAAACCTAAATTAAAAGAACCCTTTACCTGAATTTTATTATTATTATTAATTTATCTTGGGATTTGTTTATTATTTACCAGTTTCACAAACAAGACACGCTATATCCGATCTGGATAATTGCGCGTGAAACTATTTACAATAATTCTAGTAGAGTAGGTAACAGAATTATCAAAAAGAAAATAAAAAAAATTAAGAAAAAGAGCATTGAATAAACATATACATTAAACAAATAAGCAACAACATAAGCAGATAGAAGAAATAGCAAGGTAATTATTTACAGTATGTTAAGCAATGATGGAAGTTGATTTAATAAAGTTATCTGTAATAATTAGTATCGTGGAGAGAGAAAGTTGATCAAGTTGAGTTATTTACAATGAGTTATGTTCTAAAGTAAATTATTAATTATTTAGATTGATATAAATCAAGTCGCATTGTAGTGTAGTTCCTCAAGCTGGATGAAGCTGTCTATTTATAATAAAAAGTCTGCAGAACCTATTAAATTTCGTATATCCCTATTATAGACTTTTTGACCCAGATAGGTTCTTTCCATCTTGCTCTGCTGTCTTAGGTTTGACACCAGTGAGTTCAGAATGTGTTCGGAGGTTTCTTCTTCCGCTCCACAAGAGCATCTGGGCGAATCTATTTTCTAATTCTGAAGATATATGATTTTTGAAGTTACCATGACCCGTAAAGAATTGAACATTGTAGAAGTTTGGTTTGACAAATTTTGGTATTTTTTGAAGAGGTGAAAAACGTTATTTTCAATGGAATGGAATCAGGAATCGCCCTAGGTTTGTTATAAGGGAAGGTTCGCTATATCCAGGGTTCGTATTAGCGGGGTTTTACTGTAATTTACTTTAACCTTTTTTATACTGTATTCCAAAGTTTCATTATTGATGCGCTGCATGTTCTACATGTTTTAAATGTCACACCATTCTAAACCTGGCATCAAATAAACTGCATCAAAATAGAATTTGCTGCAAGAAAATAAGACCTAATCCAAATAAATTAATAGTGTGTGACATTTCGGTAACAGAAGTTTCCATCATCATAAAAAGAGAATTTTAAAAAATCATCATTTTTTATCAATCTGATGAAGGTAACAATGATGTTACCAAAGTGTCAAAACACGATTAATTTATTTGGATTAGGTCTTATTTTCTTGTAGCTATAATCTATAATCCAAATTGTGTTTTATCGTTGTCAAATAATACTATATAATATGGGATTGTTGGAGCATACTTTCTCTACTTTAAATAAGTTCACAAGTCCAGATAAATGTGGTGGTCATTAAACAAAGCCTCTCCTTACTTTCACTGTAAGATTGAGAAAGTTCAAACCACTGGTTTCCATACAACCAACTAAATAAATGTATAGGAGTTCTAATGGAATTTTATGGAAAACTCTCTCATATTACAATAATTGATTTTATTCTTTCTCTGACATACAGATGATCAATCGAGGGCAGGAAGATTTTAAAGAGGATTGAAGATGGCCAAGTTGTTGGTCCCTTTGAAGTGAGCTTGTAGGAGGCCAGGTATATGATCAGAGATGGGGATTGTATTGAATAGGATTGAAGGTAGCCATTTCTAGTATCTTGGGTGGGTCCCTTTGAATCACTTTGTAGGAGAGAATGCCAGGTACAAGCTGAGAGGGGGAGATGGTATTGTAATAGATTGAAGGTAGCCATTTCCAGTATCTTGGGTGGGTCCCTTTGAATCACTTTGTAGGAGAAAATGCCAGGTACAATCTGAGAGGGGGAGATGGTATTGTAATAGATTGAAGGTAGCCATTTCCAGTATCTTGGGTGGGTCCCTTTGAATCACTTTGTAGGAGAAAATGCCAGGTACAATCTGAGAGGGGGAGATGGTATTGTAATAGATTGAAGGTAGCCATTTCCAGTATCTTGGGTGGGTCCCTTTGAATCACTTTGTAGGAGAGAATGCCAGGTACAGGCTGAGAGGGGGAGATGGTATTGTAATAGATTGAAGGTAACCATTTCCAGTATATTGGGTGGGTCCCATTGAATGACTTTGTAGGAGAGAATGCCAGGTACAATCTGGATAGTATTGTAATAGATTGAAGATGGTCATTTCCAGTATCTTGGGTTGGTCCCATTGAAGGCAACTTGTGGGAGGCCAGGTACATTCTACGAGAGAGGAGCAGAAGTTTTCATTTCCAGATGGCAATAGAAAGATGATTTGGGGCTCCGATGGTTGAGTTGGTTCAAGAAATCCATTTTAAATCCATAAGATATCTTGTGGACGTCAACAGCCTGGATGTAAGAAGTCTTCAGCCGAGGGATCAAGGTTCGCTGATATCAAGGGATGAACTTTTATTCCAAGAGGCTTGTTGATCTGAGCAAATGATGAGTAGGATATTCTCCATCATTAGAACATTTCCTTCTTGGGATTCTCCGCAGGAGATTCGAAGGTTTCCAGCAGGCAGGACTTCAGTTGATCAGAGGACTTCAAGGGACCCAAGGATGAGAGCCTGGCATCAGGGAGGGACCATCCGAACTGTGTTGAGACGGACTAGTGAAAGAGATGGAATGCCCAAAGACGGTTTTTCTAGACCATGTCTAACTCATTTCAAGGCTGTAGTTCTGCCAAGTTACTTAATGGTAGTGTACCCAACAATTATGCTCACTGCAACATTAGTTAACTCTGCTGTATTAGTAGCACCTAGGGTCAGATCCTGTACCACTCTCTATTCCAGCATTCAGAATTATATTGGAGTATGCCACGTTTTATATAATAGGTTTGTCTCATTCTGTATTGCCGGGCTTAGGGACCTGATAAAAGAATTTTGAAATAAAAATGCCAATGAAAAAAGAATTTTGATTTAAAAAATGCCAATGCTTAAAGCCCTATTTCCTTAAGCCCTCAAAGGTCCCTTAGCCTGACAAAGCAAAATAAAACAATCCTATATATAAAACGTGGATACCCAATATAATCTGAATATCTGAAATAGAAAATGGCACAAGGCCAAACCAAAGATGCTACGGACACAACAGCTTTAACCAACTCTACAGGTAAACATAACAGTGGGTATACTACCAAAAAGCAGCCTGACAGAACTACAACAATGAAAAAAGCTAGGCACAGCCTAGGAAAAACACGCCTGAGGACATCCATCTCTGACACTAGCGAAATCTCAACTGCAACAAAGGAACAATCCTTGGATACAATTTCTTAACTCTTTTTTTTTTTAATTATCTTTTATTTTTATTTTATTTCAATTTAAACCGCTATGTCTCCCTAGGGACACTTGCGGTGTCATACATGTATGCCTTTACATTTGTCTATACATATAAATACAATAATTTTAAGCTGTGAATAGAATAGACATGATATTAACAATGAGAAAGAGGGAAAAAACGAGAAAAAAAGAACTGTGTACAAAAGAAAGAAGTGTCTGGCAATATGTAAAATCAGCACAATATAAATTATCAGTTTCTTAAAAGATATTTGTTGCTATATAATTTAAAATATATCTATTTAATATACATTTCTTTACTGGAAATGAAAATACTTGGATCTGTTACTATTAAATTATTGTCGATTCTATAGTCTTGAAAAACAGGATAATCTAGTAAAAGATGTATTGAGGTTTGTTCATCATGTCCACAAAAACAACTAAACATTGTAATCATATTCTTGAAAAATTTGAATAATTTTCGTTACAAAATTTTGTAAATACCTAATTTTGGTTGCTATATGCAAAATCAGGAACAAAATTAACTTTGGTTTATTTAATAAGTAATCAAGGGTTTCTTTTCTTATTTCTTTTGTTTCTCGATCTTTCGGGCTAAAATGCTCTTTAACAAGGAGATCCAGAAGTACAACCTCTATCCGATTATCAATTATTTTATTTCCAGAGCGCTATATCCCGCAAGGGATACTTGCGCAAAACAAAAATAAAAGTTTATTTACATAAGTTATTTAAATTATTCAATACATAAAAACACTAGAGATCCAGATTTTGTAGAAAGTTTAGAATGTATTTACAAAATGAATTAAACTTTAAATATGATTTTAATCGGAAATAAAATCGTTATGTTCACAAACTACTAGTTCATTCTTCATTCTATTATCTTGAAATGCTGGGAATTCGATCAGTAGATGTCTTGAGGTATTATAACACAATAGAAGTTGTACTTCTGGAACTCCGTGATGAAGAATTGAGAAACCCTTGATTCCTTAATAATTAAATCAAAGTGTAAAAAGCAGGGAAGATTATTTACTTTAAAATTAACTTATAAACATATTATACTAATTTATATTAATATTTTTTACCAGTTTATATTTCTACTTATTTCTCAATATGACAATTTATATAGTGAAGACTTGAATTGAATGAGAAATTAAAACATTTTTATAGCAGTATTTTTTTTTAATTCCCTAAACATTTAAAATTATTCAAATCAATAACAATTTGAGAAAAGGCGACCAATGATTTTTAAAAATTGTGTGTGTGTTGAAAAAGTTAAAATTAATTATTATCTTCATAATACAGTAGAACCTTCTTGTAAAGGACACCTAATTGCAGAGCCAAAGTGTCCTTTAGTGAAAGACGTCCTCTTACCGGAGCGTTACTAAATAGTAAAATTGGTATTTTTGCAAATGAAAACTGTCCTTTGTAGAGAGGTGTCCGCTAGCAGGGTGTCTGCTAAAGGGAGGTTTTACTGTACGTTTACATATAATTACCATTTATACATGATATTGTATTTATCAATAATTATGGAAATGTTGCATATATAAATTTAAACTTACCAAATCAGAATATTTATTGAGGCCCATTCTATAACTGGTTAATTTTAAATCATACTTCAGGTTGTGCTTCACAATGTCTGGTAGTTTCTTTAGAAGGATTTCTTTTCTAGCAGCCTCTTCAGCGCCTGAATACGTTTTTTGGTATGCATTCTGTAACATACAATATTACTGTGTAAACAGATAAAAATATTCATTACATACCATTCCATTTTGCATATATATATTGTTACATCATGATTAATGGCGTATTTCTTATATTAGTTTTAATATATTTGAAATTTAAATTATATATTTATTTATTTTTATATAAAATATTCTATGATATTTATTTAAAACAGATTATTTAGATTATCATCATTTTTATTTAGGTACACGTGTAACTTCACTGCTCTCTTTGATGTGAGAAAATTAATAAATTATTCTGGAGGCTACTTAAAGTAGACTTATCTCATTATTCCCTTATATTAATTTGCAGGATGGTTGAAACACGCTCGGGTAAGATGCAAGACCCAGCACAGGAGAGAATCATGGCTGAAGAGTCTGCCAAGCCGCAACCTGGTGCAACAATTGGTAGAGATGCTAGTTCCGACCCAGTTGTCCTGAATCCCAACATCGACATCCCCAAGTATGATGGAACGGAAGACCCTCGCCCATGGATTGAATCTCTTGAAGAAATTGGCTTCCTGTACCATTGGGCAGACTACATTATCTCTCGTTATGCTGCCATGAATATGATTGGTAGCGCCAAAACCTGGCTGAACCTACACAAGATAAGTTTCACCAGCTGGGAAAATTTCAAGAGCCGCCTAATTGAGGATTTTGCCTCAGACGCCAACAAAGAAGAAATTAAGATGAGACTAAACAGGATGCAACAGTGGAATGAACCTGCAATCAGGTTCGCAGAGGATATCCTTGTACTGTGCAACAAGGTCGACCCCCAAATGGAAAAAGAGACTAAAATAAACTGGGTTATTGGAGGGTTAAAGAAAGAATACTCTTTTGCCCTTCACCTAAACCCTCCTAAAAATACCAATGAACTTCTAGAAATTTGTAAAAAGCTGGATTTGTTCGAAAAGAATTACCAAGAACGTGCAGAAAAATCAAAAGCTCTATATAATGGACCACGCTCTCCTCGTCCCCATCATCAAGAGCAATGGAAGAATGCTACGTCGTTCAGAAGACCATATCAGAACACCTCCAAGCCCCAGGCCCCCGCTCCGAGGTACTACCAGAACACCTCCAAGCCCCAGGCCCCCACTCCGAGGTACTACCAGAACAAGCCTCTGCCCCAGGTATCTGCCTCTAGACGATCTTACACTCCCAATCCTGAGCCAAAACCGGTCTACCCAAGTAAAACCTAAAATAAGAATCCAAATTCAAATAGGAATAGGACAGAAGACGGGAGACCAATATGTTTCAAGTGTAACAAGCCAGGACACGTAGCGCGGTATTGCAGAGTCAAGTTTGTGAGGATCGTAGAAGAGGACCCCTCAGTTTCCCAAGACAAGAGTCAAGAAAATCCTCAAATGGACGAAAGAAAAGATTATACACGGCCTCGCCTCTATGCGGATGTTTGTAATGACACACAAACGAATATTCCTACACGGAATAGATATTCCGTGTTGGAAGATTTAAACTAAGTGTCGCGCCTGATTCCTTCAATCAAAGCAAGTCGACCATAAATGGAATTAGAAAGTTGGACCCTAGGTACAAAATTAATATTAATGTGGATAAGATAGGGTTATGCGAAGCTTTGATTGATACAGGCGCCGATCTTTCAGTGGTCGACCTAAGGACAGCACTTTTTGCTGGCCGTGAAATAAATAGTCTCACTAAAACATGTTCAGGACCCGATGGGAAAAAATTAGATATGGTAGGTAGCATTATTTTAGATTTAAAAATTGATGACACTGAATTATCCCACGAATTTGTAGTAATGGACGCGCATCTACGAACTCTTATTCTTGGACGAGATTTCCTTAAAAAAATGAATGCTAAAATTGATTGTAAACGAGAAACCATAAAATATAATTTGATGAGTAATCATGACGTAAGCAATTATGACCTAAAAAAAAAAGAGCACTACAGATACCGTTATACCTAAACTATCTATTAAATTGATTAGGGCCTCAATAGAAGCAGAGGATGGGGAATATGTCATCGAAGAGAACAACAAAATGACTCAAACAAATGGCCTTCGATTGGCAAGAAGTTTGCTTACTGTCACGGATAAGAAAACTCATATCTGGATAACGAACCCTTATCCTCGACCTTTAAAAATCATGAAAGACCAAACATTGGCTTATGGAAGTCTTCCTGCAGAAGTAAATTTTATAGAGAATATAGAGAAGCAGAATGAAAATGACGAAATACAATTTCAAATAAACAAAAATTTATCATTTAAAGAACAAGAGAGGTTAAAACAAATTTTGGCCAAGTATACTGATTTGTTCTCATCGAGGTTAGGCAGGACCAATTTGGCAAAACATCAGATTCATACAGAAGACGCAAAACCGATAAAGCACAAGCCTTACAGGGTAAGTGCTAAGGAACGAACCATCATAAAGGATCAAATAGACGAGATGCTTGAAGAAGGAATAATTAGACCATCTTCAAGTCCCTGGTCCTTTCCCGTTATATTGGTCAAAAAACGAGATGGCAAATACAGATTTTGTGTGGATTACAGGAAATTAAATGAAGTAACAGTGAAGGATGTTTATCCAATCCCAAGAATTGATGATGTAATGGATTCTCTCCAAGGATCCAAGTACTTCTCAGCAATAGATCTCAAATCGGGATATTGGCAAGTCGAAATTGAAGAGAGAGACAAAGAGAAGACGGCTTTCACTACGGCACATGGGTTATATGAATTCAACGTGATGCCTTTTGGACTTTGTAACGCGCCTGCTACCTTTGAGAGAAATATGGAGAATATGCTTGGAAATCTGAGATGGCAAATTTGTTTGTGTTATCTGGATGATGTTATCATATATAGCCCGGATTTTCCAACGCACCTCAAAAGACTCGAAGCTGTTTTTAGATGTTTTCGTGAATCTAATTTAAGATTAAACGACAAAAAATGCCGATTTGTTTTTGAAGAATTGGAGATTCTCGGCTATATAACGAGCAAACATGGTATAAAACCCGCGGAACATAACATCAAAGCTATCAGAAATTTTCCTCGGCCCACAAAGGTCAAAGAAGTACAATCATTTTTGGGAATGTGCTCATATTATAGAAAATTTATCAAAGATTTCTCAAAAATTGCTGACCCTTTGACCAACCTTATTAAAAAAAGTGTATCATTTACCTGGACAGAAAGGCAAGAGGAAGCGTTTCAAACCCTAAAAACAGCACTATTAAGTCCACCAATCTTAGGGCACTTCAATCCAAATGCGCCTACTTATATTCATACTGATGCGTCCAACATCGGCATAGGTGCAACTCTTGTCCAAGACATCGGTGGTGAAGAGAAGGTGATCTCATATTTGAGTCGTACCCTGAGTAAAGCGGAGCAAAATTATTCAACCACTGAAAAAGAATGTCTAGCCGTTGTCTGGTCAATGTCAAAATTACGACCCTACCTTTATGGAAGACACTTTAAAATAGTAACAGACCATCACGCCTTATGCTGGCTCAAAAACTTGAAGGATCCAACAGGTCGATTGGCAAGATGGGCATTGAAAATTCAAGAATATGACTTCGATATAATACACAAATCAGGAAAGAAGCATCTGGACGCCGATGGCTTATCTAGGGGACCCTTACCAAAAACTGAGTGGGATGAGGATTTTGAAAGGCTATTTTTAAATCAAATAACAGACGAAGAGGATAAATTTATCGAAAGTGTTAAGAAAAACCTTAATGGAAGCAGGCAATCAATTGCGCAAAACTTTAAAGAAGAAGATGGATGCCTCTTTAAGAAAAACCCGAACCCTGAAGGCAGGGCGTGGTTGCTTGTGGTTCCAGAGAAGAAAAAGAGAGAAGTTATGAAAGAATATCACAATCATATGTCGAATGGCCATCTGGGCGTCGCCAGAACCATGTACCGAATAAAGAGTAAATACTTTTGGCCATCCATGCTAAAGGATGTCTCAGAATTCTTTAAGACGTGTCACCTTTGCCAAAGTAGGAAAGGCTCAAACCAATTACCTTCTGGACTACTACAGCTCATCCCCCCAGCCAACTTTCCTTTCGAAAGAATTGGAATTGACTTTGTTGGTCCACTGCCATCTACGAAAAACAGGAAAAAATGGATAATCGTGCTGACGGACTACTACACTAGATATGCAGAAACAAGAGCAGTCTCGGAAGCAACAGTGAAAGAAGTTTCTAAATTTCTAGTAGAGGATATTTTTCTCCGGCACGGAGCCCCACAATATCTTATTAGTGACAGAGGCTCTCAATTTACCAGTAATTTAATGAAAGAGGTGATGAAAACGTGCAAGATTAAACATTGCTTCACAACGAGCTATCATCCCCAGACTAATGGATTGACAGAGCGGTTAAATAGAACATTGATCAATATGCTCAGTATGTATGTGAACACTGATCAGAATAATTGGGACGAAATACTCCCATTCATCACTCACGCTTACAATACTACAATTCAGGAAACCACAGGATATTCTCCCTTTTTCCTGATGTTTGGAAGAGAACCCACGTCTCTTTTGGACGACAGGAATATCTCAGTGGATATTGACAAGGATGATTATGATGAATACATAAAAAATCACTTAGACAAAATAAACAGAACAAGAAAATTAGTTATTAACAATACAATAAAGACTCAAGAAAGAATGAAAAAGAACTATGACAAGAAACACATGGAAAGAAGCTACGAACCAGGAGAATTAGTAGCAGTTTGGACACCAATTAGGAAAATAGGAAAGTGTGAGAAACTACTGAGAAAATATTTTGGCCCATATAGAATATTAAAGAAGCTGTCCAACGTAAATTACTTAATTGAACCAAAAGATAATCCTGGCCAAGACCCATTGATTGTCCATGTCTCAAGAACCAAACCCTATTTTGAAAGAATTGATGAGGTCAATCACGAGGACGTGACGACCTCTGGAGAGGGGGAAGTGTTACATCATGATTAATGGCGTATTTCTTATATTAGTTTTAATATATTTGAAATTTAAATTATATATTTATTTATTTTTATATAAAATATTCTATGATATTTATTTAAAACAGATTATTTAGATTATCATCATTTTATTTAGGTACACGTGTAACTTCACTGCTCTCTTTGATGTGAGAAAATTAATAAATTATTCTGGAGGCTACTTAAAGTAGACTTATCTCATTATTCCCTTATATAAATTTGTAGGATGGTTGAAACACGCTCTGGTAAGATGCAAGACCCAGCACAGGAGAGAATCATGGCTGAAGAGTCTGCCAAGCCGCAACCTGGTGCAACAATATATATATATGTCATAACTTATATAATATCAAAGATGTATAAATTCTTTTCGCCAAAATAAGTATGTAAATATGTTAGGCTTATGTTAAAATGTGAATATGCAAATTAATCCATCTATAAAAACTGTACAAAAATAAACGTGGCAGAGATCGCCATCAGACATCAGTGGTGAACCCTCCCAGCTAGGCTCTACCATTAATTTTTCTATTGCAGTAAAGACAGTAGAAATTGTTTATTTTTAAAAATAATCATACGCGTCTATAATAGTTTCGAATTGAAAAAATATCATTATTACCATGTTTTCTCCTGAAGAAAGGCGTTCACGCCTGAAAGCTAGAGATAAAAAGATTTTTGAAAAGACATTTTTCCCTGGAGACTTGATGTTTTTACTTATGTAGCAGTATTGAGAAGATATTTCAAAGAGGTCGTTCAATCTGAGACGGTCTTTCAACAGATATTTTTGCCTACATCTATATTATCGTATTGAAGTCATAATAGTAAAAAAACTTTAATTTTCATAAATTTAACGTCCTTAGCACAAATTTTGCATATCAGGTTCTGTACATACTAAATTTACGTTTTCACTTTTCTCTTTTTTATAAATATTGTAAAAAAAAGTATTTATTAATTTTATTATTTTTATTAACAGAGTGGTCATTTTTATGTTTATACTTTGCTATTATGCAAATTTCCCTCGTGGCTTATCTTTTGTTTACCACTCAAATAGTTTTGCCCTTCCCTGAAATAAATTGCTGTCTCATCCTGATGTTTTTGTCTTCCCTAATTTTCCACGTGGCAATATTATATTTTTCTCTCGTATGCAAAAATATCTTATCTTATTAAAACGTATCTCGTCTTTTGTTTAGTCATTGTAAAGCCTGTAGAAGTACGCATGCGTTCGAAAGTTTGCTAATAAAATTAGCACAAGATACTCCTCTTCTATCTCCGTTTTATTTTTCTATTTTAACTCGAAGAGTTTATTCAATCTATGTATATTATTTCTACAGTATCTTGATAATACAGAATGATATAAAGGCAAGAAATTAGTTATCTCAGAAACAGAGAAGAGAAATACACCCGAATCTCGGTAATTTGAAACTCGTTAATTTGAATCTATCGATAATTTGAAATGTTTTCACGGTCCCTTGAAAAATACTCGATAAGTTGAATAAAATCAATATTAATTGGTTCCCTCGGTAATTTGAAGTTAAAGGAACATTTGTGAATAACTGTACAAATGTTTAAAATAATAAATCACGAATTTTGAGAGAGATTGAGATTGAAACTGATTTATTATAACGTCCATATAAGATTATATAAGGTTAAATACATAAAATGAATAAATAAGAGAGAGAGACCAAACACTTGTTTGAGAAAGGACAAGACCCGAAAGCTCCCAATAAATTTATTACTTTAAAACTTGCGGTAAGTCACATATTTAATCTTGTATCAACATAGTATGTACTGTATATCCCTAAACTGTCAAAACTCCAAACTCTTGTTTTCATGATTTTTTTCCTTCCCTCTCTCTTGGTTGTTTAAACTCCTGTTATTTTGAACTCTTAATAAATTGAAATTTTTTTCTGGTCCTTTGAGTTTCAAATGATCGAAAGTCGACTGTATATCCCTGGAATTTATAAGTGGCAATGAAGGATATAGACAAAAAAGATGTGTTGGTACGAATCGTGAAATAGCATTGTCTAGCGCGGCAAAATCTCTTTAAGACCTAATCCTACTCTCTTTAAAAAGTTCACAGGTTTTTTTTATAGCCGTGATTTCCGGTAAGAGTCACAGACTGTGGACCTCTTCTCCCTACAGCTTTTGTGCTACACGGACTACAGACACTGATTGGAGTACAAGACTTCAGCCCTACTTCCTGACTCGGCCTGGAACTACCTTGTTCACCGCAGCCCTCCCCATGACTAGACTTCTATGTATAATGAATATGGCACCTCTGCCAGCGCTGCAGAGTTTGGTGGAGAATCGCCAGTGGGTCTCCAGCGACACCACGCATTTCGCGATTTACGAAGAATACGTAGATCGCGTACTTCGCCGCTGAGGAGATGGTGATGGCGTGGTCCTCGAGACCAACTGGAAAGATCCAGGACTAGACTTCTAGACTAGACTTGCTAAACTGAAACTTTGACTCATATAAAACTGACTTTACTATGTAAATATAGCCGTTGTTATTTTCCTATGTAAATACTACTATGTAAATAATGCTATGTAGTTAATATCTGAATAAAGAGTTTTGAGACGTAGATTTCTAGACTGTAGCTGTACAACCCGGGTAGTTGGTGATTTATCCTCCAGGAGTTACCTCTATTTTCTCTCTCTCTCTCTCTCTCTATATATATATATATATGTATATTTCTCTCTCTATTTAAGTATTTTTCAACCTTATATAATCTTATATGGACATTGTAATAAATCAGTTTCAATCTCAATCTCTCTCTTTATAGCCGTAGTGTTCTCTACCGTGGTCAAAGGTAGGACCTTTGAATGATCATGCCATTTGAATTGCTATAAGGCCTTGCTTGTAGGCGTATTTCTGAGATCCTCAACTTTAGCTTTATTGGTTCCATACAAGTTATATGAAATAAAGAATATTTTAATATTATATATTGGCTTAAAACTCTCTTTTGCCAATCCATATATGTATTCCAGGTAGTAAACCCTCTTTCAAATACAAGGTTGTCCCAAAAGTTCGTAAACACTTGGCAAAAAAATTGAAATACCAATATTTTTCGCCGTTGTATTATGCATAACATAATTGTATGATGCACTAGCGCGCCATCTGTTATCAAAAATCAAAACTATTTTAAAGGCGTAAGATTCTTTTTGAAATTAAACAATTTCTACTGCCCTTACTAAAAATGAAAAAAAAAAAAAAAAAACTGATGAGCCAGGCCCTCCCAATAATTTTTCCATTGCAGTAAGGGCAGTAGAAATTGTTTAATTTCAAAAAAGAACCTTACGCCTTTAAAAAACTGTAGTTTTGAATTTTGATAACATAATTGTATCATGTATTATTATTGTAATGCTTCCTATATATAAATAAGGGATAGTTACAATACTTTGTGTTTTAATATTTAAATTACAACAAGGTGTTAACCATAATATAGAAACAACAAATATCTTATGCAAAATTAGAGAAAGAAAGTACAGTGTTACCGACTGCCTAACTATGAAGAAAAAATCAAAGAATAATTAAATATTTTACATAAATAAATACAAAGCATGTTATATTATGTATTCACCGTAATAATAATTTTCACCAAGTAATAAGAAAAACACGAACTTTTGAGACAACCTCACATTAAAATAAGAACATTAAGCATCCCTAGAAAAGTTTCTTTTAGAAATATTTTTTATTTAAAAATCTTGTCTCACTGCTTTGTTCTTATGCATACCTCTGGTGAATCCTGTATAGGGTCAGTGACCCTAAATAAAGGCTTTTTGTTGTTGTTGTTGTTGTTATTTAAAAATCTTTCAAGTTTTCGGGCAAGAAAGCCCTCCTACGAGAGATATTTTACATCATTAAAACGCTAATAAAATAAGATTTGTAATTAAAATAAAGTTCTTTTTTAAAATTTTAAATCTCATTTTATTGGCGTTTTAATGATTGTAAGATATTTTCTCATGTAGAAAGGCTTTCTTGCCTGACAGCTTGAAAGATTTGTAACTAAAAAATATTTTAAAAAGAAATTTTTCCCTGGAGACTTAATGTTCTTATTTTAATATTGATTCAAGGGATTGTTTTATCGAATTGTGAACAACCTTACATGTAAAAATAAATGGATATCTGGTTATATATTTTATTAACAAAGTTTGTATGCACCTTTTTATCAAATATATATTTTATTCACAACACACTTACCTTGTTAAATATTAACTTTATTAATATCCTATAACGTGATATCTCAAACTCAATGATATTTGCGTCAATACACTTACCTTGTAGTTCTGCCAAATTTCTTCAATATCCTGTTCGAGGAAGAGAGGCTGGGATTGGCTGAGAATTGACAGCAGAACTACTGCTACTGTAGACTTCATCCTGGACAATTTACATTGATATATCTCATATCTATTATATAAATATGTTTATTAATTATATGAATATATTATCTATCTATGAATACACCACTCCCCCGATTTACACGGTAGATACTTTCCCGAGAAAAACGTGTAAATCGGGGATAGGTGTACACAGAAATAAAAATAAAATGCATTGACAGGTTAAAATATGTAGTCAGCACATAAAGCTCGGGATTCCTCGTGAGATGTGTACACAGCGCATGTGTTCAATCACAGTAGCATTTAGTATAGTGTGATAAAAAAATAAAACTTATTTGGTAAACCGTGTAAAAGCGAAAACGTGTAAAACAAGTACCGTTGTAAATCGGGGGATAGGTGTAATTGCAATAATTTTTATTTCAAATTCAAAACAAATCCTTTTTTTTTTATAAGTATATACACTCATAGACAAAATTTGAGGAAGTTGTATCTTTCAGTATTAGTCCTTTGGTGGACCATCACCTGGAATAAGAACCATCCGGACCCTTAGAACTTTCTCTCTCTCTATGTACATGTCATAATATATTCTCTTCCAGGATTAATAAAACAAACCAACAGCCAACGAGAGAGAAATGGGCAGCTAAAGCGAGACACTTTAGACAACTAACTTACGACCATTTTTTGGCCACATTCCTGAGGGGGGCGTCACCACCTGGCGACTATCCTGGTTAGCCCCCCGGTTGTGTACACAGGGGAAAACAGTCGTTCAGCTGATAACGTCTCGCTCGCGCTCTCTCGGCTGGCTGCCTGGATTATTGCTCTAACAACTCGTCGTGTGATTATTTCTCTCCTCCCCACATTTACTTCTATATTGCCACATACACATTAGACTAAGACGCGCAAAATTACCTTTCTTTCATGGAATATGCGATTTTGCTCATAGAATCAGAAATCAGTACAATAATTTATGATGGGTTTAAAAACTATATCTCAAATTTATTATATAATGGTGTATATATATTCATAGACAAAACTTAAGGAAGTGGAGAATCTTTGATTTCGCTGACTGTATTTTTTAAAAAGAATACAAAAGCAATTTTGTTTATACTTGGTTATCTCGTGTGTCTTCAATAAAAGTCACTGTCAAAGTAAAAATATCAGGCTTCCAGGAATATGTTTCTTGGAAAAAAATTTAAATCATGAATCTTTAGCTTTCAGAGACGAAGGCCTTTCTACAGGAGAAAACAAAGGTCACTGTGTATCAAATATCTTTCAGAGTTATTATCTGAATCCCGATATACATGCTAAAAGGTAAAACTTCCTTATGTTTTGTCCGTGAGTGTATCTTTCAGAGTTATTGTCTGAATCCCGAAATACATGCTAAAATGTACAACTTCCTTAAGTTTTGTCCATGAGTGTATCTTTCAGAGTTATTGTCTGAATCCCGATATACATGCTAAAAGGTAAAACTTCCTTATGTTTTGTCCGTGAGTGTATCTTTCAGAGTTATTGTCTGAATCCCGAAATACATGCTAAAATGTACAACTTCCTTAAGTTTTGTCCATGAGTGTATCTTTCAGAGTTATTGTCTGAATCCCGATATACATGCTAAAAATACAACTCCCTTAAGTTTTGTCCATGAGTGTATCTTTCAGAGTTATTGTCTGAATCCCGATATACATGGTGAAAGGTACAGCTTCATTTAGTTTTGTCTATGAGTGTACCTTTCAGAGTTTTTGTCTGAATCCCGATATACATGCTAAAAGGTACTACTTCCTTAAGTTTTCTCTATGAGTGTATCTTTCAGAGTTATTGTCTGAATCCCGATATACATGCTAAAAGGTACAACTTCCTTAAGTTTTGTCCATGAGTGTATCTTTCAGAGTTATTGTCTGAATCCCGATATACATGCTAAAAGGTACAACTTCCTTAAGTTTTGTCCATGAGTGTATCTTTCAGAGTTATTGTCTGAATCCCGATATACATGGTGAAAGGTACAGCTTCATTTAGTTTTGTCTATGAGTGTACCTTTCAGAGTTATTGTCTGAATCCCGATATACATGCTAAAAGGTACAACTTCCTTAAGTTTTGTCCATGAGTGTATCTTTCAGAGTTATTGTCTGAATCCCGATATACATGGTGAAAGGTACAGCTTCATTTAGTTTTGTCTATGAGTGTACCTTTCAGAGTTATTGTCTGAATCCCGATATACATGCTAAAAGGTACTACTTCCTTAAGTTTTCTCTATGAGTATATATAAATAAATAATTATTTAACAAAATCTAAACGACCCCAGAATATCACATTGCTATTTAAATAGCGACATGTTAAATATATAAATAGAATAACTTGTACCGATAAGTATATAAAAAGGTATTCACCTGCAAGAGCTTGGGAAGGAATGAGCTTTGGACTAAATCAAACTCCAGATTCTATCTCCTCAACCTCTAATCTTATTTAGATGCTCTAAACTGATAAATGAATTTGCTTAGTGACGTAAAGAATCATAGTCATTTAATTTCTGAATTCTCCTAATGTAACTCTTATAAAATAACGTTTACTTTGAATATATAATATACGATATATCATTAGATTAATAACAACTGTTTGTTTCATTATTTTTATTTTGTCTGTGTGTTTAACGATTTCAATTGAGAAAATGAGATGTTAGAAAAAAATAAATTTTGTAAAATAGCTGACAAGTTATCCGAGAAGCCAAGATTCCAGAGTAAAGTTGGAGAAAGATGGGTGGACTCTAGATGCCATGTGTGAGAAGCCAAAAACAGCATTCCAGCGTGGGCGAAGGACAATGTGAAGTATGGTCACATCTGCGGCAAGGGAAAGATGTGGGAAGTTGTCTCCAGGACATGTGGATGATCCTGAAAGATGGTGCCTGGAGAGACTGACATTGGAGCGGCCTACAAGGCGGTGTAGTCCAGGCTGGACGTTTACAGTGTGGAGCGGAAGGTTTCCCAAGAGGACATCCACGGCCCCAAGGATCCTTCTGACGGGGAGGTTGAAGGCAAGTCCCACTGATTGTATTCCTTCTGTTTAGTGAGGCGTATAATAAAGCGCTAACTTTAGCTGTATCCCTCCGAACTCACATGTGTATCTTTGTGGCATCCTGATTAGACAAAGAACACAAACAACGTCTGGGTACGACGTAACAATATGTTAGAGCAATAACTCATATATATTTTCATAAATCTTTACAAATATACACAACATTCAAAAACCTAAGGTTTCCTACACATTATAATCAAGATTTCACAATTTGGATTAAAAAAATGTAATTTGATGTTTTGAAATTCAAGAAATTTACTATTTTTGTAAATATATTTATGATTTTTTTTATATATCTTTCTAACCTGAAAGGTTCAGTTTCCTAAAATATATTATTGTTTCTCTTTTTTATTTTTAATAATTTTTTATTTTAAATATGTTTATAACTGTTTCTGTTTAAAAATGTAAATCGACGCATTATCTCTAGCCGGGATATCGCGTTTTGTGTGTTGAAATAAAATAAAAATTCAAAAAATATATATATATTTCAATACATTTTATAATAACAAGGCCAAATATTTCGCATACAATTTTATTCAATATTAAGATAAATTTACACACATTTTTGAAAAATATATTTAATATAATTTCAAATTATGAATAAATCAGTTGTTATACAATAATATAATGTCTATATTAACAACTAATAACACATACAACCTTCAAATTAAATACCATTTCTAAGATTACAATCTTCAGTGTAGCATATATAAGCACAAGGTTCCAATACAGTATTAGAGCTCTAAAGAAGCGGTCTGGTAGTTTAAATTGGTGAAACCGCTGGGAGGGTTCACCACTGATGAACCAAGCCCTCCCAATATTTTTCATCGCAGTAAGGATAGCAGAAGTTTGATTTATTTGTAAAAGAAACTTTCGTGCCACAATACTTTTATTTTCTATATATAGATTGCGCGTTATTTGCTTTATAAAAATAATTACAGTTAAACCTGTCTATAACGCCCCCTCTTGGGACTCATCAAAATAGGGTGCTATAGAGAGGGGGTGCTATAGACAGGTCATTTTTAATGTAAAATGTTTACATTTTAATGTTTAAAAACGGACGCTATAGAGAGGAAGGCGCTATTTAGAGGGGGCGCTATAGACAGGTTTAACTGTATTTTTGTTTATTGTTGGTAAAATAATAGGTACACTTGCTAAAATAGCAAATCCACACAGGTTGTTCTTGTTTCCTCTATTACGTAACCTTTTTCTTCCCAAGTCTTTCCAAAGCTGCACATCAAAGGCATTTATGTTTCCAACACATAGTTGTACCATTGTTGTGAATTGTTGCACTTTGCCACGCACATGTTGCCATTGTTGTACCATTGTTCTTTATTGTTATATTTTAATTATTGCCATGTTTATATCATTGTTGTTCTTAACAATAATGGATCCCCTGCACTTGTTTCCTGTGATGATCCTGAAACGCTGAGGAGCGCGATTACAGGGCTCTTAAAAACAGCGGCAGACCAATCTATACAAAATGACCTTACAAGAATGGATAAATATAAGCTATACTCTCACTACAAAGACATTCACATATCTTTCATGACGGAGGGATACCTTTTAGGGGTTTTCCTTTCCCGGTTGTAAGACTACTCGCACAAGTTAGAATACTTTCAAGTTTTTTTAGAGAAAACCACACCAAGATGCTCTGCGGTGAGGACCCGATTTGTACCTTCTGTAATTCAAAACTAAAAAATGAAATCACTTACTATATTTTTGATTGCTCTGCTCTGAAAGAAGAAAGAAGAACCTTTATGCTCAAAACTGGGCAACTCTGTGCTTCACTTCCATCATTAATTGACAATATGACCCAGAATAAGTATATTGCTACGGCGTTTTATGGTTTCCACAAGTCCATATCTCAGAAGAAGGCCAAGTGACACTCACTCCTCACTTTCTTACTGCTACTCTTTTTGTGTTGTTTTTCTTGCTTCCCTCTTTCTCTTTCTTGTTTTTTTTTTCTTTTTCTTCTGTATATATCGTATTTCCTTTGTCTCACTGCTTTGTTCTTATGCATACCTCTGGTGAATTCTGTATAGGGTCAGTGACCCTAAATAAAGGCTTTTTGTTGTTGTTGTTGTATATCATTGTTGTTCTTTGTTACCATCGCACACCATTGTTATTATTCTTTGTCATGGGTGGGCAATTGATTTTATTTGTTGTAAAGGTTTCATCATTGTTGTTAATTGATGCCATGGTTGTTACATTTTTGGCAATTAGTTCCATTGTTGTACTATTGATTTTCATTGTTGAATTGGCTTCATCATTGTTGTTAATTGATGCCATGGTTGTTACATTTTTGTCAATAGGTTGCATTGTTGTACTATTGATTTTCATTGTTGAATTGGTTTAATCATTGTTGTTAATTGATGCCATGATTGTTACATTTTTGTAAATTGGTTGCATTGTTGTACTATTGATTTTCATTGTTGATTTGGCTTCAACATTGTTGTCAATTGATGCCATGGTTGTTACATTTTTGTAAATTAGTTCCATTGTTGTACTATTGATTTTCATTGTTGAATTGACTACATCATTGTTGTTAACTGATGCCATGGTTGTTACATTTTTGCAAATTGGTAGCATTGTTGTACTATTAATTTTCATTCTTGTAAATATTTTTAATGATACCATGGTTTTCTGATTGATGTCCATTGTGTTTGTTTTTTACCAACATTGTTGATTGTTGCCATGTTTGAACCATTGTTGATCATTGTTGCCATTTTTTGAACTATTTTTGTTAATTGTGAACATGTACATATGTCGTACCACAAGCAACAGCAGTCATGGGGTCCAGTGGTTTCAGGAGTATTGGATTTCTACATAAAGTACGATGTAGTCTGGATGGCACCTAAGAGAGGCCAGAGACCAACGACACAGACAAGGTCCAGGATGGTCTGATATGAGATGTTGGTCATCCAGCGGCTGGTCGTAAAACTCAAAATTGACTTGTGGAAGATCCCCGGGAAGAATCCACGTGATAATTTAGGAAATTTCTATGCCTGATGTAACCTCGAAAATGGTAGTTTGGGCCTTGTCTGGGTAGTTGCTGACTCTCTTTAAAACTTTATAAGTAAGATTACATGATCACTACAAAGCTGACACCTTGAAGTTTATATACATTTAGGACTTTACAATTATTATAATTATAGTACATGATAATCTCTCTCTAGTGCAAATGGACTCTATATATTACTACATATTATACTTTATTATATATTATAACATATATATATGTTAAAAAACAATAGAAAAAAAAACAAAAATAAAAAAGGACAGGTGTTGGTTTTAAAAATAAAAAGGCATATCCTGACCAGAAGCACATGTGCTTTTCAGAAGGCAGAGCGCCATCTGGTGGAACAGAAATCAACTAAACATTGATTTAGTCTGTTGCCTGATATTTGGCCAACCCAATTTCTTGATGAATAAAGAAAAGCCATCCACATATATATATATATATATATATATATATATATATATATATATATATATATATATATATTTATATATAATCATATTGTCGCGAAATTTTTTTTAAATTTCAGAGTAAATTTAAAGCAAATGTCTATTAGTATATACACTGCGTGACATTGAAAATGGAACACCAAGAAATAGTGACCAGAAAGTGATGAAACTCGGCAGACAGAGAGAGACAGGGACGAACAATAAGTGATATTTATTTCAAAATGATAGTCATAATACAGAGCGAGAACGGCGTCGGCTTAGTAGCAAGTAGGACCACCGCGGACGGCGATGCACGCAGCAACACGTCTAGGTAGAGAGTCAATCAGAGTACGGATGGCGTCCTGAGGGATGGCTCTCCATTCCCTCTCAACCATTTGCCACAGTTCGTCTTCTGAACGCGGCTGTGGCAAGGCATGCAAACGGCGTCCAATGATGTCCCAGACGTGCTCGATTGGTGAGAGATCAGGAGAGTACGGTGGCCAGGGAAGCATCTGTACATCTTGCAGAGCTTGTTGGCTAATGCGAGCAGTGTGCGGTCGGGCGTTATCCTGCTGATAAAGGGCATTGGGTACCCCCTGAAGGTAGGGGAGTGTCACCGGTCGCAGCACATCATCAACGTATCGTTGGGCCGTCATAGTGTCCTGAATACGAAGTAAAGGTGACCTGGAATCATACGCGATTGCGCCCCAAACCATGATTCCACGTTGTCGCACGGTGGGGCGTTCCACAATCTCTGTTATTACACGTGTCTTTTGACACAAGAACAAAATTTCTACAATGATTTTCCTTGAAGAAATAACGACACGAATACTGTCCTTTCTGCAAGTTCCTTCCCTTATATCTTACTCCATGTGCGCACGAGAGCTGCGCATTTTACATCATTTGCATAACTCGGTTAGGCGCGTCTACCCTGAAATTTGCATAATTTTCTGGCCACTATTTCTTGGTGTTCCATTTTCAATGTCACGCAGTGTATGTAAATATTTTTATTAGATCAATGTTATATAAAAAATGTATATAAATTCTGTTACTGAATCTATTTCTAGTTTGATATGAGGAAACACATCACCCACAAAGTTTATCAATTAAATAATAAAACTTTCTAAAATAGACCTGTTTGTTTCTGATTATGAATTATCTTCTCTTCTTCTTTCTTATCTCCACTCAATCATATTAGGATATCAAGTTGTGACCCTTGATGGTGTCTATTTGACAACCATCATGATTGGGTGAAGTAGATTGCGTCTGCCTTTGTCATTAAAACTGGGAGCACTACTCAGTGGCAGGCCGACTTAGCTCCAAAATAAATGGCCGCCTCTGACATGAGGAACAGACACCATGTATAGCTGCTCCTAACATGGAGTACAAACGCTGCTCATCCTGTGTCCCTGGAGTCCTTACAGGGTACTATTAGCCGGGCCAGCTGAACCCAGGTTTTTTAGTGAGCTTGTTACTGCTCCCCCTTCTCCTTTTTCATCCAGGCTTGGGACCGGTAATGGCGGAGTTATAATGAATCGTGATAATGTGTAATATTTTATAAGAATATAAATCCAGTTCCAAAACAACTTTATTAGGTACCACTCAAAAAGATCAACCTAGCTTATGTTATTTACAATGGAAAATATGAACAGAAAAACAGAAAAAAATGGTACAATTCGGGATTCGATCCCGGTTCATAGCTGTCGGGAATCGAGGGGTTTCACCATTCAACAACCGACTATTTTTTTTTAAAGAATATAAATCATTGATAGATATATGAAAATTTAAAAGTTTTCTTAAAAATGATATTTAAAATCCGTAATTCACGAGTCATAACCCCAGAATGACTAGCATACTTTTATATAACTAAAATCTACAAACACAATTGAGCAAATTCATCTATCAACCTAGATAATCTGTGACTGATTAGACAAAAAAAATCTTTCAAAACCTTGTTTACACCTAACTTATCTCATTGTTCCCTAAGTTCTTTTAGGTGAGTACATTAATGTTGCTCCAGAACACATTTTGGCTTGTATTAGATACACTAAACAGGATCTTTGGGAGAAGTCACTGCTTATCATCAAACAGCTTTAGGAGTATGAACTCATGGAATTCGTGTAATATTTACACAAGGGGATAAAAACAACAACAACAACACATTACTAGAGATATCGGTATTTTCACTTTTAGATTCAAATTCTTTTGATTTCATATTAATATGTTTATATATATATTTTATTGTGATACATGTATGAGCTAGATTATGTATTTGTCTGAATTCTCCACAATATAAATGTGTTTTGAGATAAAATACTGAAAATCATTTAAATACTACAAATTTTCTTCACAATGAGTTTCTTATTTATTACAAAATGCAAGCTTTCAGGTGATAATCGCTCTTCAACGAGCTTATTTAAAAACATCAGACTGTTTCTTACCAGAAATATTTACAAATATACGCGCGCATCGTGAATATTGACAAGTTGTAAATATTCACGCTGTATGTATTTGTGAATATTTCTTGTAAGGAAAAAAAGAGAGTCGATGTTTTAAGCCCGTTGAAAAGCGATTATCGCTTGAAATATAGGATTTTGTAATAAAAAGAAGACTATTGTGATAAATATTTATAGTTTTTAGATAAATGTGATTTACTAATTCTTGTATTATGCATGAAGTCACGTTTGTTTATCCCTAGTACACGTGGTACAGGCCAAGATAATCATGGTAGATAGAGGTTGACGATTGCTTTTACTGTAAGTGCACTACATGTGCCATGCACTTACAAATGTGCCAGAGCCCTGTTTGGTTAGTTGCACTCGCTAGTGGGGTTGGACTTTTGCAAGAATCGGGGCCCATTGGAACATTTTTTTTTTTTATCTGAAAAAAAGTGCCTAACTCCGCCTTTGCCGGTCCCAAGCCCGGATGAAAAAGAAGGAGGGAGAGCAGTAACAAGCTCGGTAAAAAACCTGGGCTCAGCTGAGAGACTGATATTATCCTGTAAGGGCTCCTAATCCAGGGATACAGGATGAGCAGCATTTGTACTCCATGTTAATAGCGGCTGCACATGGCGTCTGTTCCTCATGTCAGAGGCGGCCATTTCTTTTGGAGCTAAGTCTGCCTGCCACTGAGTAGTGCTCCCAGTCTTAATGACAAAGGCAGACGCATTCCACTTCACCCAGTCATGATGGTTGTCATGTCTTAAGCTCTACAAGCTTGATTCTCTAATATGATTGAGTGGATATAAGAAAGAAGAAAAAGTGTCTAATGCGGGAATCGAACTCGGGTCGTAATGGTCAAAAACCAACGGTTCAGACCATACTTCCACCGACCCCTATGAAGTCACGTGGAAGTTTTTATATTACTAAATCCAATGAGTCTACAAGTGTTACTACTGTGTGTACATCTTGGTATTTCATGATGAGTTCGGCAAGGACGCTCCCAATCTCGCGCACACAGAGCGAAGACTCAAGAGTTCAGAACTCTTGGCTGACCAACCGCCAGTGATACTACATGGCACGGGAGTCTTCTTCCCCCGCAATCAAATAAGACAGATGATAAAACTAGGTGTTTCCTGGTCAGTGAACGAGTGGGTAACACCCTCGATTCCCGACAGCCATGAACCAGGATCGAATCCCGAATTGGACATTTTGTTTAACTATGTGAATAGCCCTCACATATTACTCATTGTTGTAAATATCATAAGCTAGGTTGTTCTTTTTAAGCTGTACCTAATAAAGTGGTTTTGTAACAAGGAAGGTGTTTCGTGTGAGACCCCCAACAGCTGAGGGGAAAATTCAAAATGGAAGATAAGAAACTTAATCAATATAATATATATATATAGAAACGTTAATTTAATCTACATTTATTAGTTATAACTATGGGTTCATTTTTTTATTATTATTCCTAGTACACGTGGTACAGGCCATTATAATCATGGTGGATAGAAGTTGGCGGCTACTTTTACTGTAAGTTGCATCACATGTCTACATATGTGAAAAGCAGTTCGACTTTTGCACTTACAAATCTGCCAGAGACCTGTTTGTTTACTTGCACTCGCTGGTGGGGTTGGAATTTTGTAAGAATCGGGGGTCATTGGAATTAGAAAAAAAAGTACCCAATGCGGGATTCGATACCGGGTCGTAGCAGTCGAAAACTAATAGTTTAAACCATCCTTCCACTGATCTCCTACTATGGATAAACAAATCTAATATGTTATGTTTACAGTCCAGAATGATATGCCAGAATGCTACTCTGGAAACTTCCCTCATTGCTTATCTATATATATAAAAATGAATGTTTGTATGTTTGTTGGTCTGTTGGTATGTCCGGTATACAAATTCCCAGTAGTTCACTAATTCAAACCAAAATTTCCATACATAGGTAAAAAATAACGGGGATGACGATAGGCTATTTTAAAAAATATATAAATCAATTATTAAAACTATATATCCAAATTATTCTACTTAGCTCACGAGCAGCGCCCTCTAGAACGC
This sequence comes from Cordylochernes scorpioides, assembly GCA_030710605.1. Taxonomy (NCBI): domain Eukaryota; kingdom Metazoa; phylum Arthropoda; class Arachnida; order Pseudoscorpiones; family Chernetidae; genus Cordylochernes; species Cordylochernes scorpioides. The sequence continues at coordinate 87,702,605 of CP092865.1, forward strand.
GTGGCGTTCTGACGGCGGGGGGCGCCCATTGGCTGCCGGCGAGCACGTTACTTCCCTGCCCCCGCCCCCCCCCCCCTCCGAGAAAATGGAATCGTCCGGCTGCCGGCCGGTTGCCCAGTTCAAGTTCCCACCGCGCGCGGTCCTGGCGTTGGTGACACAGCTGTGCCAAGTGCCAAAAAAGCCTCGCGGGTGACCTCCGGGAACTTCGTCCATCTTCCATATGTAAAATACATTTAATCGTGTAAACCCGGGCGTTGCCCGGGTCATTCGTCTAGTATCTTATAAATGTTTATTTTGTGCTTGCATTAAATAAATTGCCGGTGTCATTCTGAAGTTTGTCTTTCCTAATTTCCACGTGACAAATGCATAAAAACAAAATTAATCTAGGGCACCCGATATAATTGAAATGGGAATTTGTGGCATTTATTCGATTTGAGCCTTGATGATTATGGATAAAGTTGAAGTCACAAGGTAGAAAATCATAACTATACACCATAAATATAGAAGAAAGACAAAGACATTGTTTAATTGTAATAACGATTAGATTCGATAAGGATAAGTTTCTTTATTTGTTTAATTGTTCCACATACCTTTAAAAAAGAAAAATTAATAAGAAATGTACATTAAACTTGCATCAATTTTTAGAATTGGAAGATATGGGACATAAACTAAAAGTGTCATTATTATACATTTTAAAATATACTATATAAATGTATATATATTCATCCTAAATTGTGAAATCTAACAAGTTATGTTTACAGTTCAGAATGAAGTCTACAGTAGCAGTAATTATCCTGCTGGCAGCTCTCTGTCACTCCCAGTCTCTCCTCCTTGACGCCGAGATGGAAACAATCTGGCAAAACTACAAGGTGAGAATAAAATAATTAAATTCATTAATAATTTTTCTCATAATTAAAGAAAGTTAATATTATAGCTATAAAAAGAAATGTTAAGTTTATTTTAAGATATAAATATAGTATTTATGAGAGAGAGAATTCTCTAACAGAAAATATATTGTCGCGTGTTGACCCTACCGGTTCTTTGCGACGATGCGCTTCTTCCCCGTGGTTCACCTACTTAGGCTCCCGCTGCTCTTCTCTGCGGCTTTTCCCCGCAGGCCACCAAAGACGTCCTGAGTTCCACCTCTGCAGTGGAAACTCCCTTCCTCTGGCGGTATCTCTCGGCCTTACCACTGGTGGGGGGACACGAGAGACTTACCAGAAGAGTAGCAGCAGCAGCAGCCTGGCGATGATGGCAACGGCGAGAGCAACGACAGGAGGCGGCACGGAGACTTGAAACACTTTTTATTGTTATCTATTACTAAACATTACATATAACTTGAATAATAAACAACGGGTATTTACATTACGCCACCCCTGGGGCCAATATGAAAAGGTATTTACAGCCAACCTCCCCAGGAAACGGGACCACAGCAGTCGGCGACCCCCGCATCAGTTGCAGTTGCAAAACAGGCGAAAGCGCCTTCTATAGGAGGAGGTTGCAAGTGCTATTCTCGTAACACTACCTCCCCCTTAAACCAGATCGTCCCGATCAGGTCCAATTAGTCCTATCTCCTTGGTAACAAGCCAGTCTTCCCAAATGCACCACCTTGGCCCTTGATTTAGAACTTCGCTGGATACGGTAGACCAAATCATTGATCCTTTTGATGATTTTGTAGGGCCCTTCCCAAAATGGCATCAACTCCGGTGAAAGTCCCTTTTTTCTTTTTGGATGAAACAGCCATACTAAATCATTTTGTCTAAATCCATCGTGGTTCGCCCTTTGGTCATAGCGAGTCTACATCCGGTGGCTTGCCGTGCGAATCTTGGTCCCAACCAATTCGTGAGTCTCCAACAGAAGACCCCTCAAATTGTTCACATAACCAGCTACCTCTGCCGGCGGCTCCTCAGGACTGCCGAACTCCAAATCACATGGAAGTCGTAATTCTCTTCCAAACATTATCTTGGCCGGTGTCTGCCCAGTTGTCTCGTGAATGGCGGCTCGGTACGCCATAAGAAATGGCGGCAGTCTTACGTCCCAATCCCCTTTGTGCTGCTCCACAACTTTAGACAAATGTTCCTTCATCGCTTTATTGAACCTTTCAACCATTCCATCAGATTGGGGGTGAAGGGGAGTAGTTCTTGTCTTCCGAATTCCCAACAGCCTACACAATTCTTGGAACACCCCTGCCTCGAAGTTTCGTCCTTGATCTGAATGCAGCTCCAGTGGCACTCCAAACCGACAAATCAGGTTGTCCATTAGAACTGTCGCGACAATAGGAACTTTTTTGGACCAACCGAACAGTGGCAACACGGCCGGCGGCCGCCGCCCGCGCATGCGCGGGCAAGAACAAAGACTTAGCCCTAAAACTTCCGGTAAACAAAGGCTGCTTTTCAACTTAACGTTTGGTTTTGACGGGCCAGAAAAGGAACTATCCCTTCATAAATTTTAATAATTGTTTTTGAATAACTTTTGTATTGATATTAATTTGTGTGATTTTTTAAAATAAATATTTCTTTCAATAAGCATTAATTCTTCATCACTGTTTACTAACTTAGGCCTCGTCATTCAACGTTGTGACACTTCTGATCCCTGCAACAAAGGTATTGATTTACCAATTTATAATTTTCAAATCAGTTTCCAGCATTACTGTAAAGCTAGGAACGTTTAGTTCAGGTTAAGCCATCGGGACCTTGTATTGTCTTTCTTTTTTTTCAAATCTAAGACAAAGACAACAAGAACTTTCGCAACCGTCGTAGCCTCCTGATTCGGGATTGCGTAGGCTTCAGGCCACTTAGTGAAATAATCCATGGCGACCAAAATATATCTGTTGCCGCCCTCTGTAACTGGGAATGGGCCGATCACATCGATCGCGATTCTCTCAAATGGTGCGCCCATATTGTATTCCCTCATCACTCCTCTGGCCCTAGTTTTTGGTCCTTTGCTTGCGGCACACCTGTCGCATTCTTTGCACCACCTTTCCACATCCTCGTGATAGTAGACCCAATAGAATCTCTCCCTAACTTTCTTTAGCGTTTTATTAATGCCAAAATGAGCCCCCGAGACTCCACCGTGTATTTCCCGTAGGACATTGGGAACCTGTACCTTAGGGACCACTAGCTGCATGGTTTTACTCTTTCCATCGGCACATTCCCAAATTCTTTTCAGCAGTCCGTTTTCTATACTGAGGGAGTCCCACTGTGACCACAAGGTCTTCAATTCGGGGCTCTTGTCGGATATAATTTCCCAGCTTGGTCTTTCATTCCCCCTTTCTTTCCATTCCAAGATTGGGCCGACGTTGGGATCCCGTTGCTGGATAGTCCTACAACTTTCAGAGGTCCAATCGTCACTCGGCACCATAGTTGTCCTCCTTGAGGTTAGTTCATGTTCATCAATTTTCTCACAATGCTTGCAGTCTCCACAAGGTCTTCTGGAGAGAGCATCTGCATTGCTATGTTTTCTTCCAGGCCGGTCCATAACGTTGGAAGAATTTAGTTTCCCTGGCTGTCTCTGGTCGGGCAGCCTGACTGTGCACTGCCTCTTCAGATGACCATGTCGTCCACAGCGGAAACAGGGCCCAGCCGATCGTCTGCCAGGCCTGCCGGTCTCTTCTAGCCGTTCTAGTCTCTTCAGTATCTCCTTAATGGCGTTCGATTTCCCACCGCCTCCAGTGGTGCTTTGTTCCACAATTAATTCTGCACCACGGACCCGTGGGTGCCCCGATTCGCTCACTCGATAGGCCGCCTCCACCTCCAGGGCGCGAACCAGCGCCTCTCTTTATTTATCGAAAGAAGCAAGTCGTAACACTCTCTGGACTTCTACGTCTCGAATACCATCGATAAACGTCTGGGCAGCCCATTGGTCAAAGAAATCAATGGGGGCACCAGGATAGGCCAGATGACAGAGCCTCTTGACATCAGCTGCAAACCCCTGCAAACTTTCCCCGACTTTTTGTCTTCTTAGCTTAAGTTGAGTTTGGTATACTTGCTTTAGATGTTGTTCTCCATATCTCAACTCAAGTTCTCCCATCAACATCGCATAACTCTGTTGATCTGCACGCGGAACCGCCTGAAGCAGATCAAAGGCAGGTCCCCGAAGAGCCACAATCAAATTTGTCACTTTTTCGGTTTCTCCCCAGCCATTGTTGGCAGTCACTGCTTCGAATTGTCGCTTAAAACCCTCGAGGGAAGTTTGTCCATCAAAGGTAGGCGGAGGTATGTTGCGGCCTGTAGGGGAGATCACAGCACCCTCTAGACTCTTTCGATCTCTAGTCTCTTGCACTCTGTCCGGACTTCGCCAATATTACTCTCCATGGCTGCCTGGACCCCCCCTGATCTCACTCTGGAACCAAATCTCCAAATTTGTCACTTTCTGGTGGAACTCTTCCCTCTCCTGCTGTCGAAGAAGCCTTTCTTCCTCTTTCTATTTTTCTTTAAGAAACCTTTCCTCTCCTCTTTCTCTTTTTCTTTAAGAACTCTTCTTTTTTTTCTTTAAGAAGCTTTTCTTTCTCTTTCTCTTCTTCTTTAAGAACTCTTCTTTTTTTCTTTAAGAAGCCTTTCTTCCTCTTTCTCTCTAAGAAGCTTTTCTTCCTCTTTCTCCTTCTCTTTAAGAACTCTTCTTTTTCTTTAAGAAACTTTTCTTTCTCTTTCTCTTCCCGAAGCCCTTGAATCATCTGGGTGAGTATGGCCGCAAGTTCTGCTACGAGGCCATTTTTTGACCTCTAATCTCGATGGGCATTCGTCAGCAGCCAAAGAAATCTCAAATAGAGCCTCCTGGTGACCTCCACGAGGAAGAATCCCGCTTCTGACACCAGTGTCGCGTGTTTACCCTACTGGTTCTTTGCGACGATGCGCTTCTTCCCCCGTGGTTTACCTACTTAGGCTCCCGCTGCTCTTCTCTGCGGCTTTTCCCCGCAGGCCACCCAAAGACGTCCTGAGTTCCACCTCTGCAGTGGAAACTCCCTTCCTCTGGCAGTATCTCTCGGCCTTACCACTGGTGGGGGGACACGAGAGACTTACCAGAAGAGTAGCAGCAGCAGCAGCCTGGCGATGATGGCAACGGCGAGAGTAACGACAGGAGGCGGCACGGAGACTTGAAGCACTTTTTTATTGTTATATATTACTAAACATTACATATAACTTGAATAATAAACAACGGGTATTTACATTACGCCACCCCTGGGGCCAATATGAAAAGGTATTTACAGCCAACCTCCCCAGAAAACGGGACCACAGCAGTCGGCGACCCCCGCATCAGTTGCAGTTGCAAAACAGGCGAAAGCGCCTTCTATAGGAGGAGGTTGCAAGTGCTATTCTCGTAACAATATATTAGGAGTTTTCTATCTGTGAATACAGAATCCGTAAATACGCATTTGTGTTAATATTCCTGAGTTTGAAATGAATATTAGATATACACTCATAGACAAAACCTAAGTAAGTGAAAATTATTTTAATGTCGCTGGTCCTATGTTTTTTTTTTTTTTTTAAGGAGACAGAGGCAATTTTGTTCACACTTGGTTATCTCGTGTATCTTCAATAAGGGTTACTTTAATATCTTTCAGAGTTATTGTCTGAATCCCGATATACATGCTAAAAGGTACAACTTCCTTAAGTTTTGTCCATGAGTGTATCTTTCAGAGTTATTGTCTGAATCCCGATATACATGCCAAACGGCACAACTTCCTTAAGTTTTGTCCATGAGTGTATCTTTCATAGTTATTGTCTGAATCCCGATATACATGCTAAAAGGTACAACTTCCTTAAGTTTTGTCCATGAGTGTAGTTCACACTTGGATATCTCGTGTGTCTTCAATAAAGGTCACTGTAATATCTTTCAGAGTTATTGTCTGAATCCCGATATACATGCTAAAAAGTACTTCCTTATGTTTTGTCCATGAGTGTATAACATTGCTCAATATATAAAAACTAATTAAGGAGATTAAATTCATTTGATAAAAGAGAGCTTGTGTAACATTCCTTATTTATTATAAGATAAATTAAGCTATTAAATTTACATGGTAAAATATTTTAAGGTTCAATTCACTCTATATGTTTATAGCTATCTACCTCTCTGTAGTTTGTTGGTTTCTTCAATAGATCTTAAATAAATGTATTTAATGTTGTTTTATATGTTTTAGACTGTCCATCAGAAGACTTATTTCTGTTCAGCTGAGGAAGCTTTAAGAAAGGAAATTCTTTTGCAAAATCTTCAACAAATTGTCAAACATAACATGGAGTATGAAGTAGGAATGAGCAGCTACAGAATGGGTCTCAACAAATATTCTGATATGGTAAGTATATATTTAGACATTATTTACTTATAAACTTCCTAAATATTCTACTTTTCGATTTTCTTAAGAAGTATATCATGATATATGATGACTTAAAAATAGATTAGCGTGTGTGATATATATATTTTATAAAAATAACAATCAATGATTAATATGTTGAAAGAAATTGAATCAAAATTCATCTAATGATCATATAACATATGTGAACATAGACAAACTTAATGGAAGTGGGAAATCTTTGATGTCGCTATTTTTTTTTTAAGGAAATGAGGTCATTTTGTTCACACTTGGTTATCTGGTGTATCCCTATATATATAAAAGTCAGTGTATGTATGTATGTATGTTTGTCGGCTATACAAGTCCACAATACCTAACTAATCTAACTGAAATTTTAGCAGTATATAGAGTAGAATCTGGAAAAACTTATAGTGAAAATTTCAGGTCTCTATCCCGAATATTCGTCGAGTTATTTGTAAATTTCTTTGCAAATTTGCCCATTCGCTCGCAAGCAGCGCCTCTAGCGGTGAAAATAGGAGGTAATATCAGCTGACCTAATGTACAAGTAAAACGTGTTTTAACAGGACATTGAGAAAAATCTGAAAGACACAAAGTTTGGAGCGGAACGTTTCACAAGGGTGATATTCACGGCGCCAATTTATAATTATAACGAATAGTATTTGAATATCAAAATAATAGAATTTTCAAATATCGTTGTGAAAATTTACATTTTTATTTTTATATTTTAAAAACACACAAAGTTTGGAAAGGGACGTTTCACAAGGGTGACATCCACGGCGCCAATTTATAATTATTACGAATAGTATTTGAATAAAAACATTTATCAGGTAAAACCCGGGCGTTGCCCGGGTCATTCGGTTGGTCTTCAATAAAGGTCACTGTGATATATTTCAAAGTTATTGTCTGAACCTCGATATACCTGATAAAAGATACAACTTCCTTAATTTTGGTCTATGAGTGTATATCCATTTTGATTCTAATTATCTTTTTTTTCATAATAAAAAATAATATATGTCGTAGCTAAATGAAGAGGCGCAGTCGTTATGCCAAGCGAACAGCGCACCCGCGATGTCTGCCCACTTTAATTTTTGTACCGCCTTTATATACATGGATGAATTTACATATTTACATTTTAACACAATGGTAACATATTTACATACTTAGTTTGACGGAAATAAATTATATCTTTTGGCATTAACTATACAAATTATGACATATATATAAGTTTTCTTATATTACACACATGAAAAGGTATTTTTACTGAATGTTTTCCCTAAATGTAAATAACTATGTTATATCCAGCGATTAAAAGATGATTTGTCAACATGAATGAGTTAATATAAATTTATATATCATAAATAGTATCTAAGCTTGTTTGTAAACATTATCATTAATTTTTCATAATCATACCATGAGTGAAACCTCGGTGCTTGGCTAAAAGTTTCTCCTGATCTCTCACCTATAGAACATGTCTTGGACCTAATTGGACGTCGTTTGCGTGAGCTGCCACAGCCATGTTCAGAAGATGAACTGTGGCTGATGGTTGACATGGAATATGTAACTATCCCTCAGGACGCCATTGAGTCAGTACCAAGACATGTTGACATAGCGGTGGTCCCACAACATATAAAGTAGACAGCGATGACACTCAATGTATAGATGTATTCTGTTCTAACAATGATCATTTATTGTTCTTACTGGTACTCTCTCTCTCTTTATGCAGATTTTTACATTTTGCACACAAATTCTTGATCTTTCAAACTCAGTGCCACATAGTTATAAAATTAAAGTATTTTTATTATAAAAATCAAATTAATATTTTAGTATTGCAAATATTGAGAGAAAGAGAGATTGAAACTACTTTATTTCAAAGTCCATATAAGATTATATAAGGTTAAATACAGAATAAATATAAATATGAAGAGAGAGATTGAAACTAATTTTATCATATCGTTCATATACTCGTAAGGTTATAAAAGGTTAAATACAATAAAAAATAAGAGAGAGAAGTTATATGAATCTCTTCACAAATATATAATATACATTTTCAGAATATTTGCATATATAGGTCATAATTTGCTTAATGTCCAAGAGATATAATTTCCTTTTCCCAAAATAAGCTTGTATTGAATTGTAAATACAGAGTCATCCATCTATAAATCTGTACAAAATAAACGGGGAGCCAGTGCTCCGGCGCTCACGAGTGTGGAACAAGTTCTTTTTCGAAGCTTACATGCACCACGGTCGCGCCCTTCCATTCGACCACGACAGCTACGACAAGTATACATATTTCAACTAATAATAGAATATATATAGTCATTTTTTTTTTTTGCTTTGAAGAGATTCATTTCTACTTGAGAGTCTTTAACATTTTCATGAAATGTTTAGAGTAATATACAGTTAAACCTGTCTATAGCGCCTCCCTCAAAATAGCGCCTTCCTCTCTATAGCGCCCGATTTTACACATTAAAATGTAAACATTTTACATTAAAAGTGACCTGTCTATAGCACCCCCTCTCTATAGCATCCTATTTTGGTGAGTCCCAAGAGGGGGCGCTATAGACAGATTTAACTGTAATTGTGTAAATATATATTTAATATAAAAATAGAATATATAACCACATCTCTGCTTTGAAAATATTCATTTCTACTTGAGAGCCTTTAACACATTTCATTTAACAATTTTCAGAAAAGGTTTAGAGTAATATACAATTAAATGTGTGTGTGTGAGTGAGAGAAAATTGACTTGATTTAATGTTTCAGACTTCGGATGAAATGTCATCAACAATAAATGATTTAATAATTCCTCAATACCAAAATGAAATTGATGTTGAGCCATCTCCAGACAACCAACTTCCTGATTCTGTAGATTGGCGTGAGAAAGGTTATGTAACAGAAGTCAAGGATCAAGGAACTTGCAAAAGTGGTTGGGCACATGCTGCCATTGGAGCTCTAGAAGGTCAACACTACCGTGCAACAGGCAAGCTGGTGTCCTTGAGTGAACAAGAGCTCGTGGATTGTTCAGTTGATGAAGGCAACACAGGATGCAATGGTGGATTGATAACTTCAGCATATGAATATATCATGACGAACAGAGGCATTCATACTGAAGAATCTTATCCATATATAGGAAAGGTAAGTAACTTACAGAATAATTTCAAGTGCTTTGACAACATATTTCTTCCTAGTGTGGACACCGTGTTACATTGAATGTTGGAGTTGAGGCCACGTGTGATGTTCCACATGACCATGTTAGTCACGTCTTGGTGTTCTGTGTAGAGTCCGACAGTTCTAGGACTGTGGTAGTCCAGGGATGAGGAAATCCCGCAGGTGTGGGGAGATAGGTACTCAGTGGTCCAATGTGGATACAGCTTAGTACGGTATATTTATTATAAGAGCTTTAAAGAGTAGATTAATAACTATATACAGTAGATGGACTTGTCTTCATTGTTCGCCACTAGAGGGATCCTCCTCGTCACCGTCTTCCCGGCCAGTCCATACGGTCATACGCCCGGAGCCCACTTCCCGTAGCCAACTTGTCGCGTCTGTTGTCACCGCCGTTATCTCTGCGACTGTCCTGCTCCCCCACATTGGAATGTCGTCCTGGCGCCTGTCCTCCCCCACACACACGTGGGCCATCCTCCTGCCTCTCGGATATCTTGTCATACAATGAGGAGAAAATTACCATATTACAGTATTTAGGTCTTGGATCGTCCATGACTAAGTGGTGGTGGTGGTGCTTATCTCCATGGTTAAACCAATTCCTGAAGTCCACTCCTATCCAATTTTGAGATGGTAGTTATAGGCCTGGAAAATAGGTCCTTTATTGTCAGTTCTGAACATAACAAGATACGGAAAAGCTTCTGTTCTATTGCATTTCAAGCAGTTATTAAAGGCTTTTTGTACATTTTGAAATTTTAAGGTTTTAATATGGCCACTTCTAAGTCTTTCTAAAGCTGTTTGTTGATTTCTATTTAGTATAATTTCAAGTATTTTTATTTGTTGACATGTTTTGTTTCCAGAATGATTCATGCAAATCTACAAAAGAAGGAATTGGAGCTACCTGTGTATACCACATTAGTTTACCAAACGGAGATGAATCGCTTTTACAAATGGCCGTGGCTATTCAAGGACCAATCGCTGTGGCCATAAATGCTAAACTCAAGAGCTTTCTATCCTACAAAGGTGGAATTTATGATGAACCTGAGTGTTCACCATTAAAGCTTACTCATGCTGCTTTAATAGTTGGTTATGGCTCTGAGAATGGAAAAGACTATTGGATCGTTAAAAACAGGTATAGTAAATCTTCTCTAAATATAATTTAAATTTGAAAAAGGTAAAAAGTTCCTTTTAATTTTGTTTTTTCAAGCTTCTGAGCTAATTGTCTTCTCTTCAACTGACAAATACTTTTATATACAATATCAAAATAATCTTTATACAAAAATAATTGCAAAAAAAAAAAAATGTGTTATTGGCATGTGCTCTCATGGGCATGCATCAATCTGTTTATAGCTAAAGTAATAGATATTATAATGGGATGAAATTTATATATATACACAAACAATTATTAATACAGTTGAACCTGTCTATAGCGCCCCCCTCTCTATAACGCCCGATTTTAAATACGTAGTACGATGCGATTTACATTAAAAAGTGACCTGTCTATAGCACCCCCTCTCTATAGCACCCTATTTTGGTGAGTCCCAAGAGGGGGCGCTATAGAAAGGCTTAACTGTATTTATAATTAGTCAGGGATATTGCCATATTGGGTTGGGAGGTCAAATTTTCTATTGATGCTATTTATTTTTGATGATACTAGTGCTTCAAGAAATAATTGTTGTTGCTTGCTGTTTATGTCGTGGCAATGATTATTTTTTCCTTTCAAATAATTTCTGGGTAACTATTGGTCACATCATGTAAATTGTTAACACTATATTTGTTTTCAGTTGGGGAAAGTCCTGGGGTGAAGATGGTTACATCAGGATGTCCAGGAATAAGAACAATCAATGTGGAATCGCTTCTATGCCATGTTATCCGATTGTTGAAACAAAAAACTCTAAAACCTATGTAAATATTTGAATAATTTGAAAATAGAGCAATCCATAAATAAATCTTTAATTAAAAAGGCATATATTGGATCAAAATATCATTTATTTTACCAATATTTCAGTTGTCTGAACGCCAACCTTTATCAAGGTGTTATAACATTTTAAAGTGTTTTGAAAATATTTAAAGATTTTAAAGTGTGTCAACAACAAACTCAGCGCCACATAACGTCAATAAAATTAAGTTTGAAAATATTTTTTCTTATATGTTACAATACCTTGAGATAAAGGTTGGCGTTCAGCCAACTGAAATATTGGTAAAATAAATGATATTTTGATCCAATATATGCCATTTTAATTAAAGATTTAAATAATTATATATATGATTATTTGTTTTTTAAAATACTATAAAATAACAAAAGTGATTGATAAATAAAATATTCAAAAAAATAATTCTCTGAATAATTTTTATGTTGAAATTATCAGGTTTCTAGGAATAAGCTAGAGATTTTTAAATTAAAAAAATGTTAAAAAGAAACTCATCCCTGAAAGTTTGATGTTTTTAACTTGAAATAAATTATCATTTATTTATTTCAAGACACAAAACGCGATATCCCAGATAAGAATAATTGCGTCGATCTACATTTTTTAAAACAGGAACAGTTATAAACATATTATAAGAGAAGGTAATCAAAAATAAAAAAAAAGAGAAACAATAAGATATATTAGGAACCTGAACCTTTCAGGCTTAAAAGATAATCATAAATATATTTACAAAAATAGTTAAATCTGTGATAATTCTCTCTGCTATTTACAAATTGATATAGATCTACAACATTATTTATTGTCTGTTGTCTAGCGGTGAAGAAGAGTGGGCATTCCAGCAGTAGGTGTCTCGAGTCCTGGAATTCGTTGCCACAATGTCAGCTAGAGTCTTCAACCGCTCCAATTATCGATAAAAATCCCTTAAATATTCATAATATATATGAAGATGAAGATTGTCATGGTTACTGAAGTGTAACAGCTTAAAGGACAAAGTAGAAACAAAAACTTTATTAAGACCTTTTAGTCTTATACAGATTCTCCAAGCAGAAATATAGGATACATGAAGGAGAAACAGTGATAGAACTTAATGGTAACATGATATTTATACACAGGGAAAATTATATAAAGACAATCAAGCTAATAGATTAATCTGGGCAAATTGGAGGCAAAGACAGTTACTATACATGGATTTAGCACGGATTCTCGTGTTAGGTCTTGTGGAGTTATTTGGTAGCAACTTTGAGACTTAGCTATGTAGAACTTTTCCTAGTCATCATCCCCGCCCTTGACATTGCCGGTTGGACTTCACTTGTAAGCATTTCGACCTGTGAGTCAATTGTGGAGTCTTCCACTAGTAAATTAGTTGAATCCCTCAAACTGCTTTTGTAAGATGTAGCCTTGTCAGCTGTCCAGGAATACTTGCCAACAGAACGAATCTTCGTATCATTTTTTGCCTTTACTTTGTTTAGACCACATAGAAGAAAACTTCACTCGGGGTAGCTTCTTTCGACACTTGCTCGGAGTTCACACCTATGGAGACTGTCCTTCTTTCCTAGATTTAGGATGGTATAGGGACATCTTGGTTAATTACATAGTTATATATTCCATAGTTATATGTATGATGCATTAGCGCGCCATCTGTTATCAAAATTCGAAACTATTATAGACGCGTATGATTATTTTTTAAATAAAACAATTTCTACTGCCCTTACTGTCTAGCATCCGTATCACTATAAAAGGAAGTTCCAAAAATGCAATATAACAGCGATATGGTAGATTAAACTGGCGAAACCGCTGGGAGGGTTCACCACTGATAAGCCAGGCCCTCCCATTAATTTTTGCATTGCAGTAAGGACAGTAGAAATTGTTTATTTTTAAAAAAGAATCATACGCGTCTATAATAGTTTCGAATTTTGATAGTTGTAATTTATTATTTTATAAAATGGGTTAGGGATTATTAAGAAGCGTGTATTTGATTTAAGATTAACATATTTAGCATTGAACTCGTACAAGGTTATCCCAAAAGTTCGTAAACACTTGCAAAAATTGAAATACCAATATTTTTCGCTGTTATGTATAATGTCTTTGTATTATGTATAAGTTAATTTTGTATATTCGCCGTAATAATATTATTCGCCAAGTAATAAGAAAAATAACGTTTTAAGAAAAATATGAACTTTTGGGATAACCTTAAAATTTTGTCTTAAAAATACAAGAAGTATATATTATGGAAGAATTTTTATGTTAAATTTTAGTTATGAAAATGATTAATATTTGTCTCAAACATATTAGAAGTACATATTGTGGAATAAAAATTATATAAATCGTAGAGTTTTATGCAAATACTATTATGATACATTAGCGTGCCATCTGTTATGAATATTTGAAACTATTATAGACGCGTATGATTCTTTTGAAAATTAAAACAATTTATACTGCCCTTACTGCAATGAAAAAAATTAAAGGGAGGGCCTGGCTCATCATTGGTGAACCCTCCCAGCGGTTTCGCCAGTTTAATCTACCATACCGTTGTTATATTGCATTTTTGAAACTTCCTTTTATAGTGAGCTTGAGCTGGACTCTTGGAATGGGGTATTTTTGATTGTTTCAAATATTTACTATTATGTTTAATAAACTTTATATTGTGTTTTATATTTTCATATAAACTATATATATATAATGAAAGGATTTAAAAGCACGAATGTTTATTTTATACATAAAACGAACTTCTACTGTCCTTACTGCGATGAAAAAATATATTGGGAGGGCTGGGCTCATCAATGGTGAACCCTCCCAGCGGTTTCGCCAATTTAATCTACCAGACCGCTTCTCAGAGCTCTAATACTGTATTGGACGTAACAATTTATTCCGCCTTCAATACTGTATTGGACGATTCTGCTTATATACGCAGCACTGAAGGATGGAATCTCAGAAATGGTTTTCAAGAAAACTATGGACATAAGCTTATAGGACAGTAGAATTACATTCAAATATTCGCATCGAGCAATGCTCTTCCGCAAACAATAAAGACAAGGCCAGTTAGGCATAAATCAACACAAAGCAATAACGCGCCATTTATACATATAAAATGAAAGGATTTAAAAGCACGAATGTTTCTTTTATACATAATACAAACTTTTACTGCCCTTACTGCGATGAAAAAATATATTGGGAGGGCTTGGCTCATCAGTGGTGAACCCTCCCAGCGGTTTCGCCAATTCAATATTATGTATAATGTATAAAAGAAACATTCGTGCTTTTGATTCCTTTCATTTTATATGTATAAATGGCGCGTTATTGCTTTGTGTTAATATAAACTATTTATTATATCCCACATATGATGCTAGAGTTATGATATGAACTATTAGAGTGTACCGAATATATTCTAAGTTTTTTTTTTTTTTTCAAAACGATATTCTGAGGTGTTAAGAAAAAGGCATCTCCTTATCGTGCAATTGAAAGTTGCTGATGGCTTATGCCAACTATCGGAATAAATATCAACTATTCTAGTTAATTCTTAATTATTCCAGAATTGGCCAAATACTAAGGTGTGTGTATTGTTATAATATCTTTTAATTAACATTATAAATTATATCAGGTTAATATAAACTCTATTATCACGTATAAAGAAAAGTTTACATAGGTCATGAATAATTTCGAGGGATACTAAAAAGAAGAAAATAATTCTAATATTAATTATACGAGGTGTGTTCAAAGAGTATCGCGACTTTTGTGTTTTTTCAAAAATTATTTATTTATTCATGAATACCTATTTTGTCCCCTTCAAAGTAATCCCCATGAGATATTATACACTTGTGCCAACGTTTTTTCCAATCTTCGAAGCACTTCAAAAAATCTTTTTCAGCTCCTCCTTCGATGCCGTCCTTATCTCGTCAAGCGTAGCGTAACGTCGTTCTTTCATGGGCCTCTTCAGTTTAGGGAACAAGAAAAAGTCACAGGAACCAGATCTGGGGAATACGGTGGCTGCGGCATCATTAGTGTGTTGTTTTTGGCCAGAAAGTCGCGCACAAGCAACGATGTGTGAGCAGGGGCGTTATCGTGGTGCAAAAGCCAATTTTTGTTCTTCCACAAATCCGGGCGTTTCTGGCGGATTGCTTCCCGCAAATTGCGCATAACTTGCAGGTAATATTACTTATTGACCGTTCTACCCTGTGGCAAGAACTCATGATAGACCACGCCCCTGCAATCGAAGAAAACTGTCAGCAAAACTTTCACATTCGACCGAACTTGGCGCGCTTTTTTCGGTCTTGGTTCGTGCGGCAGCTTCCATTGAGATGATTGAGCTTTGGTTTCCACGTCATAACCATAAACCCACGCTTCGTCACCAGTTATGACCCTCTGGAGCAAATTTGGGTCGTCGCGGACAGAGTCCAACATCTCATTAGCAATGTTCATGCAATGCTGTTTTTGGTCGCAATTGAGCAATTTTGGTACGAATTTCGCGGCGACCCGTCTCATGCCCAAATCATTGATAAAAATCGAATGGCACGAGTCAATCGATATGTTTAGGTCCTCGGCAACTTCTCTAACGGTGATTCGACGATTGGCCAATATAATTTTCTCCACTTCATTAATTTTTTCGTCTGCTGTTGAAGTGCTCGGGCGTCCGGCACGCTCTTCGTCGTTCACATCTTCTCGGCCTTCTGAGAACATTTTGTACCACCGATAAACGTTACTTCGGTCCAAGGTAGCTTCTCCGTATGCCACAGTCAACATTCGGAATGCATCCGCGCACTTAATTTCGTTTTTCACACAAAATTTGATACAGGTTCTTTGACCCATTTTTTTTAATAGGTAAAAATCGAAGAAGATCCAAAACACCTGCAAGCAAAGCAGCTGTCAACAATTAAGTGAACATTCAAAATGGCCGAGCTTGTCGGCATAAGTGAGAGACATGAGTACCAACATAAAACCACAAAGAGATCGAAATTCGAATATACGTAACCCGCGAAAATTCAAAAGTCACGATACTTTTGAACACACCTCGTACATGAAATATTGATGCAAATAATATTATAATTGAGTTAAATAAATTTAAAATATTTGCAGAGTTTCTTTATTAAGGTATCGGGAGGCAAGCTGTCGCGTGGTCAACTGGAAACTATTTTTATTTTTGATTTTTAAAATGTATTTCTCCGAATCTCTATTGTATCTGTCGCACGCCTTTGCGGAGCCAGTGGCCTGATGAAGCGCGACCACGCGAAAGCTTGCCTCCTGATACCTTAATAAAGAAACTCTGCAAATATTTTAAATTTATTTAACTCAATTAATTATACAGTCTAAATTGGATAATTCGAAGCTCAAAGGACAAAAATAAAATTCGAATTATCCAAAAATTCGAATTAAAAACGGAAATTCTATTATCCAGGGTTGTTGTGAAGAAAAAGTGTGGTAATCGTTTTACAAAACACTGATGCGAAATTCGGTAGAAGAATTCGCAGTAATGATTCTTTTGTGGGCTGTTGCAAGGATTTAAATCAGATCATTGAATAGCAGAAAGGAGAGGGTAAAAGTCTCCTTCAAACTAACTTTATTTAAAACATGTTAAGAGGACAGAGGAAAACACCCAACTAGTCAGCAGACCAGGCCGTGCTCTGATCCTTTGTTGGCCGTTGGCGGGTATGTTTGTTTGATGTCACCCAATCCGTCTGGCCGACGTCCCGAAGTGGATCTCCATTATTCCACACCAATCTTGCTTTCCCAAATAATACTATAGTTGACTTTGCTTTGACTTTTTAAAGAAACAGATTCAAAAAGTATTAATCAAACATTATATTTATTGATTTACAAGAGAGATAACTGTTGGAATAACGATCAAAATATTCATAGAACATTAATTTATGTTTAATAATGATTGAACGTTGTGTCCCACAGTACGCATTACATCCCAAACACGACACCAGCCATCTATGTCTTGAGCTCAATGTACCAACTTGGCGACCGTTAAGCCAGTGAGTTCCTTTAATTGGTCCACGAAGCGTGTTATTCAGTAATATGAAAAAACAATTATATCCTCTTTTACTTCGATATGTCTTTAACGTATCCTTGTTTTAAATACAAAAATCACAATATTCAACAAATTTCTATATATTCGGCCACAAATACTGCTCGATTATCTTGAATTCCGGTGTAGATAGAGTATTTCTTACCCAAGTTCTTGTAGGCGACCAGTCGTATCGAAATATATTGAAAGATTTCAATCGTATTACAATATATATAAAATGAAAGGATTTAAAAGCACGAATGTTTCTTTTATACATAATACAAACTTCTACTGCCCTTACTGCGATGAAAAAATTAATTGGGAGGGCTTGGCTCATCAGTGGTGAACCCTCCCAGCGGTTTCGCCAATTTAATCCACCAGACTGCTTCCCAGAGCTCTAATACTGTATTGGACGATTCTGCTTATATACGCAGCACTGAAGGATGGAATCTCAGAAATGGTTTTCAAGAAAACTATGGACATAGGCTTATAGGACAGTAGAATTACATTCAAATATTTGCATCGAGCAATGCTCTTACGATGCACTAGCGCGCCATCTGTTATGAAAATTGAAAACTATTTCAGTCGCGTAAGATTCTTTTTGAAATTAAACAATTTCTACTGCCCTTACTGCAATGGAAAAATTAATGGCAGGGCCTGGTTCATCAGTGGTGAATCCTCCCAGCTTTCGCCAGTTTAATCTACCACTATAGTTTTCAATATAAAATATGCGCTTCATAATATTGCTACGTGGAAAATTAGGGAAAACCAACTTAGGGATGAGACAACAATTTATTTCAGGCAAGAACAAACTATGAATGGTAAACAAAAGATAAGCCACGAGGGAAATTTACAGAGTAGCAAAATATAAACATAAAAATGACCACTCTGTTAATAAAAATAATAAAATTAATAAATACTTTGTTATAATATGCAATATTTATAGGAAATTCTATGGGACCAAGATATATATGCGAATTAAATACGTTTTCTAATTAAAGACTTTCGAATTTTCCAAGTTATACTGTATTAGAAAAATTCTCTCTTTTTCTAAATGTGTGGTTAATAGAGTTTCTGGAGCACTGGAGGATAACGTTTGACTATATGGCTCAAGTGTAGATTGAAGAACTGAATTTGATGCTACAATATTAAAATTACAAATATATTCTCACAATGAGTATCTTTTTTTATTTTAAAAAACGCTAGCTTTCAAGCGTTAATCGCTCTTCAACGGGCTTACTATAATATCGACTTTATCCCACCAGAAGTATTTACTTCTGTAAATATTTCTGGTGGGATAAAGTCGATATAATAGTAAGCCCATTGAAGAGCGATTAACGCTTGAAAGCTAGCGTTTTTAAAATAAAAAAAGATACTCATTGTAAGAATATATTTGTAATTTTAATACTTTTTTTTTACAATTTTATTATGAATAGAGATTTAAATGCTACAATATATCTAAAATGGTGATAAAAATCAGAATCCAGTTTTTTGGAAAGGAGTAACAAACATCTTTGATATTCAAGATGAATGTGCTATCATAATTAATCATAGTTTAAATTTTGCTTTGTCAAATATCACCTCGTGCTGACATGCTAAAAAGAAAATAATTATGGTTATCTTGGCTGTAACTTAAAATATGGTCATACTTTATTTTAGATTTCACTTTATTCCTCCTAAAATTATGTTAATATCTCCGTCCGTTTTAGCTTTATTTATGTTTTAAATTTTATTATTACCATAATTTTATATTTTTACAAAATTAGTTATACAAAGCAGCAATATTAATTTTTATTCATCTTATCATTACGCCATCTATATCATATATGCTAATTATCTCATAGATCGATTATTTTATATAGTTCTGTCTACTCACATTTCATTGTACCTGTTGAAGGGCTTGACAGCCCGAAAGCTTGTCACGAATCCGTTCATTAAAGAAACGTTTTTCTCCTTATTTTATCATCTATTGTAACTTAAAATTATTTTTAAAAAAAATCGATATCGAAACGTCGATACATTAAAAATTCTCTCTAGTCAAGGGGTGTATGTTTTTTTTTCTTTAAAAATGCTAATGACTGTCTTATTTTTTTTCTCTAAGGAACAACCTGCTAGGCCTAAACAGCGTTAGTTGGTTTCATAAGATCTAGTTAATACATCCAACATTTAACTATAAGCTTTGAGATAACCGTATATAAATTACTCTATCTTTCTAGTAAGGAGCCCTGTGCATGTTCCAAAAATGAGCATTGACACAACGCCAGAAGTTTTATTAACGTACTTCAAAAACAAACATGCTTACCTTTAGAAGAGAAAAAATTGCAATAAAGTATAAAATAAGAATAAAAACAGTAGCAATTGTTTTTTTTTTATTACAGGTATAAGTATAAGTTGAGAAAATTTGGAAACGCATTGCTACTATTTATATTTTTATTTTATTATTATCTGTGGTAGCTGGGTTTAAATAAATTAACATAACATTAAAATATATGAAAAAAATAGTACACAAATGTGAAATTGTACTGGGACAAGGTTCATAAATTATGAAAAAGGCATCTCCTTATCGTGCAACTGAAAGTTGCTAATAGCTTTCGCCATCTACCGGAATAAATATCAACTATTCTCGTTGATGTCTAATTATTCCAGAATTGGCCAATTAACCATTCTTGACTACCCGTTTCGTGATTTTTCAAGATACCTGAATGCCCAGTTTTTTGGTCGTTGAGGTACAGCTTGTACCACGCTGATGAGGACCAACAGACCTAAACGCGTACGTGGTTAACTTTTCTTGATTAATCAAGAATGGGTAATTGGCCAATTCTGGAATAATTAGAAATCAACGAGAATAGTTTATATTTATTCCGATAGATGGCGCAAGCCATCAGCAACTTTCAGTTGCACGATAAGGTGATGCCTTTCTCATAATTAAAATATGTATTTTAAAAAAGCTATAAGCAAATGATATGGAATATTGGTAACACATTAGAAAATTTGCATGAAAACCCAAACGAAAACTTAAGTAAGTACGATGTTTAGAGATCTTCAAAGTATCCATTTACATCGTCGATAAGCTCTTCATTTGATGTCCTCCCTTCCAGCCATTTGTTTAGATATGAGAAGAGGAAGAAGTCACACGGGGCTAAATCTATGGAAAAAGATGGATGAGGGGCCAATTGGAAATCTTATTTAAATAATTTGGTAGCTGCTACATTTTACCTATGAGGCGGAGCATTATTGTAGTGAAAAAGCACCTTTTCCGAGCCAAACTCGGACATTTAGCACACAATTCTTTCTTTAATCGATCCAAAAGTGTTGCAAAAATACTTTTCTGTTATTTACTTTTTCCATTTTCAAGTAGCCAATCAGAATAATTTCTTGAGAATCCTAAAAGACAGTGGCTATCACCTTTCCAGCTGACACAACAGTCTTTGCCTTCTTTGAAGCCCTTTCACCCGGACCTGTCCACTTCTTTAACTGTTGTTTGTACTGTGCTGTGTAGTGGTGTATCCAGCTCTCAACTACCGTTACAAAATGACACCAAATGTTCCAAGGATTAAAAGAGATTAACGATAAACACTGCTGGGGGAAATTTCTGTCTGCATACGTTTTTGGTCGATCGTAAGCAATCACGGCACCCATATAGCACACAGCTTCATCTGAAATTTTACATGAAGTATATGATGTACCCTGTCTAATGAGATGTTTGTGATCTCAGCTATCTCACATATCTTCACTCGTCGATCTTCAATAACAATACAATAGATTTTTGATACCATTTCTGGCGTGGTTATTTCCATAGGCCATCAAAGGTTTTTGAGAGAAAACCCTAGAATGACAATCAGGAGGGTGAGAAGACAATCATAGATATCGTACAGGTTGGTGCAATCAATAAAAGGCGAATACACCATCTGCAGGACCAAAGAGACCTCACCAGACCACCTCTTGGAAAGTATGGGAGCCTCAAGACAGGACCTGTATTCCAACCCTACCAAGATTGTAAATTTGATCAATGAATATAGTCTCCATGACCTTGTATAATTATACAATGGGATAATAATAAAAAAATAAATAAAAGGCGAAGATTTAAATATGGTTAGAGTAGCAACTTGGTTTGTCCCTAAATTGTTCAAAATGGTAACAACAATAAATTAGACTTTAAATTTGTGAAAACCTTTTGGAAAGCTACCAGAATAACTCAGACATGCTGAGATAAATAATCACAGGTGATGAGACAATGGTTCACGCGTATGACCCAGAGATAAAGCGACAGTCAAGTGATTAGGTTAAACGAAGACAACCAAAGTCCATAAAACATCAAAAAGAATAAAATCAAATATCAAAACTTTGTTGATTATTTTTTTCGATTTTAAGGGTCTTGTTCACTTTTAAATTTATAAAGAAGGTTAAAGAATAACACAAAATGTTTATTCAGATATTCGTCGTCGTTTTCGTGAAGCCATTAGGCTCAAAATATCTGATTTATGGCAGAAGGAAATTGGATGCTTTTAGACGATAATGCTCGAACTCACAAGGCGCTATCGGTTGCTCAATATTCGGCAAAGAACGGAATCCCAGAACTTCCTCACCCTCCCTATTCTCCAAATATCTCTCCCCCTGAATTTTTCTCTTCCTTAAGATAAAATCTTTCCTAAAGGGTAAACATGTTGATTATGTACGTGGAATTATAGAATATTCGAAGAAAATTTTGAGAACTATTCTTAAAAACGAATTTTCTCTATGTTTTGAGCAGCTTAAAAAATGATGAGAACGTTGCTTTGTTGCGAAAGGATCATACTTTGAAGAATACTTGTTGTTATATTTTTATCTACACACAATATTAAAATTTTAACAACCTTGTCTCCCTACTTGATGATCACATATTGTATATCTATATTGTATATATATGTGGTGAGGTCTGGTAGCCTCTTGTAGAATCCTGTCGACTATAATATGATGAGGTATCCAGTCGACTTAAACTATGGTGTGTTAACCGAGATGAACAGTCAGGATAAGGAGTTTTCCAGTACCTCTCTGCACCTTGGAAGACCTTTAAAAGTTCTCACAAAGTACAGGCAGTCGTGGTCGAGGCAGAGTGGAAAGCTTGGGAATGTCCATACACAAAAACGAAGACACAGTTGCACTAAGAAAGTTCCGTGAACAGATAAAAGTTGAGCTAGGAGCGAAAGATGGAGAGATAGAATATTTCTTACTGGTCTACATGATGAATGAGATGGACCTGGGGTACAACCGACGAGGGCTCGCGCAGATGGTAAACTGACTGATTTTTAGGTTAAAACGGGGGCTTTATATACCTTTTCTGGGAAAGGGAGTTTTGCATTTCGCCAGATGTGAAGAGTGTGGATCGTCTGGGGACATTCTAAACTGGCGCCGTCCTGAGAGCTTCTAATCTATCTTTAGATGTTTTTTGTGACTTCCATCTATCTCGAATTTAGACGTTTTTGACTTCTATCTCTTTAGCTCAACTCTTAATCTATTACAGAGTTTTATTTATTTATCCTCAGTTTGTACAAATTACATTATATATGATGATGTAATGACACATGTCAATCATGCGTATAATCATTTACAGATGTGTTTCTATTATACAACATGAAAATCTTGTTATAAGTTATATACAATATGGGGATGTTGGTTAAATTACCATATATATATGAAAAATGTTAGAAAAAAATAAAAGATAAAAAGGTCAGGTGTTGATATCAGAAATAAAAATGGCATATCCTTACCAAGAGTACATGTGCTTTACAGAAGGCAGTAAATGTGCTCCCATGTGCTCCTGGTCAGGATATGCCATTTTTATTTTTGACTGCCTTCTGTAAAGCACATGTTCTCCTGTTCAGGATGTGCCATTTTTATTATATACTAGCCGAATGACCCGGGCAACGCCCGGGTTTTACCTGATTAAATGCTTTTATTCAAATACTATTCGTTACAATTATAAATGGGCGGCGTGGATGTCATTCTTGTGAAACGTCCCGCTCCAAACTTTGTGTCTGAGAAGCGATATTTTTATAAAGAGATGATCTGAAGCCCTGGAGGTTGTAGCTCTCTCTCGCTTAGCCTTTAGCCGGGCCTCACGCTGCTGTTCTGTCTCTGAAGCATGCGAAACACTGAATCTCTTCCGCAGATTAGCAAGTCTACGCTCTCTTTCTTTAGGCGTTTCGTTAGCACGTTGTGGTTTCCTTTTTTTAGCCTCTGCTTGGCAGTGGCCAAAAGCCTTGCGTTTTTTAGGAGGCATTCAGCTTTCTGAAAAAAAAAACTGTAAAGCAATGATACAACACAAACTGAATTATATATATGTTGCCTAGAAATTGAGATAAGAGCTTCAGAAAAGGAAAAAGTTAGGCATGAAAATGGTAGTCTTTAAAAAAATATGTAAAATTTCTGTAAAAGAAGAATACTCCGCATATAAGTTTAAAAAATTAAAAAAATAAAAATAAAAAATTGAATAACAAAATATAATATTTTTAAAACAAATTGTAAATTTAAAAAAGAGGATTTATAAATATATTGAATTTAAAGAATAGATATATATATCGTACATAGAGATGGCGCCACGACTTAGGTCATTGGACCATTACTTCGCATTTTCCCCGCTAGAGGCACTACTTTCGAGATAAAGGGCGAATTTCCAAGCAAATTTGCAAATAACTCGAAATATATTCTAGATAGAAACCTTAAATATTCACTATAAGTTTTTCAATATTTAACTCTATATACTGTTAAAATTTCAGTCAGATTAGTTACGTATTGTGGACGTGTATAGCCGACATAGGAACAAACAAAAATACATACATACACTGACTTTTATATATATATAGGGATGTATATATATGTTGTAATATATTTCAATATATACTGAATATCCCCATATGTAATATAGTTATAGTGTAACAACCGAAATTGTAGACACACTCCAACACGCCCGTTTAGCCATCATGTAATACAAAACTAAATAATAATATTAGATTGAGTGACAGCCGGCGTCCAGACAGGAGTAAGGTCTCCGATTACACCGTCGGTCTGAAAAACATAGTCGGAGTATCACCAGTTCCTCCCTGGCTCTATAATAGATCAGACCCTTCTCAACGGGCGCCAGGCCACTATCTCTGAGGTGACATCCAACATGCCTCGTCATTTGTGCAATTGAATCATGCCTTTTGGCATATATATCAGGATTCAGAAAATAACTCTAAAAGTTATTACAGTGACCTTTATTGAAGACACATGAGATAACCAAGTGTGAACTACACTCATGAACAAAATTAAGGAAGTTGTACCTTTTAGCATGTATATTGGGATTCAGAGAATAACTCTGGAAGATATTACAGTGACCTTTATTGAAGACACATGAGATAACCAAGTGTGAACTACACTCATGGACAAAATTAAGGAAGTTGTACCTTTCAGCATGTATATCTGGATTCAGACAATAACTCTGAAAGATATTACAGTGACCTTTATTGAAGACAACACGAGATAACCAAGTGTGAACTACACTCATGGACAAAACTTAAGGAAGTTGTACCTTTTAGCATGTATATTGGGATTCAGAGAATAACTCTGGAAGATATTACAGTGACCTTTATTGAAGACACATGAGATAACCAAGTGTGAACTACACTCATGGACAAAATTATGGAAGTTGTACCTTTCAGCATGTATATCTGGATTCAGACAATAACTCTGAAAGATATTAAAGTGACCTTTTTCTGTGAACAAAATTGCATCTGTCTCCTTAACAAATAGACAACCAGCGATATTCAAATATAAAACTTTCTTAAATTTTATTCATGGCTATAGCTAGCCTAACCATTGGATGATATTTAGTGATAATTTTAAATATTATTAGACACACACTTAAATACCATTTCTAAGATTCCACCCTTCAGTGTACCATATAAAAGCAGAATGATCCAATACAGTATTAGAACTCTAAAGAAGCGGTCTGGTAGATTAAAATTGACGAAACCGCTGGGAGGGTTCACTACTGATAAACCAAACCCTCCCAATATTTTTTCATCGCAGTAAGGACAGTAGAAGTTTGTTTTATGTATAAAAGAAACATTCGTGTCTTAATGTCTTTATTCGTTATATATAGATGGCGTGTTATTGCTTTGTATTAACACACTGGATCTATTAAAATCATAAATAATAGAGATTTAATAAATTATATATATATATATTGATAATCGGTAAAATTGTGATATATTTTATATTTAAACTCTCAATTATAATATATCATTTATAATAAGAATCAGATTATCAATTCTGATTGATGAGTTTGTTCAATGATGTCAGGAGATTTTTGGCCAAATAAGATAATGTTTGTCATTTATATTATGACACATCTTAATAGAAACACATTCAAATAAGGATTAAGAATTTATAATACCACTCAATTTTAAATAAGAAACCGTTTTAATTATGTAATAAACTGTCTTCATTTTATAATAAACTGTTTTAATTGTATAATAAACTGTTTTAATTGTATAATAAACTGTCTTAATTGTATAATAAACTGTTTTAATTGTATAATAAACTGTCTGAATTGTATAATAAACTGTTTTAATTCTATAATAAACTGTCTTAATTGTATAATAAACTGTTTTAATCGTATAATAAACTGTTTTAATTGTATAATAAACTGTTTTAATTGTATAATAAACTGTTTTAATTGTATAATAATGTTTTCTAATACATATTCATTCCTGCCTTTTTTTACAATTTAACAAAATCAATAAATAATCCAAGGCCAGGTCTCTTTTAAAATAAACCTGATCCTGAATTGCTTATTTATTATGTTAAATAATGATTTATATTTGCTTTTCATTATTTGAAGTCTAAAACTTTGAGAAAGAGATATTAAAATTATTAAATATTTTGTTTAATAACTCATATATAAATAATTAAAATTGAAAATATAAAAACCAGTATATACATTTTATATATAAATATTATATTTATGAATGTAAAAAAAAATAGTATAAATGTGATATTGTACTGGGATATGGTGAATAAATTAAGAAAAGGCTTCTTCTTATCGTACAACTGAAAAATTAAATTGCATCTCAGTGGCACGATAAGGGGATAAATTTTTCTTAATATTTATATTGTTACGACGCTTCTCAGCCGTCGATGTTTGCGTTCAAGGTTTCTAGTAGAACAATGTGGATTCTTTGTGGATACAGCTTAGTACGGTATATTTATTATAAGAGCTTTAAAGAGTAGATGAATAACTATATACAGTAGATGCTTTCATTGTCCGCCACTAGAGGGATCCTCCTCGTCACCGTCTTCTCCTTGCCGCCGATGTCACCAGACTGACGTTCCTTCCCAGACTGTGATGTCCTCTCGGCACACAAACCCCCTTCAGGCCGACCGCTAACTCGGCTCCTTCCTTCACTACGGCACCCGCTGGACTGTTTATCTCCCGCCCCCTCCTCAGGAATCTGTCAATAAACACTTCCTTGTGGAGGGGGGCCCTGCATACCTTATTTTCTTGGCTTGCCCACATCTTCCCTTCCTCTTCTTTGCTGCACAGCTTCAATATATATCTACATATAAATACAGAATTTTCTGTATGATAGATTATCAATAAACTCCTAAATTACTGTACCAAATGTCACAAATTTTTCACAGAACTATTTTTGATACTTGGGATAGTTTAAAGCTATTTTAAAAATAACTTTTGTTTTTTAATATAATTTCCAAAATTCAAGTGAAAATGTTAGTAAAGCTAAGCAATTTTTAGTCAAAATCTATATTTCATCCACATATAAATATATTTATCTATAATACATGTTTATTCCTGCCTTTAAAATTTAATAAAATCTACAAGCAATGCAGACGCAAAGTTTATTTAGCTTTCGGCCTAACATGTCCTTTAATAGAAGCAACTAGAAGTATGACTTTCAGCAATCTATACACCGTGTAAGAGAATCAGAGGCTGGATCTCAGAAAGTATGTTTAATTAACAATAATATTATATTAAGATGACAAGGAACAAAGAGAGTCAAAAGGGCAAGCGCAGTGGCAGACAACAAAAGCAAACTGAAACTTATACAGGTACGGCCGCCGGTCGGTGTGGCGCCAGGTCACGTGATGTCTGGGGGAAGCTGGCGTTGCTATGGCAACAGCCGATGTGCGAGTCACTCTCCAACACACTGTAAATGTATCTAGTTCTCCTGTTGAAGGGCATTTTGGCCTGTAAGCTAAAGAAATAAAAATAGTTAAGAAACCTGTTCTAGAATTTCTTGTTTTGATCTTTATTTTTATAACCACAAATGCCATGTAACCATTTGAAACCATGTGGAAAGTTATAGGGCTGTTTTTGTAGGATTTATTTTTCCGTTTCAATTCTATTTCTCAAACTACGAGAAAATTAATTTTAAAAATTATCTTTATTACTAGTTAGTTATTTTTATTATCAAATATATCTAAATTCATATTAATAATAGTCATGTTTTGAAAATACACACACACACGCAAAGCCCTTATTAAGACGTTAGTCTTATACAGATTCTCCGTACAAGGTGCAATAACAGGAAAAGAGCAGCACAGGAAACCAGTATTTCCGCAACTATATACAATTATTAGTAATAAGGAAAAGTAAGATTTAATATGAAAGGTCGACGCCATCGCCTCAAGTCTTCAATTCCATAAGCGCAGAGCAGAAATAGGGACTAAGTTATTTAGTTCGCCATAAATATAGCACCCAGACACAAAAAGGAGGTTTACTCCAGCACAGCCATCCATATCACCAGCTCCGCAATCTCATCGTCGACCAACACGATGGCCCCTCGATGTTTCGTCATCATTCTGAGGTGTAAGAACAATAGCTTCCAAGTTCTCTTTTCTCCCTCTTTACACCTACTGCCTTGTAAAAATTATATTGGGCCTGAGCAACTAGTCTACTTGTTTGGGCACTGGTTAACATCGTTTGGATTGACCTAAGTTGGCTGGTGTCTACCGTTGAAAAGAATATCCTTCTCTCCTCGCTAATATCTTGGCATTCATAGATATAATGAGATAGTTCAGTTTCCATATTTTCTTTGCAGAGATCACAAATCCTATCACCCTCCCTGAATATTTTTGTATGGTTTTCCTTGAAAAACGAATATAGTATTCTCTGTTGTGAGATATAGCGTTTTACTGGGAATGGAAAGTTGCTAAGTAAATAGTTTTCAATTCGGAATGAACTGTGTAAATACTTATAGTGAGGGTAGAATTTAGAATTCTCTATTTTTGCCTGGTCACTTTGAATAGATTGTTCTATTGCAATTTTAGTTATTAATGGTATTTCTTGCCGGATAATCCTTGCATCGTTGCAGTTAATTAACCAAGAAAATCCTGTTGAATTGAGTATGTTGGCCAAACTTTCCGCAAGTCCAATATATATATTTCTATTTCTTGATATCTCATATAGTTGAGCTAAGCATATATGGGGGAGTCGGCTGCTGTTCATTTTTAGAATTCTAAGCCAGAACCCGAGTGTAAGTTTCAGCACCGTAACTCCCAGTGACGTTCTTCCGCACTCCATACGTAGAATAAAACCAGGAGTATATCTGGGTAAATTTAGAAGTCTCCGTAAGTAAAGAAATTGTCAACCAAGTTTTTTTGGTTGTTCGCCCAAATTGGAGCTGCGTAGAGCAAGGTTGACAGAGCCATTGCGTCTAGGAGCTTGAGTGAGGATCTGATAGAGTTGATTCTTGTTTTAGTCGATATTGCCCAGACCGCATTAATAGCATTTAGCGCCTTGTTTTTAAAATGCTCTGCCGCCTGTTGAGTTGAGTTTGACGCTGTCAGCTGGTAACCCAGATACGTGTATTTAGATGTTATAGTGAGAGGCAATTGTCCCCAGAACCAAACAACCGATCGGGCCTTTCGACCTCCATTTCTAAACACCATAACCTTTGATTTGCTCTGGTTCAGCGTTAAAAAATTATCTTCGAAGTATTTTCTGAGTACATTGATCTTTTTTTGTAAATTTATCTTGGATTCTCTGAGAAGTACGATGTCGTCTGCGAACAGAAGGAGATGTATATTTCCATAATTAGGTAAATAAATACTTGGCAAATCAGCGTCATCGTACAGAGAAACCAAGTCGCTTAGAAAAAGGATAAATAGATAAGGTGACAGGGGTTCACCTTGTAGAACACCAGCTTGTATTTTTATAAATTCTGTAAGTGATCCGTTCCATCTTATTGTTGCTGACATTTGATTATAATAGCTTTGTATAAGGCTGATAAATCGGGTACTTAAACCGTAAACTGTCAACTTCCTCCAAAGCAGGGAGTGTGGTACTGTATCAAAGGCCTTTTTGACATCTACGAAAAAGGCATATAACTTCCTCCTTTTGCGGCTCAGCGTCATCTGTATCAGTGAGGTAAGGGTAAAAATATGGTCTTGACAGGAATATCCACTTCTGAAGCCCGCTTGGTTTTCCGCTAAGATTCCCCTTTTTTCAATCCAATTATTCAATATTGTCTTTAATATGGATGTAAAGAGCTTTGATAAATTGGATAACAATGATATTCCTCTATAGTTTGATGGTATATTTGGGTCGCCATTTTTGAAAATAGGATGAATAATTGTTCTAGTCCACACTGATGGAACCGAGGATTTCGTCAATATTTTGTTATATATATTTGTTAATAGAATCAAATATTCGTTAGGTAAAACTTTGATTGCTTCATTTGGTATGTTATCCATTCCCGTTGCTTTATCCTTCCCCAGATTGGATATTTCCGTGGTGACCTCCATAAGCGAAATTTCAGCATCCAGTTCCGGGTCCATATATGTTAGCGCCGGTGATATATACGCGTCCATTATAGGTGGGGAAGGTGGGGAATCACACATCGAGATATTGCCTTTAATTGTGGTTCTTTGCTTAAAATATTTTATTATCTTCCAAAATTGAGAAGCGTTTCTAGCATTACAGAGGACATTCTGTATATCATCAAATTATTGGTTCTTTTTAAGTTTAATTAATGATAAATATTCTTTCTTGCTTGTGATAAACAAATCTTTGTTAACTACATTATTTTGTAATAAATACAGTTTGAGACTTTCTTTCATTTTTTTCTTAGCCGTGTAACATTCCTCATCGTACCACGGTTTAGACCTCAAACCACCAGATCTTATCTCTCGTCTCATCCCTGCTCTTGACATTGCCGTTTGAATTTCAATTGTAAGCCTTTCGACTTGTGAGTTTAATGTGGAGCCCGTTAATGGTAAAATGGCTAAATCTCTCAAGTTGCCTTTAAAGGATATAGCCTTGTCTGCAACCCAGGAATACTTTGTTCCAGGACAAAACTTCTTAGAATATTTTGACTTCATGTTATTTAAGCCCTTGAGTTTTAAAACAAGTGGTAGGTGATCCGAATATGGCATGCATTCAACACTTAGATCAACAATGAGTTCCAGTAATGCCGGTGAGACAACAGCAAGGTCTATAACTGAGGATCCTTGACTTGAGATAAAAGTAAAGTTTCCATTTCTGTCACTGGTAGATCTACCATTCAGTATAGTGAGGGAATTATCATCAAAGAAATCAGCAATAGTTTCTGAAAGATATGATGAGACCGGATCGCTAGAAGCACGGCTGGCAGAAAGCAGAGTCAGGGTATCTAGCAAGTTATGAAAATCTCCAAGGTCACTGGTGCGAACATTTAGATCACCGTATAGAACTATCTCAAAACCC
This sequence comes from Cordylochernes scorpioides, assembly GCA_030710605.1. Lineage (NCBI taxonomy): Eukaryota > Metazoa > Arthropoda > Arachnida > Pseudoscorpiones > Chernetidae > Cordylochernes > Cordylochernes scorpioides. The sequence goes on from CP092865.1 coordinate 87,733,732, forward strand.
TCCTGGATTTTATTCTCAATGTAACTAAATAGTTTTTAAGATTCTCTAGCTGTGTTTGAATTGGTCGTAAATAGACAAAAATCATACTAACTAGTAGTGAATCTGCAGTTGGAACTAATTTAAAGATTGCTGAAATCCATTGAGATACCACTTCGACTTTTTCAATTAATGGTTGGATTCTTTTACTGACTCCCATAATAATACCACCTGAACTTCTCCCTCGTTTTAATGTCTTTAAAGCCGGTGAGTGGCATATTTTGTAGTTCTCAACTGCAAAGTTCAGTGGGTTTTGACACCAGGTTATGTTTTGAAAATACACAACAAAACGCTGAAGATTTTACATATAATGGAACTGTATTTTTGTCATATTTGTGTATGACATATAAAATCCTAAAAAAGTCACATGATATAAAAGTGTTATTAAGAAATATAATATATGTTCAGCTATGCCTTTACAATTTAACAAAATCAACAAGAAATCAAGGGACAGGTTTCTTTAACTAGTTTTATTTCTCTAGCTTTCAGATCAACATGTCCTTCAACAGGAGAACTAGAAGTATGACTTCCAGCTAACTATACACGTCGAAAATAAAGATCTAAAGATTTAGTATATATAATAGTAGTGTGAGGGTCCTCTGGAAATATACTCATGGACAAAACTTAAGGAAGTTGTACCTTTTAGCATTTATATCGGGATTCAGACAATAACTCTGAAAGATACACTCATGGACAAAACTTAAGGAAGTTGTACCTTTTAGCATTTATATCGGGATTCAGACAATAACTCTGAAAGTTACACTCATGGACAAAACTTAAGGAAGTTATACCTTTTAGCATTTATATCGGGATTCAGACAATAACTCTGAAAGATACACTCATGGACAAAACTTAAGGTATTTGTACCTTTTAGAATGTATATCTGGATTCAGACAATAACTCTGAAATATACACTCATGGACAAAACTTAAGGAAGTTATACCTTTTAGCATTTATATCGGGATTCATACAATAACTCTGAAAGTTACACTCATGTACAAAACTTAAGGAAGTTATACCTTTTAGCATTTATATCGGGATTCAGACAATAACTCTGAAAGTTACACTCATGTACAAACCTTAAGGAAGTTGTACCTTTTAGCATTTATATCGGGATTCAGACAATAACTCTGAAAGATACACTCATGGACAAAACTTAAGGAAGTTATACCTTTTAGCATTTATATCGGGATTCAGACAATAACTTTGAAAGTTACACTCATGTACAAAACTCTAGGAAGTTGTACCTTTCAACATTTATATCGGGATTCAGACAATAACTCTGAAAGATACACTCATGACATAAATTAAGGAAGTTGTACCTTTTAGCATGTATATAGGGATTCAGACAATAACTCTGAAAGATATTATAGTGACCTTTATTGAAGACACACGAGATAACCAAGTGGGCACAAAATTGTCTCTGTCCCCTTCAAAAGATAAAAATGTTAATTTATAACCATAAAGACATACACATTTACTATATAAAGTTCTGTTATATCTATAATATATGAAAGAAAATTGGTATAAGAGAAGTATATATAGTTTAAAAGAAAGTAGATAAAAATGATATTTATACGGTATAAAAATGTTTTCTATTTTTTGTAACAAATTAGGGCTATAACAAGTTCATGCTGTAGCTTTGGCAGTTACGCGTCATATGAGGGGAGACATAGGGTAAAAAATGAAGAATTGAAGGTTTAAGATAATAAATAGATAAAAGACAGTAGAAGTACTAGAAGTACCATTTCCAGTTAATTATACTCGCCGAAAAATTGTACGTTTAGGTCTTCTGTTGAAGGGTATATTGGCCCGAATTCTTGAGAAATAAAGAGTGGTTAAGAGACCTGATCCTGTATTGCTTGTTGATTTTGTTAATTTGTAAAGGCAGGGATGAATATGTATTATTTCAAAATGTGAACCTGTTTTTCTACGATTAATAAGAAAAATACAAAGGGCATTCAAAAAGTAATTACTGTTTGCCCATAACTCGAATAATATTTGATCTAAGTAAAGCCTTATTTAATAATCATTCATTTTGTTTTCAGATACTTTAAGTATAAGAATGGAATAATGACAGAAACAAAGAGCGGTTATTGAATTTTTAGAAATGGAGATTTTTTTTGCTTCAGAGATTCACCAGAGACTAAAAAATGTATATAAAGAAGCCACAATTGATGTAAGCAATGTGCGAAGATGGATGAAAATATTCCGAAGTGGTGATACTTCTTTGGATGACAAACTACGTAGTGGGGGATCATCAACCAACCAGGTAAACCAAGAAGGTTGATGACCTTATCCGTCGTGATCGAAGAATATGGGAGCCAGGCCCTTCTATTAATTTATAAGGGAAGTAGAATATTCTTCAATTTAAAAAAATTCATACGCGTCCGAGATTGTTTCAATTTTCTATATAATTATAAATTTTACAGCTTACATACAGTTTTATTATGACCACTGGTCTTATACAGATTCACCACAGAAAGGAAGCATAGATGGATCTCCTATATTCCAGGCAGCACAGAACCCAAAAGGCTATAGGTCTGACGCATGTACAGTAACCTCATATTCCAACTTGCATTCCTCAAGATGAGCGTATCACTGAAAAGGCGAATGCTGAATGCGCCGCGTTCTAGTCTTCAATTTCCTCATCCAAATAATATATAAATATAGATCATGGTTACCATCATTTTAAAGATTTTTATTATAATTTTATCTGAGATCCTTTTCTTTTGTTCAATATTGAAGTGAGTCATGAACTAAATGACAAAGATTATTTTATTTTACAAGTCTACTTGAGAACTTCAGTTTGTATTTCTTAAATCTACCCAGCATCTCCACCAAAATTCTATGTAGAAAAATGAGGGAAACCAAGTAAAAATTATAGAGAGAAGGATATTTATTCATATTTTAAAAATAAAAATCACATTAACTTAAAATAACAGACAATAACTCTGGAAGATATTACAGTGACCTGTATAATACAATATAATGCGGCTTATGATTGTAGAATGAAATTTGAAAATTATCACGCATGTGTTTCTTTTGAACGAAAAGTCGAAATTTATTTTAGGGAGAAAAAACGATTATTTCTAACTTTGGGGATGAAGTATGAGAGGATGAATTGTGAAGAGTGATGATAAACGGAAAAATAAAGTGTCCAGGGATAGGAATCAAACCCACAGTGTTCCGCTTACCGGGCAGATGCCATGTCCACTAGGCTACTCTGGACATATTTTTCCGTTCTTTAAAATATTATATAAAGTAAATTATAATACAATATAATTCGGCTTATGATTTATTGTGGACCGACATTTGATAATTATCTCGCAAAATGTCCAGGGTAGCTTAGTGGACATGGCATCTGCCCGGTAAGCGGAACACTGTGGGTTCGATTCTCATCCCTGGAGACTTTATTTTTCCATTTATCATTATTCTTCACAATTCAACCTTTCATACTTCATCCTTAAGGTTAGAAATAATCGTTATATCTCCTTAAAATAAATTTCGAATTTTCGTTCAAAAGAAACACATGCGGGATAATTTTCAAATGTCGTTCTACAGTGACCTTAACTGAAGATACACGAGATAACCAAGTGTGAACAAAATTTCCTGTGTCTACTAAGAAAAAATGATAACTGGCTATCACAAAGATTTTCCACTTCCCTAAGTTTTGTCCATGTGTAAATTGTTGATATTCTGATGAATGTTTTCCCTCATTTTCAACTTATTAATATTATTATACACTCTTAAAGCCTTATATACCTTCTTAGCACTAATTGTAGTTTTCAAAATATATTATAAAGATTTTTTTTTGTTTCAGTCTGTCCATCAGAAGACTTATTCTAATTCCGCCGAAGAAGCTTTAAGGAAGGAAATTCTTTTGCAGAATCTTCGACAAATTGTTGAGCACAACGTCAAGCATGAATTAGGAATGGGCAGCTATAAAATGGGTATCACCGAATATTCTGATATGGTAAGTATACACTGTCGAACCTGAATATTTCGAAGTCCAAGGGACAGATAAAAAGTTGAATTATCCACATCCTCAAACAATATGCAAAAATTCTATCCTAATATTAAATTGTATATATATAAATCAGTTAGCATCTTAACGGCCTTTATATGTTCCTATGTACATGTAAGAAATGGCCGAGAGCACGAGAATATGTTTAATAAAGTTAAAGAAATCCCTGTATAAAAACCTACGGGGAAAGTAGCCCTGTCTTGGCACCAGCCTGTTGGCTGGGATAAGGGCAGGGACGCCCACCCCGCACTCACCCCTGGGGATAGGGGAGTGGAGAGGTGACTCTGCGTGCCTCGTCCTTGCGTCTGGTGTGCCACTGGCTGGTCGCCAGTGGTAGCTGGCCACCTGCCGGTGGTAGCGCTGATGCGAGGCGCTACGAGTCTCTAAACTCTTGGGTCTTCGCTCTGTGTGTGCGCCATTGGGAGCGTCCATGCCGTACGCGCCATGGAAAACCAAGGGGTACACACAGTAGCACCACCCTCCTGCCTCCGCGCGGTTCCCTGTGTCAACCTCGATACCTCATAGGTCCTTGATTCTTCGGCAGATTCTGGGAGTACTGTGAACAAAGGATACGAGTGTCAAAGGAAGGGGGGGGGGAGTCCTATTGAAGCGTAGGATGGGTTAAACCAAGTTCGAACGAGAGGGCTCGGACAGCAACCTTACCATGAAATCACGGAGACGACTGTGGGTTGATTGGTCATCCCCATGGAGCCAGACCATAATGGCGGGAGCGAAGGGCCAAACAATGGCCGCTCGGTGCATGGAGAATGCATCATTCCTTTGGTACGATGGCTAGATAGCAGCAAAGGGCATGCTTCGCATACCGGCTTGTGGACCGAAAGGTCTGGGTGACCATTACTCCTAGGATGTCTAAATACCTGAAGCATTTACTTTATGAATAATCAATTAAGAAAAAAATGATTTTTTGTATTGTTTCAGACTCCGGAGGAGATGTCATCTACAATGAATGGCTATATAATGCCAACAGAACGACTAGGAATGGAATATAAGCCAACTCCAGGCATCAAACTTCCTGAATCTGTGGACTGGCGTGAGAAAGGTTATGTAACAAAAGTCAAGAATCAAAGATACTGTGGAAGTTGCTGGGCTTATTCTGCTACTGGGGCTTTGGAAGGTCAACACTACCGTGCCACAGGCAAGCTGGTGTCCTTGAGTGAGCAGGAGCTCGTGGATTGTTCAATTGATGAAGGCAACGCAGGATGCAGTGGAGGATTAATGACTCAAGCATATAAATATATCATGAAGAACGGAGGCATTCACAGTGAAGAATCTTACCCTTATAAGGCCAGAGTAAGTAACATAAAGAATAATTTTAATATTCTTTTCGATGTAACATGTGTTGTTATTTCAGAATGAAACTTGTAAATACTCAAGAGAAGGAATTTCAGCTTCCATCGTATCATACATGAATTTACCTTATGGAAATGAATCAGTTCTCAAAGAGGCCGTGGCTCGTCAAGGACCAATCGCTGTGGCAATAGATTCTAATCATCATAGTATAAGACACTATAAAGAAGGAATCTATGATGAGCCTCTATGTTCTTCTTATAGGCTCACCCATGCTGTCCTGGTAGTGGGATATGGCTCTGAGAATGGCAAAGACTACTGGCTTGTCAAAAACAGGTAGGGTAAATCTTTTTTCAAATAATAATTCAATTTGTTTATATTATTATTGAATACGTAAAATAATAGGCGAAAATTCTTCTATAGTTTGAGGTGTTGCAAGTTTCGAGTAAAACTCGCTCTACAACGTCCAAAAACAAATAAAGAAATATGCTATAGGGCGCGTGGATCAGACTTCAGACCATATTATAGCTGATTATTATAAGATATATTTATTATGCTGCAGTATTTTGTAAACTTTCGAGAAAAACCCGCTCTTCGATGGGCAAATCCAAAATCAAATGATGATAGATGTTATCGGGCGTGGATAAGACTATATTACAGCTTAATATCAAAATATTTATTTATTATGTTGCACAATATGTTGCAAGCTTTCGAGAAATAGCAATCATAAGCTATATTTAGCTGTAATATAGTCTATTCCACTCCCAATAATATCTCTCTTCATTTTCTATAGATTTGCCTGTTAAAGAACAGATTTTGCTAAACACTTTGCAACATATGCCACATAATAAAATATCTTATGATTATTAGCTGTAATATAGTCTGTGATTCACTGACAATAACATTTCTCTTCATTTGTTTCTGGATTTGCTTGTTGAAGAGCAGGTTTTTCTCGAAAGTTTGCAACACCTTGAAATTAGGAAACTCTTTGAACATAATTTTTGATTATTTGAATATTTCTGAGTAGCTAACACTCATATAACATTATATTTGCTTGCAGTTGGGGAAAGAACTGGGGTGAAGATGGTTACATCAAGATGTCCAGAAATAAGAACAACCAATGTGGAATTGCCAGCCTTCCTATTTACCCAATTGTATGAATAGAAGAATTTTTTGTGTTCATCTGAATAATTGTTTTGTTCAATCCCCCCCCCCCCCCCCCATAAACTCTATATAATTTTGCTAACTTTATTTATAAAAATAAAGAAATATTTTGAATAAAATATAATAATTTTTCTCCAATATAAACACCAAAATAACATCTTGAAGATAGAGGTTTAGTCATTAGAATTCAAAGTTTGAAAACATCATAATCAATATTTACCATATTTATATGAAATAGATAAATATAAACAAAATATTTGAATATGCATATCAATATAAAACACAATATATATTTTATATAACAAATATAAACATGCACACACTATAAAATAATAATATATATAACTCAGGTTCTTTTAAGCGTTCAATATATGTCTCTAACTACCTGGTAGGTCAGTCAGATTTAAGTATTTTTGGTTTATTTACAATGGTGGCCAAAGTCCTAGATGTCAAATAGCGTTAAACAGATTTATTTTCTAGGAAGGGTCTCAAGAGATCTCATGTTGAGATTGGAAATATCAATGAGAAGGAAATTCCTATTCTATCTGGGAGTATATTGTAAATCACAAAAATTGTAGAAAGTATATATATACACTAGGTCCATTTTCGACCACCGATGAATCTGAAATTTTGTATAAACTTGTATTTGTTAGTTAGTTCTAGTGGGTTTACAAAATTTCAGACTTCCTTGTGGTCTAAAGTTATAATTAAAATTGATCACAGAAATTGAAGAAAGTAATTAAATTATTCCATTCGCGACCACATTTTATAGAATGATAGTCGCTACTAACGTCACAGAAACAGCTTCACCTATTTCCCTCGTTTGTAAGGAAATATACAAATTATATTCTCTTGTCTACAATCTCTACCTCCACGGCCACCTAGAATTCTAAAGTTTTGTATACCTGCATTGTCAGCAGGATTGGAATGCTCTATAAGATACTAGACTTTTACATAGCCTAGAAGTACATTAAAATGAGAACATTGTGTTTTTTCAAAAATTATTTATTTATTCATGAATACCTATTTTGTCCCCTTCAAAATAATCCCCATGAGATATTATACACTTGTGCCAACGGTTTTTCCAATCTTCGAAGCACTTCAAAAAAACATTTTTTAAAATCTTTTTCAGCTCCTTCTTCGATGCAGTCTTTATCTCGTCAAGCGTAGCGTAACGTCGTCCTTTCATGGGCCTCTTCAGTTTAGGGAACAAGAAAAAGTCTCAGGGGGCCAGATCTGGGGAATACGGTGGCTGCGGCATTATTAGTGTGTTAATTTTGGCCAAAAAGTCGCGCACAAGCAACGATGTGTGAGCAGGGGCGTTATCGTGGTGCAAAAGCCAATTTTTGTTCTTCCACAAATCCGGGCGTTTCTGGCGGATTGCTTCGCGCAAATTGCGCATAACTTGCAGGTAATATTCCTTATTGACCGTTCTACCCTGTGGCAAGAACTCATGATGCACCACGCCCCTGCAATCGAAGAAAACTGTCAGCAAAACTTTCACATTCAACCGAACTTGCCGCGCTTTTTTCGGTCTTGGTTCGTGCGGCAGCTTCCATTGAGATGATTGAGCTTTGGTTTCCACGTCATAACCATAAACCCACGCTTCGTCACCAGTTATGACCCTCTGGAGCAAATTTGGGTCGTCGTGGACAGAGTCCAACATCTCATTAGCAATGTTCATGCGATGCTGTTTTTGGTCGCAATTGAGCAATTTTGGTACGAATTTCGCGGCGACCCGTCTCATTCCCAAATCATTGATAAAAATCGAATGGCATGAGCCAATCGATATGTTTAGGTCCTCAGCAACTTCTCTAACGGTGATTTGACGATTGGACAATATCATTTTCTCCACTTCATTAATTTATTCGTCTGTTGTTGAAGTGCTCGGGCGTCCGGCACGCTCTTCGTCGTTCACATCTTCTCGGCCTTCTGAGAACATTTTGTACCACCGATAAACGTTGCTTCGGTCCAAGGTAGCTTCTCCGTATGCCACAGTCAACATTCGGAATGCATCCGCGCACTTAATTTCCTTTTTCACACAAAATTTGATACAGGTTCTTTGATCCATTTTTTTAATAGGTAAAAATCGAAGACGATCCAAAACACCTGCAAGCAAAGCAGCTGTCAACAATTAAGTGAACATTCAAAATGGCCGAGCTTGTCGGCATAAGTGAGAGACATGAGTACCAACATAAAGCCACAAAAAGATCGAAATTCGAATATACGTAACCCGCGAAAATTCAAAAGTCGCGATACTTTTTGAACACACCTCGTATGTCGTGATCGAATGGGAGGGTGCAACCGTTATGCATGCAATCAAGAAATAGTTGCAGTTAATTGAGCAACGCACCAAGACGTGCCATAGTATTCGAGTGCGATGTCTGCCACGTTTATTTTTGTACGGATTTTATAGATGGATGAATTTGCATATTTACATTTTAACACAAATTCAACTTATTTACATACTTATTTTGGCGAAAAGAGAGAAATTATACATCTTGATATTATACCATTTATGACATATATATGTAGTCTATTTTAAATTGTGATATAATAACATTGTTAGTATATATTTCACATATCTTCTAATTAATTAAGTAGTTAGAGCCAATAGCAAATAGGAGCAGTGTACAATTTAATAGGAGGGTATTATCTTAAGTTAGAGCCAATAGTTAAAGATCATGCCCTACTATTAAAATATACACTGCTCCTATTTTTCCACTCCCTATATTTTGTATGATATCTTTATCAATATAACCTGTATCATCCTTATTTGTATTTAAACTCAAAATGATGACGTCAAAATAAAAACAGCAGAAGAGTGATCTTGGGACAGCTACGAAGCAAAGGACATGACACGCCCAAGATGGGACCCTCTTCCGAGGCTTTTTATAGGTGACCCCTCTTCTCCGGGTCAACAGAACAGTATCAGTTCAGTGGGTGATTTTATGGCAATGTTTTTCTTTTCACCTATATAGTCGAATAGTCTTACTAAATTATCTGTTTTAGTGTCCAGGCATGTTATTTTATTTCCTCAATGCAAACTTATACCATTGAGAATATTCCAGAATAAAAATTGAGATATTATTATGATTAATGATACAGTACTTGTCATTAAAAATCCTTCACCATTCAGGAGAAATTTGCACGATAGGAAGATGTTGTGATATGCAAATATTTATATTTTCAATGCCTCTATGAATAATAGGCATCGTTTCCAGAATCTACAATGTTTTGAAAACAAGAGTTTATAAAGCTGGTTGCTCATATTGAATGGCCTTTGAAAGTTTGTAAAAGGTTGCCTTTATGCCTTGTGTTAAATGGAGAAATGCTCTTCAAAAAACGTTTCTGAATTTGATAGAGATAGAATTGTAACCTACACGAATTGTGGTTTATCATACCGCATTATTGCTGTTTGCATCGGTCGAGATCCCAGGACTGTTAGCAGAATATTGAATCTATGAGTTCAGGACGGTCATATAGAACGATGTACTGGATCTCAGCGGTCCTCTATCACTAACTACCATGAAAACCAACATGTTACCCGCATGACTTTAATGGATCGTATAGCCACTCAAAGGCTCTGACTAAAAACAAATTGGGTCGTTTACAAGGCAGAAAATAGCTGCATGAACAGTCAGACAACTTTTGGAGCATTTTGTCGCAATCCTTTGCAGCAAGTTTTTATGAACTGTCAGTTCGGAGTCATGACTTCGGCTACCGTTGACGCTACATCACAAACAGGAGAGATTTCAATGGTGTGATCAACGACGAATTTCGACGGAATAGCGTGACTTCGTAATTTCAGATGAAATTTAATTTTGTTTGCAGCATTCTGATGGCCTTGTTCGGCACCATCGTAAAGAAGGACTATTACCAGCATGCATTCAACATTGTCATACTGGCCTATCACCTAAAATGATGATATACGTACCATTGAATACAGTCTCAGTTACCTCTTGTTCGATTTACCAGCACTTTGAATAGTCCTCATTACATTATTATTGTTCTGAAGCCCATGGAAGCACGATTTATTAAAGGCCGGTTAACCTTACGTTTCAGCTGGTATTACTATAGACAGAAAATTAATACAATGATAATCTTCCTATTCACTATAATATAATAAACACAAGTCGGGGAGAATAGCTTCTTTTTTAAGAGAACGTTCATACAAACTTTCCGGAAAACGTGTTTACCCGTAGAAGGGCATCTTTCCGTAAAGCTTGTACGATCGACCTCATATATAGAAGCTCTTTTTCCACCGGATTGTGTTTCTTAATTTATACTAGCGAATGTTTACGGCTTCCCCTGGTTTTTACCCGAGTAAAAGTTTGCCTAACGAACATTTGTTAAAACGATTCTAGCAAACATCCAATCCTTACTTAATCTATACTTGTCTATACTCTCGATAATTTGAAATTGTTTCCCCGTCCCTTGAAAAATACTCGATGAGTTGAATAAAATCAATATTAATTGGTCCACTCTGTAATTTAATGTTGAAGGAATAGTATCTTGCTACAAACGAACATTTGTAAATAACTGCATTTATCGAATGTATCCGACTTTGCCCGGTTTTTACCCGAGTAAAGGTTTCCCTAAAGAACATTTGTTAAAACGATTCTAGAAAACATCCAATCCACCTATATATGGATTTATAAACGTATATAAATATTGTTATATGCGTTTAAATATATTTTTGAAACACATAATTTTTTGAAAATATTTTTTAAATTTTAAAAATGGTATTTTCATTAAATATATATTAATATTGAAATTGTAAGTTTTTTCATAACGTCATTGGAATATTATATTACTAAATCCTCAAATTGAATAATATATTTATTATACTTGGAACACATTTTAGCATTTTTACATTTTATAAAATAAATGTAATTTCACCAGATGCTTCGAGAGGCGCCGCTTGTGAGTGAAAGTAGAAAATTTGCAAAATAATTGCAACGAATGTTTATTTCAAATCAAATTCAAACCAGAAATCTTTCCAGTTGTATAGTAAATAACTTCCTAAAGTTTCACGGCGATTGGATAATCTTACCTTTTAAGAATCGTGTAAACAAACTAGCATTTATCGTGTAAACCAACTACGTGTAAGATTATTAACCAATCAAATTCATTTATCGTCGCGACCAATGCTGCGTCAAGCGGTAAAAGGCTGGAACTAACACCTTTTAGGTTATACATTTTAAAAAAAGCACATTAACCTTTTTAATTTTTTAAATAGCCTATATGTTAAAGGAAATCTTCAGCTACCTACATGCGAAATTTTATAATGATTAATTCTGTAGATTTTGTGCAACGCAATACCAAACATCGATTTTGGATTTAATTTTTATAGATATAAAGGATAAAGAAAATGTCAAGCTTCTGCCTCCTCTATACAGCGCGTTTTCGGCTGTAACTGATAACAAGGCACCGAGATCTAGTATGTTTTTCGATATGTGACCTACCTGAGTACATCATTTTAATTTTACGATATTATCCATGGTATATTGACCGATTCGAGCAGCGATACTGCAGTACGACAAACCATATTCCTGGTAGGCTCTAATTATTCCTCTACCAAACTCAGAAATGTGTTAGTAAGCATTTCCCCATTATACACGAGGCATAGCGATAACTTTTAACAAGAAAGCAACATTTCATATTCAATATCTGTATGAGAGCCTGCTGTAAAATATCTTCTTTACAATATATTTTTATTCTCATGCCTAGCAATGGCCGCAGCCTTGCAGAAAATTGACATAGACCCAGAGCATCAGCTTTACACACCCAAGATAGTGGATATTGCTGATGCTGTGATAGAAATGCATGGAGCCATCTGAGGCTCTTTATTGGATACGACAACAACAACAACAATATATTTTGTGTGTCGCTACCAAATCCATTTTACATAAATGCGCCTAAATTTTAATCTTTTACATTCCACAGAATCTTCTACTTCTCGTCTAAATTTTTATGTATATTCAAAATTATATTCTTTCTTTGTTCATATATTTTAATGGTATATTCATATATGCCAACAAATATAAATCACATAATGCATTTAGAGCGCCATTTATTATAAGAAATTGTGACAATTCTAGACGGATGTGATTATTTTTTATATCAAAATATTTCTACTGACCTTACTGAAATATTATTTTTTATAAGATCCACCCCTCCCTTTTATTTATAATTTAATTAAAGGCAGTAGAAATGTTTTTTATTTAAAAAATAGCCATACTTGTTTAAAATAGGTTCAATTTATTATAAAAAAAGTATATAAATTTTACACCTTACATGCAGGTTTATTAAGACCACCGGTCTTATACAGATTCACCACAGGAAGAAAGCATAGATAGAGATCCTATACTCCAGGCAACATAGAACCCAACAACAGACAAAAGATCTGACACATGTCCAGTGGCCACAGATTCCACCTTACAATTGTCAAGGTATTGGTATCACTGAAAAGACGAGTGTAGAATCATCCGCGTTCTAGTCTTCACATTCCTCATCTAATTGATATATAAACCATGGGTAACATAAAATTTATAAAGATTTTCATTATAATTGTTTTTGAGAAATTTTTCCTTATTTCAATATTGAAGTGAGTCATGACCTGAATGACAAAGATAATCTTATTTTACAAAAATCCAGCAAATTCATTGAACAAATTCATCTATCGGTGTAGATAATCTGAGTATGATAAGATAGAAGAACTATAAAATGAGGAACAAGTCCTGGTCTAACTCATTCCACCCCAGGGTCTTTCAGGTGAGTACATAGCTAGGCAAATTTAGGTATTTGTCCTTTTAGATAGAAATGGTTTGACAATTTGATAAAATAAAAAATTGAGGTAGAAATAGGATTCTTTTATAATTTTATTCACATGGCATTGCCAGTAAATTTATATGTGTAAAATTTTAACGATAGATGGCAATTAAATTTAATTTACTAATAACAAATTTCTATAATTAACAAAATCAACAAGCAACCAGGGCCAGGTTTCTTTTAACTATTTTTTATTTCTCAAGGTTTCTGGCCGATATGCCCTTCAACAAGAAACCTAGAAGTACTACTTCCAGCAAATTATACACTGATTGTATATTTGGCTTAAAGTGGAAGATATAGTAATATATTTCAATATATTAATATTCTAGATTTTGATATGTAATAAAATTATAGTGTAACACCCCAAAAATTTAGATATAACCCAACTCGCCAGTTAGACCATCATGTAATACAAAACAGGATAATAAAGTTTGATAGAGAGTCGGCCGGCGCCAAGACAGGACTAAGGGTCTCCGATTAAACAGTCGTTAGATTGTTTTATTCCCCGACCGACAAACAGTAAGCTAACAAACAGTTCACCATTGACTCGCATGTAGATCACACCGCTACTGAACACCGTCCAGTCTTCGGCGCTGGCCTCTCTTCTAGGTGACATCCAACCTGCTTCGTTCTTTAGTGTTATTTATTGACGCCTGAAACAACTGTGGCCCCATGACGGCATCAACCTGCTTACCACAACAATCAGTAGACAGCTTCAAATTACTATAACATATATTTATATATATATATATTCAACCTATTTTGTCAGGAAATCTAATATGTTATGTTCACAGTTCAGAATGAAGTCTACAATAGCAGTAGTTCTCCTGCTGGCAGCTCTCTGTCACTCCCAGTCTCTCCTCCTTGACGCCGAGATGGAAACAATCTGGCAGAGTTACAAGGTGAGAATAAAATTCTGGATTTCGTATTTATTAATGTTGAACAAATATAATATCATGATACATTAGCGCACCATCTTTTATTGTTGTTGTTAAGAGTCTTGAAAGTGTGGGGTCCCTATCAACTTTAAATCCATTTTTTGATGAGTGGAAAGCGGCTTTTTTGTCATAAAATCCATAAAAAATAGTTTTGGTGTTTATACAGTGGTGGAAGAATGGGGTCAGTTACAGAAATTGTAGATCGGAGCACCCATGATTTCAAAGTCTATTTGAGAATATCAGTTTGTCTTTTTTAATTCTACCCAGCATCTCCACCAAAATTCTATGTAGGAAAATGAGAGAAACCAAGTAAAGATTGTAGAAAGAAGGCTATTTATTCATATTTTGAAAATAAAAATAACATAAACATAAAAATTACAGAAAATAACTCTTAACTCTGAAATAATTACAGTGACCTTTATTGAAGATACACGAGATAACCAAGTGTAAAAAAAATTCCTGTGTCTCCTAAGAAAAAATTGATAACTGGCTACAACAAAGATTTTCCACTTCCCTAAGTTTTGTCCATGTGTATATTGTTGATATTCTCATGCTTGTGTTCCCTCATTTTCTACTTAATAATATTATTATACCCTCTTGAAGCATTATATACTTTCATAGCTCTAATTGTAGTTTTCACAATAGATTATAAAGAGATTTATTTGATTTTTTATTTTTTGTTTCAGTCTGTCCATCAGAAGACTTATTCTAATTCCGCCGAAGAAGCTTTAAGGAAGGAAATTCTTTTACAGAATCTTCAAAAGATTGTCGAGCACAACGTCAAGTATGAATTAGGAATGAGCAGCTATAAAATGGGTATCAACGAATATTCTGATATGGTAAGTATACACTGTCGAACTTAGATAATTTCACATTTTCAAAGAATAGTGTAGTTCATTATATATAAATTATTATATATAAAGAGATAGTGATTTATAAAATCTATGTGAAAATATAAATTCCAATGTATTATGTTAGAAATAATGATTATTAACGAATCTAATAGTATTAAAGGAAGAACAAATAGTAAAGCGAAGAGTCTATTGTAGGATCTTAACACTTCGTTGTCTAAAAATGCTGTTATTTTTCATTTATATACTGCTCCAGGGTATTATGCAACTCATGATCAAACATATATAATAATAATGTAAATCATATAGCCAAACATTGGCATATATAACAATATTTAATATATATAATAATAAATTATATACATTTATTTTGATTTAAAACCAAAAAGGAATCAAGTGTTTCTTTTCTTATTTCTTTTATTTCTCGACTTTCAGGCCTACATGCCCTTTAACACGGATATCCAGAAGTACAATCTCTTGAGTTGAGGTTGTACTTCTGGATCTCCGTGTTGAGAAAATAATCCAAATCCTTAATTCCTTATTGGTTAAATCAAAGTGTAAAAGCAGGGAAGAATCTTTATTATATATATATGTTATGAAATAGAGAGAAAGAGATTGTGATTGAAACTACTTTATTTCAAAGTTCATATAAGGTTATATGAGTGGGCAGGTCGATGTTATGGCTGATGTTATCCAACTCAAGACCAATATGGTACTTGTAGATGGTAGTCTTCGCCACATTTGTGATATTTATTGTCTCGGGATCGAGGCCGACGCCGAAGAGCCAGTCCTGCAGATCCACGGGCACTTCGCAGGAGGTAAACACCTCCCGGAGCAGGAGTCGCACGGCTCGGCAACTACAATATCTGTAGGTCATCGACCCGTCGCTGGACCCACAGGCGGCACAGTTGGCACGCCTCGAGACAGGATGGTCAGGATGAAGAAAGGCGTGGAGTGCCAGTCGTAAGGCGACATCTGCGTCGTGCCCCGAGAAGGAGTTCCCGGGGAATGGAGCGGAGCACAATTTGCATGCAAAGTTTCAAACTCCCGAGGAGATGTCATCTACAATGAATAGCTATATAATGCCAATAGAACGACTAGGAATGGAATATAAGCCAACTCCAGGCATCAAACTTCCTGAATCTGTAGACTGGCGTGAGAAAGGTTATGTTACAAAAGTCGAGGATCAAGGAGGTTGTGGAAGTTGCTGGGCTTATTCTGCTACTGGGGCTTTGGAAAGTCAGCTTGCAATTGTGTGATTAGTATGCAACAATATGTATTTAGTATGCAAATAATAATTAACTGAATAAAATTTTATATATTTTTTTACATCATCAAGCAATATGCGAAAATGCTATCATAATTTTAAACTGTATATATGAATCAGTTGGCATCTTAATGGCGTTTATGTTTCTATGTACTCCTATAAAAATGCAGATAACCCGAGAGCTCGAGATTACATTTAATAAAAATGAAGAAATTCATATCCAGAAACCTGTAGTATTTTTTGAAATATATAAACAATCAAGAAAAAAATATCTTTTTTGTAATGTTCCAGACTCCGGAGGAGATGTCATCTACAATGAATGGCTATATAATGCCAACAGAACGACTAGGAATGGAATATAAGCCATCTCCAGGCATCAAACTTCCTGAATCTGTAGACTGGCGTGAGAAAGGCTATGTAACAAAAGTCAAGAATCAAGGAAATTGTGGGAGTTGCTGGGCTTATTCTGCTACTGGGGCTTTGGAAGGTCAACACTACCGTGCAACAGGCAAGCTGGTGTCCTTGAGTGAGCAGGAGCTCGTGGATTGCTCAATTGATGAAGGCAACGCGGGATGCAGTGGAGGATTAATCACTCAAGCATATGAATATATCATGAAGAACGGAGGCATTCACAGTGAAGAATCTTACCCTTATAAGGCCAGAGTAAGTAACTTAACGAATAATTTTAAATATTCTTTTTGAGGTAACATGTGTTGTTATTTCAGAATGAAACTTGCAAATACTCAAGAAAAGGAATTTCAGCTTCCATCGCAACATACATGAATTTACCTGTTGGAGATGAATCAGCTCTTAAAGAGGCCGTGGCACTTCAAGGACCAATCGCTGTGGCAATAGATGTTCTTACTTTGCAGTACTACAAAGAAGGAATCTATGATGAGCCACTATGTACTCCTATATGGCTCAACCATGCTGTCCTGGTAGTGGGATATGGCTCTGAGAATGGCAAAGACTACTGGCTAGTCAAAAACAGGTAGAGTGAATATTTTTTCAAATAATAATTCAATAGTTTTTATTATATTTAATACGCAAAAAATGGGGAAAAGAGCTTCTATAGTTTTAGGTGTTGCAATTTTTGAGTAAAACTCGCTCTTCAACGTCCAAATTATTTTTTCAAATAATAATTCAATTTTTTTATATTATTATCGAGTACACACATAAAAAAAATAGAAGAAAATGCTTCTATAGTTTCGAGTAAAACTCGCTCTTCAACGTCCAAATACAAATGAAGAGATGTTAGAGGCGTGGATCAGACTTCAGACTATATTATAGCTGATTATTATAAGATATATTTATTATGCTGCAGTATGTTGTAAACATTCGAGAGAAACCCGCTCTTCGATGGGCAAATAAAAAAAAAAGATGATAGATATTATCGGTCGTGGATAAGTCTATATTACAGCTTAATATCATAATATATATTTATTATGTTGCAATATGTTGCAAGCTTTCGATAAATAGCAATCATAAGATATATTTAGCTGTAATATAGTCTAATCCACTCCCAATAATATCTCTCTTCATTTTGTTTTTGATTTTGCCTGTTGAAAAACAGATTTTGTCGAAACCTTGCAACATATTGCAACATAATAATTCTATCTTATGATATTTAGCTGTAATATAGGCTGTGATTCACTGACAATGACATCTCGCTTTATTTGTTTTTGTAATAGCTCGTTGAAGAGCACGTTTCGCTAGGAAGCTTGCAACATATTGCAACATAATGAATATATCTTATGATATTTAACAGTAATATAGTCTGTGATCCACTGATAATAACATCTCTCTTCATTTGTTTTTGGATTTGCTTGTTGAAGAGTAGGGTTTGTTCGAAAGGTTGCAACACCTTAAAATGAGGAAACTATTTGCCCATAAATTTTGCTTTTTTGAATATTTCTGGGTAACTAACACTCATATAACATTATATTTGCTTGCAGTTGGGGAGATTCCTGGGGAGAAGATGGTTACATCAGGATGTCCAGAAATAAGAACAACCAATGTGGAATTGCCAGTATGGCCTCTTACCCGATTGTATGAATAGAAGAAATTTTTGTCATTTGAATAATTATTATATTCACTTCATCCCAATCTCTATATAATTTAGCTAACCTGATTCAAAAATAAATAAATATTTCTAATAATATATGATCATTTTTCAATATAACCACCAAAATATCACCTTGAAGATAGGAGGTTGCCTGGACACTTCGGCAAGAAAAGGTTTTTTTTTTTTTTCCACGACGTTCCAACAAAATATTTTGTCCTCGTCAGGAAAAAGATGAAGATCAAAGCATTTGGCAAGGCGTTATAAATGTATTTCAGATAAATAGAAACTTTTTCTGGCCGAAGTGTGTGTCTCTTATTTATAAAACTATAAAAATTACTTTTTAAAATTTAAAGGATTTGAAATAATTACTAAATGAAAATTTCTTTATGAAAGTTTTTTTGAAATGCACTTAAAAATAAAATATATAGATATTTCAGCTCCTGTCATGGAGCAATTAGATTTATAAAGGTAAAATAAAATAGCGGGGGACGATCATCGTGAATTTCGAACCTAATGTGATTTAATATGAAGCAACTGATTATCGAGATTTTATGTTTGCTATTTTTTACCTTTTCACTCCATATATGAATGCCCTCACCGCTTTTTTCTTACTCATATAAATCTAATAATTCAATAGTAGGAGCTCAAATTATTTTTCTCTTTGGTGCACTTTATTAAAAGATTAAAATATTTTATATAAAAAAAAGGTATTTTTATTTACAATGCGTGACATTGGAAATAGAACACCAAGAAAGAGGGGCCAGAAAGGGATGAAACTTGGTAAAAAGAGAGCGTTAGAAACGAACAATTAGTGATCTTTATTTCAAAATGGTAGTCATAATACAGAGTGAAAACGGCGTCGACTCAGTAGCAAGTAGGACCATCGCGGACGGCGATGCACGCAGTAACACGTCTAGGTAGAGAGTCAATCAGACTACGGATGGCGTCCTGAGGGATGGCTCTCCATTCCCTTTCAACCATTTGTCACAATTCGTCTTCTGAACGTGGCTGAGGCAAGCCATGCAAACGGCGTCCAATAATGTCCGAGAACTGCTCGATTGGTGAGAGGTCAGGAGAGTATGGTGGCCAGGGAAGCATACGTAATCTTGTAGAGCTTGTTGTCTAATGCGAGCAGTATGCGGTCGGGCGTTATCCTGCTGATAAAGGGCATTGGGTACCCCCTGAAGGTATGGGAGTGTCACCAGTCGAGGAACTTCATCAACGTATCGTTGGGCCATCATAGTGCCCTGAATACAAACTAAAGATAACCTGGTATCATACGCGATATCCTCCCAAACCATGATTCCGCTGTGTCGCGAAGCGGGGCGTTTCACAAATACTACCGGATTGGACTTTTCTCCACGTCGACGCCACATGGGTACACGACGACTACCACTGGACAAACAGAAGCTTGACTCATCTGAGAATTCCTTCATCCACGTCAATCTAGCCCGGCATCATTCCAAAAGTTGACGTCTATTCACTGGGGTCAATGGCAGTCTTCTTACCGGACGACATGAATGCAAGCCATTAGCAAAAAAATCGATAGGAAATGGTTCTGGTCGAGATGGAATAATCTAGGATATCTTGCACACTTTTCAGAATGGAGGTACAAGTGGCATGTGGGTCCGCGACTGCGTGTCGAAGGATACGCCGATCCCCGCGTGCTGACGTCACTCTGGCTGCACCGGCATTCCTATAAATTGCCTCATTTACTTTTCCAACCATCTTCTCTACAGTCGGTGCACTGTGACGCACTCAGGTGTTTTCAGCTGTGATTTGACACATGGATCAACCTGCCCTTTTCAGTCTGATCACCATGCCCCTCGTAAAAGCATCTGTTTGCTGGAAATGCTTCTGTTGACGACAGCCTGGCATTATCCGCTATTACACGTGTCTTTTGAAACAAGAAAAAAATGCTACGATGATTTTTCTACGATTATTTATGTGAAAAATAAGAAAAAAATAGAAAAAAGGTCAGATGTTGATACTTAAAAAAAAAAGGATTATCCTGACAGCTCGCATGACAATTTTAAGAAGCAGAGCGCCATCTAGTGGAACAAAAATGAACTAAACGTTGATTTAACTTTTTCCATCATATATGGCCAACCCAATTTCTTGATATATCAATAAAATCCATCCACGATGGCGTTTTTAGAACAGGATGAAAAACGATTATATAAAACTAGCCGAATGGCCCGGGCAACGCCCGGGTTTTACCCGACTGGACCCGGCTTCGCCTGGGTAGTGTTCGAGCGAGGTTTACTCATGAATGAATAGAGGCCCCAACTGTTTGTAAACTCAATGTAATGAATTTTCTTTCAGCAAAATGGAGATAAATTGCAAACAGCAATATCGAAAATGCTTGTAAAAAAATCTGAAATATAGGATCCATTTCACAAACACATCTAATGAATAGAGTGCTGTTTGGAGGAGTGGTCTAAACTGTTAATTTTTAAAAAACCATGACCCGGGGTCATCGAATGCAGATTCAGACACTTTGTTCTGAAACAAAAAAAAAAATTGCCCCAATGGCTCCTGATTCTTGAAAAAGTCCAACCCCTCCAATGAGTGCAAGTAACCAAACTGGGCTTTTATTCTTAAAAATTAAAAAAAAAAATCTAATGATTAGTGTGAATAAAGGAAAATGGTCGGCACAACCTGAAAATTTCACTTTGTCCACTTCACTCTCGGCTGTCCAAGAAGAAACAGCCAGAGCAAACATTTTAAAGGGCACCTAATCCGGCATTTACATATCTAAATAGTTAAGAAACTTTTATAAATGTAATATATTTCTGCAATATTGAAATACCTGGACTTGGAAGAATTTTGTATTAGTTATTGTTGCAGTTTTAGAAAAGTGTGGGATATTTGGATATTTTAACAAAAGAATATAATTTTTAAAATGGTATATAAAATAAAAAGGAAATTTGCATAATTTTCTAATAGTCAGCAAGACCAAATAAAAAAATATATTATATGTGTGATGTTTCAGTAACAGCATTGTTGCCATATAAAGTCAAAATTACTGAATGTATTCAGTACCTTTGTCTGAAGATAGGCAAAATGTAACTGAAACCACACATAATGTAATTATTTGTATTCGGTCTTGCTTCCTTTTTTTTTAATTATCCCTAGTACGCGTGGTACAGGCCATGATAACCATGGTGGGTAGGTAGCGACTGCTTTTACTGTAAGCGCACCACATGTCTACAAACAAATGTGATTCATTGCTACCAGCTAAATGCATTTTCACTATGGTGTGATTTCCACATGATGGATCTGTAAACACATTATAATCTCTCCAGAGCTTAAGGTAGCAAACAGTACTTTCACATTATATAAATATCAATGCCAAAAGCCAGAGTTATGATAGAATGTTGCAGTGTAATGTAGACCTGCAGGATGGGAAAAAGCAATATTATTTCCGGCTTTAATTTGAAAAGTATTATGAAACGTTAAAAATATAATCTTAACTTTTGAAGCATGAAAAAATGCTAACTTGATGTGTATCAATTTAGTCTAAAACAAACAGCATGTAAAAGTAAGCACCAATCGAAAGCATTTATTAGCTATAACAGTGCTGCCCCCAGCGGTAAAAGACTGGAGCTAACGCTTCACGGGTTGGTAAAGTTTCTGTTAATATTACATTAACTTAACAATATTCCATGTCTTGCTAACACAATTTTTTAAAAATAATATGCATAAAAATAATGCAATTCTAAAAATCATAAATGAAGCATCATTAAATTAAATGGGAGAGAAATGGTGTTCCAAATTTTTTTTTTGTTGTAAAACTTTGACCTTTATATTTTTACAAATTCTTAATGTACATAATCCAAACCAAATTGTCTATAAAATTCTGCAAACAAATATAATATTATAGAGGCATGAAAATACTAATGGTGTAAAAATCAAAACAGCAAAGTTATCCTGATAAATGCAATGAGCTATGATAAGGTGTGTTGCAGGCTAACAAAAACCTTAATTGAACCAGAAATGTTGATACCATAAAAAAAAACAATTTTCAAGAATAGAGTTATGTAAATGAATTAAATGTGAAAAAATTAAAATAAAATAAAGTAAAAAAAGCTTTATTGATGAAACTACAGTAGAGCAATAATGATAACAAATTATGTATTTACAAAAGTCAAGCTTCCCAAAATCATTATATTCGAAGAAATCTCTTTCAAAATTGTCAAAATCTAGATCAAAGCCCCCTGATAAACAATATTGCGTGTCTTGCTAAAAGTAGAACTAAAGACAAATACATTTTTAGGGCTGGAAACACGGGAGCATGCTACATAGAGTTGCCCATGCGAGAAACAGGGAGACTCAAGATGCACACCAACTACTTGCAATGTTTGACCCTGAGATTTATTAATTGTCATAGCAAAGGCAACCATAACTGGAAATTGCAAGCGTCTAAACTTAAAAGGCAGATCATTTGGAATAATAGGTATTATAGGAATAAGGACCTCTTCCCCTCGAAAAGAGCCAGTTAAAATTCGAGCCTGGAGAACATTAGTGCCCATTCGAGTGATGCATAATCTAGTGCCATTGCAGAGACGGGGTGGATCAAGGTTTCGTATTAAAATTACTGGCACACCAACTTTTAGTACAATTTTGTGTGAAGGTGTACCAGACAATTCTAGTGAATTCAAAAATTCAGGGGGATACGACACAGATTCATCAGGATCAACCATTGTATCAATTGATCTATAGATTTTGCTTTCACCCGGGATTGAATTTAATATTGTATTATTTATTTCTAGCACAGTGCTATTTTTGGGGGCTAAAATAGTGCGGGCACATAACCATTCTTCAGATAAATAGTTTACACCTATATTAGGGAAAACTTTTTCATACAGACTTTCTGAAGATTCCACCACTTGGCAAAAAGTATTTGAAAACTGGATATTACCCTCGGAATCAGTTTCTAGTTGACCTTCTCCTATCTTTAAGAGTTCGTCTGCAAATTATGCAGCAGTGGTATCATTATGGAGTTGAACTCTCATGTTGACTGTGAGGTGCATTTTCACAATATGGCTCCAAAGATAAGAAGACTTTAAACAGGCATTCAGCTCATCAGCAGGTGTACCTCTAGTGACTACTGGAAGAGTCTGTCAGAAATCACCGGCCAAAAGCACTACTAAACCACCCATGGGTTGTGGATCATCACGGATATCCTGTAATGTCCGATCAAGGGCTACCAAGGCAATTTTATGGGCCATGGTGCACTCATCCCAAACCAGCAACTTACAGCTACGTAAGAGTGAAGCTTTATCACTATTTTTTCGTATATTGCAAACAGCAGTCTGGCCCTCTGCAAAAGTCAGAGGTAATTTCAGCACTGAATGTGCAGTTCTTCCGCCCGCAAGCAATGTTGCAGCTATCCCTGAGGAAGCAACAGCAATGGCAATATTTTGTTCCTTCCTAACCATTGCTAATAGAAGATTCAAAAGAAATGTTTTACCTGTTCCCCCCGGTGCATCTAAAAATATAATTATGGGTTGTGACAAATTAAATTTTGCTAAAACAGCATTAAAAACTCTTCTTTGTTCTGGCAAGAGTTTGGGCAGCATGGATGCAACATTGTCTTCAAGTTCTGGCGTATCATACGCAAGTTCTCTCAAAATGTAAGAATTGGTAACCACATTTCTCCTGGGTGCTCCTAAGCCTAATTCCTGCAGTTTCTTCCCACATATAGATACGACACGATCCTCAATGTTACACAATGTTTCATTATATATCAGATCATTATACCTGATGGAGGAATCGAGAAGCTGATAACGATGAAGAATATCACGTGCCATCTCATCTCTATAGGTAATCCATAACTGCTGAGGGTTCGAAATTGTGCACGTATAAATTAATATGGCAAACAATTGCCTTACTCTTGTAGGAGCCTGACAAAGAACGTCCTCATCCATTGTGACAACCCAATGGTTATCATTCTCCAATAATCCAAGAGCTGCGCATGTTTCTCTAAATGTTTCGTATTGACTGCCATTAACAATCTTCAAATATGCGAAGGAAGTTGGTCCCTTGATGTTATGTAGTAACATACGTAAACAAAAGCATTCAAAGTTACTGACATGCACAGCGTAAACCCGTCCAATAGTGTCTGATCTCTTCACTCCAGGCCGTCCTTCGACCAGCTTGCCTTGAACGCGCCTTCTCCATTCGTGGGCAGAAGAATTCCAAGTGTAGTATTGGGGAACATCTGGATAGAGCAGGGTCCTAGCAAAGGAATCAGTTTGGCATAATGAAAAAAATGCAGTCAGGGTTGTCCTTGGTGGATTACGCATTCGATGGGCAAGAGTGTTTTGATTGAAATATATCCGTTCTCCATTCTCAAGATGCACAGCTAAATGGATAACAGCTGGATGGCGTTGGTGTAAAGGGAAGCTGAGAAGACGCCAAACAGCTTCATTGCTGCTTATGTATCTGGCACACTGATACATTCGCACCTCATTTTGAGGGTCAGGACCTCTACCTTCTCTGCATAAATTAATAATAGCTTGATCACTGCCCTTATTGACATATTTGCAAATATATTTTATTGCCTTAACAGAACTACAGTTCTCAACATTGATATGTGCACAAAACATCTTCGATAGCAATGGAGAATAAGGCACCACCCAACGATTGTCAATTGTGACCTCTTCGCGTCCACGTATTTTAACCTTTGCAGTAAAGCCACCTGCTTCAGGTGCGCGTCTCCTATATAAAGGATAACCATTCTCATTAGTCTGGGTTTCCAGCAAAAACTGTTTTGGATATTTTTTAGAACAGCTACTATTCTTCATACAGGGGGACACAGGGTTGTACTCACCGCAAGGCCCATGTATCATATTCTTAACCACAATGTTATACAATAGCGGGTCTTGAATAGGATCTGGAAACTCAGCACATATAACAGAGTCTATCTGAGTGGGACGGAGCTTATTTGCTAGCCAAACTAATATGTGAGCATGAGGAAGTCCCCTTTTCTGCCATTCAACAGAATACATCCACGCAACTGTTGCTCCATACAATTGGCCTTTTGTTAGAGCCCCAATAAATTTAACTAATTTTTGCCGAAAAACCCGAGCTGTGATATCATGTCTATCCAGCTGTTTTTGTCCTGGTAGCAACGCTGCAGATAGCTCTTCCCAAGAGGGGTTACTTGTAAAAGTAATAAAAAGATCTGGACGCCCAAATTTCCAAACATAACAAAAAGCATCCTGCGTATATTCTGCCAAATACCTGGGACTATTGACAAAACTTGATGGTAAAATGATCCTTTGACCCAAGCTATTAGGGTTAATATTTGCATCAGTTGACAGGGCATCGCGCAAATGAATATAACTCTCTGCACGCAAGTTTCTCTGGTGCAGCGTAATATAGCGCAAACGTTCACTTTCTACCTTAGCATACATATCGACCAGGAATTGATGAAAGAGCTGGCCAAATTGAACAATGACATTTGGACTATTTCGGCGAACCATAATAAAATAGCCATAAAAATCCATAGAAGACACTTTACTTGACAAAGGCTGTCTAGTGTTTGGGTCGATCTGAGGAATATGAAAAGAATATCCTTCTTGGCCTTTCCAGAAAATTAAAGGATATTGAAGGGCATCATAAAAGCGATGTGTGTCGCTAACATGTTGCAGCAAATTATCTCGCTGATGTAAAACAATGTCACGTGAGCCAAACTGATTACCAGCTAAGACAACCGCAACCTCATTAGCTGTAGGAGCATTATACCGTCTAGGATGTTGACCAGGAGGTGTCCGATCAGCATTTACAACAACTCTGTACGCATCACTGGGGAGATTTTCAAGTGCAGTTTTAAACTGTTGAACCAGTAGATTGTGTTGGTGCAACATGCGCTGCAAACCCTGTACAATATTACGACGTACTCCCTGTATTTGCTGGCATCTTCGATCAGTCTGAATATCATCATCATCATCATCATTGCCCATAAAATAGATCTGAAGAAATCTACTTGGCTGGTTCTCAGATGGCATAAGTGAACCTATTCTGTGGTAGACCTGGCCTTGGATAGAAAATGTGGTTGGAAAAGTAACAGAGTGGGTTTGGTTTTCAGCTCCAAATGATGTCATTTGAAAGCAGGAATTATATTTGCGAATATTACGCAAAAAATGGACTGAATCAGAATTCTCTCCAGATAATAAGGCTGCGAAGTGGCTCGGGAGGTAAGTCAATTAATGGCAAACGGACTTTCCCGTTTGAACAGCACATTCCAGAAGACTCATCTTTCCATCTTAAGGCCCCACAAAACCTGCATGTAGTGTCCATCATCCCAAGGGAAATTAAAGGGTGCTTAAAGTATTCAACAGCAACAGAATAATTAAAACCTGCATTTTCCATAGAAGACCAAACGCTGCTGAAAAAATTATTTGTTCTAGTATTCCTCCGAGTAAAAGAATATATTTCTGAATGCGCCTGTAAGCGAGAATGGATGGGATCAGGTGTCTCTAACGACCGCACAGCGGCTTGACGCGCGGACTGTTCACGCAATCTTCGAATATTCTGTCCTCTGGTTTCGCGCAGTCTGTAAGCATGCTGAACCCTAGAGCTATTGGAACTCTGAGAAAGATTGCTTCTCCTATGGCTTGGCATACCTACAAACACAAAGCATTAGTAAAAATAAAAATAAGGATAACTGAAAAATGTAAAACATCAAGGGCTGAGAATGAAGAAAAAAAATTAAAAATAGTGTATTAAAATAAGCTCGACTCATGACTAAGGCCAAAATAAAAAAATGCATAGAAATAATCTGAAAGGAGGGGGAAAATGCATAAAACTCAGTGAAAACGTAAAACAACTGATTTAAAAAAAATCAAATGGAAGAAGATGTAAAAAAAAAAAGTATAATTTGCTGAAAAAATATGCACAATAAATATGAGTAGAACATATATAGATATATATGAGCAGCTACATATTATGAAGCAGATAAATATAAATACTACCTAAACAAATGACAGCAAAACAAAAAAAAAAGACAATGGAAGAAGGCCTAAAAAAAAAGTCTAATTTGGTTGAAAAAACTGCCCAATAAATTGAGCCTATATAGATATATATGAGCAGCTACATATTATGAAGCAGATAAATATAAATACTACCTAAACAAATGACAGCAAAACAAAAAAAAAAAGACAATGGAAGAAGGCCTAAAAAAAAGTCTAATTTGGTTGAAAAAACTGCCCAATAAATTGAGCCTACCCCTAAAAAAAGCAGTTATTAAAAATGCATAGAAGCTGCTTACAATATAAATGCTAATAAGTATAAAACTATTGCATGGAACAAACATATATAGTAAAATATACGTAGCAAGCTATATAGAAAAAACATAATTAGAAATTAGAAAAATATTTCTAAACAATAATCTAAATCGTAAATGATTATATGATTATATAATATAATATGAATATTCCTTATGAGAATCAAACAGTATACCTTTGTCTAATTTGTTTGAAAAAACTGCCCAATAAATTGAGCCTACCCCTAAAAAAAGCAGTTATTAAAAATGAATAGAAGCTGCTTACAATATAAATGCTAATTAGTATAAAACTATTGCATGGAACAAACATATATAGTAAAATATATGTAGCATGCTATACAGAAAAAAAAACATAAAATTAGAAATTAGAAAAATATTTCTAAACAATAATCTAAATCGTAAATGATTATATGAATATATAATATAAAATGAATATTCCTTATGAGAATCAAACAGTATACCTTATCTAAAAAAACGTAGTAGCAATTAAATTAGAAAAATATTTCTAAACAATAATATTTCCAAAGAGTTTAAATAATATAAATATATATAATCTTACCTTTCGAAAAATGCAGTGTGTAAACTAACAAAATAAGTGTAAAGCTATTAACCAATCAAGTTCGTCGCGACCAGTGCGGCGCCAAGCGGCAAAAGGCGGGAACTAATCCATTTCAGTTAAATAATTTTTAAAAAAAGTACATTAACCTTTGTAGTTTTTTGAATAGCCTATATGTTAAACGAAATCTACAGCTACCTACATGCGAAATTCCATAATGATTGAGTCAGTAGATTTTGCGTGATGCGATAACAAACATCGATTTCGCATTTAATTTTTATAGATATAAGGATTTTATAGATATAAGGAAGATAACATCGAGAGAGAGATAATGCTAATATTCAAACACATAGAAAATATAAATAATACATCAAAAGCTCAATTAATATCAAATTAAATATTTAATAATAGAAAATATGTCATCAAAATATCATATATGACATAAATATTTGAGATTTAAATTATATTCACACCAGTTAAGGATCAAAGAGATTGTGGAAGTTGCTGGACTTATTCTGCCCTCGGGGCTGTGGAATGCATTTACTTTAAATATATAATCAATTATGAAAGAAAAAATTTGTAGTAATGTTTCAGACTCCGGAGGAGATGTCATCTACATTGAATGGCTATATAATGCCAACAGAACGACTAGGAATGGAATATAAGCCAACTCCAGGCATCAAACTTCCTGAATCTGCAGACTGGCGTGAGAAAGGTTATGTAACAAAAGTCAAGAATCAAAGACAGTATGGAAGTTGCTGGGCCTATTCTGCTACTTGCGCTTTGGAAGGTCAACTCTACCGTGCAACAGGCAAGCTGGTGTCCTTGAGTGAGCAGGAGCTCGTGGATTGTTCAATTGATGAAGGCAACGCGGGATGCAGTGGAGGATTAATTGTTCCATCTTATGAATATATCATGGAGAATGGAGACATTCACAGTGAAGAATCTTACCTTTACAAAGAAAAAGTAATTGACTTTTAAGAATAATTTCAAGTATTACTCTTGGTAACTTGTGTTTATTTCCGATGGCACTTGCAAATACTCAAGAAAAGGAATTACAGCAAAAGTCAAATCCTACGTTAATAATCCTGAAAGAAAAAAATCAATTTTGCAAGAGGCGATGGCTACTCAGGAGCCAATCTCTGCGGGAGTGTATTCTACTCACATTGGTTTCCTACGAAGGTGGTATATATGATGAATATCTCTGCATGATATATCATTTACCCATTGTGTACTGGCAGTTGGCTATGGAACTGAAAATAGCCAAGATTACTGGCTTCTCAAAAACAGGTATAGTAAATCTTTTTAAAATCTCATCTAATTTGTTAATATTATATTTGCTTGCAGTTGGGGAAAGTCCTGGGGAGAAGATGGTTACATCAGGATGTCCAGAAATAAGAACAACCAATGTGGAATTTTCGACATGACTATTTACCCGATTGTATGAATATTAAAAGGGTTTAATTAACTTTGTGTTTCAAATGAATATTTTATCATTTCTCAAACACTCTTTGAAATTACATAACTCTTTATTTGAATTAAATTAATATTTCCAATAATAAAATCAGAAAAGGCATATCCTGACCACATTCACATGAACTTTTAGATGGTAGAGTGCCTTCTAAAAGTTCATGTGAACCTGGTCAGGATATGCCTTTTTTTTATATTTTAATACCAAAGGCTTGACCTTAGAAGTTCGTTTTGTGTGTGTGTGTGGGTGTGTGTGAAAAAATAAACACTCGTGGTTAAATTGAATCAATTATTTGAATGATCGTTTCAATGTAATTTACAGAATTGACTTAAAATGCGCGTTTATTCTGTTTGGAATGGGTTCAAAAGATTTTCCAAATAGCACCTTTTTACCTTTAGTTTGAGGAATAAATAATTGAAAGACTAATTAAAGAAATATTATTGATGCTCAACCACAGACATGCTATTTTTTTGCCAAAAAAGGCAATCAAATTGAGTCATTTAGGTGTGGATGCATTAAGATGATAAAAAACCCAACATTGTTCAACATAATATTTTCGCTTGATTTTTCCATTAAATGTTTTGTGCAAAATAGTACGTAAAACAATAAATGTTTTCCCAGATGGCACAACTTTTTGTGTTTTACAAGGTTGCCCAAAAGTTCGTGAACACTTGCGAAAAAATTGAAATACCGATATTATTCGCCGTTGTGTATAATGCCTTTATATTATGTATAAAGTAATTGTTATACGAGGGCCATCCAATAAATAAGTTTCCCTATTTTTTTTCTGCGAACGAAACGTTGTAAAAATTAGTTAGTAGTGCAAGAAATGGTCACTAGGATGCGTTGGAAGTGTGTGACCTTCAAAATCACGCTACTCGTACGCGAAAGTTTGCAGCGCTTCAGTTTCCATGGAGCTACCACTGGTGAACGTGTCCACTTGCGAACTCCGTTCTGTAATTCGTATTTTCACGGCGAAAAATGAAACTGCGGTCAATATTCATCGCAATTTAGTGTCAGTGTATGGTAAGGGATGTATGAGCATCCAAATGGTTCGCCGATGGCGTTCATGGTTCTTGGAAGGACGGCAAAATGTGCATGATGACGAGCGAAGCGGCAGGCCCGTTACTGCTACGGACAATGCAGCCGTTGCTGCTGTTCGGAATGTGGTTGAAGCAGATCGCCGCGTCACCATTGACGAATAATGATTTGACTGCCTCCTGGAATCGAAATTGGACGCTCTTCGATTGGAACAATCATGTCAGATGTTTTGAATTTTCGCAAAGTCTGCGCAAGATGAGTCCCGCGTTTGCTCTCGGAAAATCACAAGCAACAACGGATGGAGGCAGCCTGAGCTTTCCTGGAAATGCATCGAAGAGATGGAGATCAACTGTTTTTCCGTATTGTTACTGGAGATGAAAGCTGGGTGCATCATTCAACTCCAGAAACACAAAGCATGGTGTGGAAGAAGCCTGAGGAAAGTGCACCAAAAAGGCGAAGGTCACAATCTCTGCAGGCAAAGTTATAGCTATCGTCTTTTGGGACTGTAAGGGTGTTTATTTGGTTGACTACCTGCCCCTAAACACTACGGTTAACGCTGCGAGGTACTGCAAAGTCCTCACTAAACTCAGAGCTGCAATAAAACGGAAACGTCCTGGACTTTTGTCTCGGAAAGTGATACTCGTCTATGACAATGTGCGCCCTCACGCAGCTCGAACCACCCAAACGTTGCTGGAAAACTTCAAATGGGAATTTTTCACACATCCACCTTATTCTCCGGATCTTGCCCCAAGCGATTCCATCTTTTTCCAGCACTCAAGTTGCACCTTGGAGGCAAGCACTTTGCGAATGATGACGAAGTGCAGGCGGAAGCGAACCACTGGCTACGAAGACAGGACACGGCTTGGTATAACAGTGGTATCAAAAAATTGCTACAACAGTACCAAAAATGTTTGGACAGAAATGGTGATTATGTAGAGAAGTAGTCTATGAGTTGTTTGATGAAAATAAAATAACTGCATAATTGTAAATAATGTTGTTTATTTGTTAAAAAATAGGTAAACTTATTTATTGGATGGCCCTCGTATTATGTATTCGCCAAGTAATAAGAAAAACGTTTAAAAAACATGAACCTTTTGGACAACTTTGTAAAACAAATATGCGTTCTTCTAAAACAATTTTAAATTCCTATAGAATCGCTATTGAAAATAACGTTCCTATAAGAATGTTAAAGTCATTGTTTATATATTTGTAATGAAGCTTTTTTTAGACGTAGTTTATTGCTTTTTCCATTCTGAATTTGTTTCTAAGTTGTTAGGTCACACATGAATAGAATAGTTTCACTTCATGTCATAATATTAAATATGACATATTCAAAATATTATATGTGACATATATTTGAGATTAAAATTATATTCTTACCAGTCAAGGATCAAGGAGATTGTGAAAGTTTCTGGGCTGTGGGATGCATTTGCTTGAAATATATAATCAATAATGAAAAAAATAGATTTGTTGTATTGTTTCAGACTCCGGAGGAGATGTCATCTACAATGAATGGCTATATAATGCCAACAGAACGACTAGGATTGGAATATAAGCCAACTCCAGGCATCAAACTTCCTGAATCTGTAGACTGGCGTGAGAAAGGTTATGTAACAAAAGTCAAGAATCAAAGACAGTGTGGAAGTTGCTGGGCCTATTCTGCTACTGGGGCTTTGGAAGGTCAACTCTACCGTGCAACAGGCAAGCTGGTGTCCTTGAGTGAGCAGGAGCTCGTGGATTGCTCAATTGATGAAGGCAACATAGGATGCAGTGGAGGATTAATTGTTCCATCTTATGAATATATCATGAAGAATGGAGACATTCACAGTGAAGAATCTTACCCTTACAAAGGAAAAGTAATTGGCTTAAAGAATAATTTCAAGTATTAGTTTTGGTAACGTGTGTTTATTTCAGAATGGCACTTGCAAATACTCAAGAGAAGGAATTACAGCTAAAGTCAAATCCTACATTAATTTACCTAAAGGAAATGAATCGATTTTGCAAGAGGCCGTGACTACTCAGGGGCCAATCTCTGTAGGAGTATATTCTACTCACATTGGCTTCCTCTAAAGGTGGAATATATGATGAAATCTCTGCATGATATATCATTTTACCCATAGTGTACCCATGGCTATGGATCTGAAAATGGCCAAGATAACTGGCTTCTCAAAAACAGATATAGTAAATCTTTTTAAAATCTCATCTAATTTGTTAATATTATATTTGCTTGCAGTTGGGAAAAGTCCTGGGGAGAAGATGGTTACATCAGGATGTCCAGAAATAAGAACAACCAATGTGGAATTGTCGACATGACTATTTACCAGATTGTATAAACATTAAAAGGGTTTAATTAACTTTGTATGTCAAATTATTATTTTATTCATTTATCAAACATTCTCTATAATTACCCAACTTTATTTGAATTAAATTAATATTTATAATAATAAAATCAAAAAAGGCATATCCTGACCACATTCACATGAACTTTTAGATGGTAGAGTGCCATCTAAAAGTTCATGTGAACCTGGTCAGGATATGCCTTTTTTTGATTTTAATACCAAAGGCTTGACTTTAGAAGTTCGTTTTTGTGTGTGTGTGTGAAAAAAATAAACAATCGTGGTTAAATTGAATCAATTATTTGAATGATGGTTTCAATGAAATTTACAGAATTACCTCAAAATGCGCGTTTATTCTGTTTGGAGTGAATTCAAAAGATTTTCCAAATAGCACCTTTTTACCTTTAGTTTGAGGAATAAATAATTGAAAGACTAATTAAAGAAATATTATTGATGCTAAACCACAGACATGCTATTTTTTGCCAAAAAAAGGCAATCAAATTGAGTCATTTTGGTGGGGATGCATTAAGATAATACAAAACCCAACATTGTTCAACATAATATTTTCGCTTGATTTTTCCATTAAATGTTTTGAAACATACCAAATAGAATCGTAAAGATATAGGCTGCCTGGCCGGCATTCATAATTCTTGAAAATAAGGATACTTCAGCCAGTAAATCTTTTTATTACCTCGACGTTTCGACAAAAATCTTTTGTCCTCGTCAGGAGCAAACAAAATTAAAACATTTAGCAAGGCTATAAAAAAAAAGCATCTCCTTATCGTGCAACTGAAAGTTGCTGATGGCTTGCGCCATCTATCGGAATAAATATCAAGTATTATCGTTGATTTTTAATTATTCCATAATTGGCCAAATACCCATTCTTGATTAATCAAAAAAAGCTAACCACGGACGCGTTTCGGGCACGGGTACGGTAACCCGGGTACAATATCACATTTGTACTATTTTTTCACATTTAGCAAGGCGTTAAAAATTATTCTATGATTATATGTAAGAATGATTTTTAACTCCTTGCAAAATGTTTTAATTTTTGTTTGCTCCTAATGAGAATAAAAGATTTACTGGCCAAAGTATCTTTATTTTCAAGAAATACCAAATAATGCGTACAACAATAAATGTTTTCCCAGTTGTCACCACTTTTTGTATTTTATAAGATTGTCCCAAAAGTTTGTAAACACTTGCAAAAAATTGAAATACCAATGTTATTCGCCATTATGTATAATGTATTTGTATTATGTATAAAGTAATTGTTACATTATGTATTCACCGTAATAATAATATTCGCCAAGTAATAAGAAAAACGTTTTAAGAAAAACATGAACGTTTGGGACAACTTTGAAAAACAAATCTACATTCTTCTAAAACAAGTTTGCATTCCTATAGGATCGCTATTGAAAATAACTTTCCTATAAGAATGTTAAAGTCATTGTTTATATCTTTGTGATGAAGCTTTTTTTTAGACAAAGTTTCTTGCATTTCCCAATCTGAAATTTGTTTCTAAGTTATTAGGTCACACATAAATAGTTTGATTTCATGTCATATTTGATTTAAAGATGTTTGGAGCATTTTGAGATAAGAAAAGATGCCAGTTCAATGTACATAAATCATATTATGATGAGCCAGGCCCTCCCATTAATTTTTTCATTGCAGTAAGGGCAGTATAAATTGTTTAATTTTTAAAAGAATCATACACGTCTATAATAGTTTCGAATTTACATAAATCATATTGTCGCGTTGATAAATAGACGGGAGGAAAGGTAAACACAAACAAACTTTATTCTCTGTAACAACGGTCTAAAATTGTAGCTATGTAAATTTATATAGAAATGACAAAATTCAAGCCAAATATGTAAATATAATGAAATATTATGATACATTAGCGCGCCATCTGTTATGAAAATTCGAAACTATTATAGACGCGTATGTTTCTTTTTAAAATAAAACAATTTCTACTGCCTTTACTGCAATGGAAAAAATAAACTGGTGAAACTGCTGGAAGGTTCACCACTGATAAGCCAGGCCCTCCCATTAATTTTTCCATTACAGTAAGGACAGTAGAAATTGTTTTATTTTATATAAAAAGAATAATACGCGTCTATAATAGTTTCGAATTTTCATTATGAAATATAAAACTTGATATTATATAAATAAATATACTACTCTACAATATTAATTATTTTTCTTCTATAAAGATGTATGGAACAATTAAGAAAATTCCTTTTTCTTATCCAAATCTTCATGGAGAATAGTTATAATTATTTCTACTTTGATATTAAACTTTCTCATCGTTATTTTTTCAAAACACAAATCGATTAAATGCTGTAAATTCACACCCTTTTAATTATTTCATATGTATTAAAATTACAAATATATTTTCACAATGAGTATCTTAAAAAAAAAAAGATACTCATTGTAAGAATATATTTGTAATTTTAATACTTTTTTCACAATTTTATCATGAATATAGATTTATATTTCATATGTCTTAGATTAATTTAGTTTAGGGTATTCTTATCAGCTTATATAGTGTATCTCTTATGACCCTACATATTTGTGCCAGAATAAAACAGTGGATATACAAGTATGTGGGTATTTAAAGCCAGAAATATATAAAGAGAAAAGAAGTAACGGCCGTTGGAAGAAAGCCTTGTTGTTGACGCCCTCGTGGCCAGAAAGTCCCGGATGCCGCCCGCGCATGCGTAGTGAGGTGTTCTCTCAGCCCGCGGTTGCCGAGGCCGTCACACTACTGCCCGTATGTGTAGTGAAGCTGTGTCCCAGTTCGCGCTCGCTGAAGCAAAGTGTGGTCGCTACAAGTATTTAAACAAAAGATATTATAAGAAATTTCAACTATTTTTTGACACGTATGATTTTTTTTCTTATTTTTTAAATAAATAAACTTTCTACTGCCCTTACTGCAATGATAAAATAATGGGAGGGCCTGGCTTATCAGTGCAGTAAGGGCAGTAGAAATTTGATTTATTTTTTTTTAAAGAAAAAGAATCATATGCGTCAAAAATTGTTTGAATTTCTTATAACAGATTGCACGATAATGCATCATATAAAATATATTATACTTATTTCAACAACAACAACAAAAGCCTTTATTTAGGGCATTCCGCCCCATATAGGATTCGCCGTATTTACACATCAACAAGAGGAGAGGGAAGAGGAAACATTTACAACAAAATGAAGTTTGTCTCACAATCAGTTGCCTATTTACAGATAGGTCATCCTCCAGTATCCTTTGCCCTGCATTCTTTCTCATGCGCCCAGCTTCTGTGCAGAACTTAAAGTATCTAACAATCAGTAATTCATCATCCAGAGCTGAAGAGAGAAATTGACATATGCGATGGTATCTAAATTGACCAAAGTTAGGGCTTGGGAAAATTTCAGTACGTTTTTCTGTTAAGAGAGGGCATTGGAAGAAATAGTGAACCAAATTATCATCCATGAGATCCTTACAAAGTAAACAGTTCCGGCCATTTTCTTTCCAGAAGTCTTTTCTTTCTTCCCTGAAAAATTGCCATAAAACTCTATGTTGTGCAACTAGTCTTTTGTTGGGAAGCGAGATATTTAATCGTAGGTACTCCTCTGTCATGAATGATTTACTCAAAAATTTGTAGTGAGCAAAGTGGGTTGAATCAATGATTTTCATCTGATCGTTTTGAATTAGTTGGTCTGTGGTGGTTCTAATTATGCCTGGCAGTTCTTTATGTATGGCTAAGTAGTCTTCGCAGCCCTTAAGAAAGGAATATCCCTTAGAGTCTAAAATTTTTATTAAATTTTGAGTAAAACTGTTTTCTATTTCCTTTTTCGCGGTGACTTTCCAGAGATAGTTTAAGCAAGCATGTGGTAATCTGCTCGACTCCATTTTTAAGATCCTGACCCAAAACTTTAATGTGAGTTTTACAGCATTAAGTTCAGTTGATATTCTTCCACATTCTCTTCTGAGGATATATCCTGGTGTGAAGTTTGGTAAGTCTAAGAGACGACGAAGAAATGCATCTTGGATATTATTGACTGTCTTCAGCTGGTTAATTGCCCACATTGGTGCCGCATATAGTAAAGTAGGAAGAACAATAGTGTCAAGAAGTTTCTTCGCTGAGGTAAAGGACTTTTTTCGCGCCTTTGTAAGGATTATCCAAAGTGCATTAGTTGCATTCAGTGCTTTGTTTCTAAAGTATTGGGAAACATATTGGGTCGAAATTTTTGTAGTCAGAGGGTAACCCAGATATGTATACTTAGCTACTATTGTCAGGGGTTGCTGACCCCAAAACCATATCTCGGAAAGGCTGTCCTTCCACCGTTTCTAAACACCATTATTTTAGATTTATTTTGGTTTAACGTTAGGCAGTTCTCTTCTAAGTACTTTTTAAGTAAGTTAATCTTCAGTTGCAAATTTACTTCCGATTCTCCTAGGATCACTATGTCGTCTGCATACAGTAAAAGGTGTATAGTTCCATAATTCTCAAGATTTATGCCTGGCAATTCTGCTTCATCGAACAAGGTTACCAGATCGTTTAGGAAGAGAATGAATAAATAAGGTGACAACGGCTCCCCCTGCAATACTCCCGCTTGTATTTTGATAGCCTCCGTGAAGGAACCCCGCCATCTGACTGTTGCCGTCATTTGGGTATAATAGTTCTTAATTAGTTTAATAAATCGACAGCTCAGACCATTTAATGCCAATTTTTTCCAAAGTAGATGGTGCGGCACAGTATCAAAGGCCTTCCTTTGGTCAATGAAGAAGGCATATAACTTCCCCCTTCTACGGCTAAGGGTCATTTGAATTAATGATACGAGCGTGAAAATGTGGTCTTGACAAAAGTAGCCTTTTCTAAAACCAGCCTGATTTTCAGACAGAATTGACTTTCTCTCCATCCAATCACTCAATCTTGTCTTCAAGATAGATGTAAATAATTTCGATAGGTTATAGAAATCAGAGATATTCCTCTGTAATTTGACGGGTTGTCCGGATCTCCATTTTTAAATATTGGGTGGATTATCGTTTTTCTCCATTGTTGAGGAACTTGGGATGTCCCTAAGATTTTATTAAATAAGTTCCTGAGATAAATTGTATGTTCTTCTAATAAATATTTAATCGCTTCGTTGGGAATTTCATCAAGTCCTGTAGCCTTATTTTTACCCAATTTGGAAATTTCCGTGGTGACCTCAGTTAGAGATATTTCACAATCTAATTCGGCGTCAATGTCCAATATCTCAAGTGGTAGCTGTACAACTTTTGTTGGATTTGAACAAAGTAATTCCCGATAGAAGACCTGCCAGTCTGCAATAGAAATTTCACCTTGTAGGTTATTCCTATATTTAAGTGAATTAATAGTCTTCCAAAATTGGGAAGAATCTTTTACATTACTGAGGATAACTTGAATTTTGTCAGTATATTCTCTTTTTTTGAGATTTAGGATAGCTGAATATTTCTTCTTACTCGACAATTATGCAATTTTATCGGCCGAGATATTATGTTTTACGTATAATTTAAGATTTTGTTTCATTTCCTTTTTAGCCAAATAACAGTCTTTGTAAAACCATGGCTTAGATTTATATTTTTTGTTTTTGCCTCCATCCGCGTCCCCGAGCGTAACATTGCTGTTTGAATTAAACCAGTAAAATCATCAGCCTGGATATCAATTGTGGAGTCAGCTAGATGTTCGGGAGTTAATTCTTTTAAAGTTTCTATATATGTTGGGATTTTATCTACTGACCAGAAAAATTTAATCTTAGCACTAGGCTCCATGTAACAATTTTCAGTTTTATTATTTGGGCCGATAAACTTTAATATTATTGGTAAGTGATCCGAATATGGCATACAACCAATTTCAAAATCTGCTATGTGTTCAAGCACCGCAGGTGAGACAATCGCCAGAACTATCACAGAAGAGCCTCTTCCGGAGATGAATGTAAATTTACCACTTTTATCATTAATGGATCTACCATTTATTATGGTTAAATAATTTTTGTCAAGAAAGTCAATAAGTATTTCCGCTTTGGCAGATTTTGTTAGATCACAAGAATTTTGGGTAGTTGAAATAAGGTTTGAAGTATCTATCAAATTATGGTAACCCCCCAGATTGCCAATACGGACATTCAGGTCGCCGACCAGTATTATTTCAAGCCCGTTATACAGGGTGATCCAAAAGTCCCGCACAACTTTAAAAATTAATAACTCTGCGAATATTTGAGCTAGAGCAATGCGGTAAACACCATTGTGTTCAGGATGCAATGGGATTTTTTATGGCAAATAATGAAAAATTCGAAATTGATTTTAGTTACAACTTTATTCGCCAGATGGCGCTCTACCAGAATCAGAGATTCAGCGGCCAAATTGTTTGATAAATTGAAAAATATAACTGATCGACACGTATTTTTCCTTTTTGAATACCAGGAAAGAACCCTAATAATATCAAATAACAAATTAATAAAACACCACTTCGCCAAAAGTATGAAGAATTGGTTAACGATTTTCAAATACAATCAGAGATATGTAAAATAGGTAAATGCAAATTAAAACATGTAGCAAAAATATTTATATTTTATATGGAGTTTTGTGAAATAGATTGAATGTTTGAAAAACACTGCTGATATCAATACACGAATTTTTGAAATGTTAATATAGTACCAAAAATTATGATGGCACTTCTAATAGGATTTCTTGCTATAAGAAATGTGTAGTTTCTTGACTGATTGGCGACACTTGACTATTTAACTGGCTATTTGTCATGATCCAACAAATTAAATATAGAGGGAAGTGACAAAATATATTTGTCGTACTTTATTCCAAATATCCTATGGGCTTGTCAAATGTTATCATTGTTTATTATACTGAACACAATTTTAAAAAATGTGTCCCCTCAAATAAAAATAATTTTTAAATCGACCTTTTGTGTTAAAAAACGTGGTAGTAAAATCATTTTGTATTATTTTTTTTTCACAAAATTTCTAAAGTTATTGGTGTACAGAAAATATTCCTTATGCTATTTCTTCTAATGAGCGAAAAGCGAAAACTAAACATAAGAGGAAAAATTGTGTGTACCAGTGTTATTCGAGAAGTTATAACACTCTGGTTTGCACGACATAATATGTGAGCAAATGACAAACAAAATATTACTGTTCACGAAAAGAAGAGTCAAGATGTGAGGACAGCATTTATTATCCCCATATCCCAACACAAAGAGCTGCAAAATATTGGTAGATAATATAATACATGGCGGCTTATATAACACATGAGGTAACTGCCTTCTCTCTTGTATTAGGTCACAATCCTTGCTCAATGTGGCACCCTTCATTCTCAATCACCGCCTGCAGACGATAAATGACAGAATGGACAGCATTAAATAACATATCTGTTGAAATTGATAAAACGTGCCATCTGATAGAAGCCTTCAACATGGCCAATGTGGTAGGCCACACGTGGTAAACACACGATTTAATGTACCCCCATAAACTAAAATCGCAAGGCGTCAAGTCTGGTGATCTTGGAGGCCACTGGTATATAATGTGGCGACTTATCACACGATTTTCACCGAACGTATCCTTCAGCAATTGTTTGGCACCTCGGGAGATATGAGGAGGTCCTCCATCTTTCATGAATGTTATTTCGCTTAGTGCTTTTGCCTTGCAATATGGGAAATACCTTTTCTCTCAAAAGTTGAACATAACGTTCACCAGTTACAAAAACGGTTTTAAAAGTTCTTTCATTGATTTTTCAAAGAAAAATGGCCCAATAATAAAAGAATGAACCCACACAAAACTGTAACTCTAGGCTGGTAAAGTGGCATTTCTGTATAAACCCTAGGGTTTTCTGTTGCCAAAATGCGGCTGTTTTGAAGGTTAAATTCTCCGTTTAGAGAAAGGTGAGCATCATCTGTCCACAGAACATTCGACAGCCAGTTTTCATCAATATCAATTTGCCGGAAAACCCATGCAGCGAATTCTTGACGCATCTCAAAATCGCCAACTTTCAGCTCGTGAAATCTTTGAATTTTGTATGGGTACACACAATAGAGACATTAAGTGAAGCGTCTTCGGATATCACAATCATACTCGGCGAATTTAACGCCAAAAGTTCAATTTGGGGATCACCTGTCCAGGATAACAAAAGTCAGCAGGTTGAGGACATGCTAACCGACCTTACACCGTTAAATAACGGAGAGAGCACCTACCTATCTAAGTCCACAGGCACAGAATCCGCAATAGACATCACAGCGATAAATTACAACATCGCACCCACAACACAATGGGAAATCCTGAGAGGTGCAATCAGTGACCACAGAAATTGAGAATGTCCATTAGAATAAAAGAACATGGAACTTTAGGAAAGCCGACTTGAAAAAAATTCACAGAAAAGCTTGAAGAACTGTGCAACGAAAAATTGTATTACAGAACGCTTGACAAAAACTTGGAAAAATTCTCTTCGAACATATCAAAAGCTGCAAAAGCATCGATACCTAGAAGTAGACGTATAGACCTGTGGATACCTTACTGGAAGGACCACAACATCGAGGCAATGATTTCAGAGAGAGAGACAATATCAATGAACTTCTTAAAAAAATAAAACAGAAGAAAACAGAAAGGAACTCATTGAAATTAGTCACAAAATAGAACAAAAAATTTGGATATGCAAACAAGAAAAATGGCAGAATTCTGCGAAAAAATGGATCCAAGAAAGGACAGCCAACACTGGAATATGATTAGAGTGTTAGAGAACAATCAAAACCAACACCACAATCCTCCAATACTCTAACCGATATGAATAGAACAGCGAGAACGAGAACAAACAGATGGCTGAAATAATTGCTGAATATCTTTCAAGCACTTCCATACTCAACTATACGAATGAAGACAGGACTCTAAAAATAATATAAACCAGTTAGTTAAACAAGCAAGAAACTTCCATCAACAAGATATTTTATCGAGAGACTTCACACTGAATGAG
This sequence comes from Cordylochernes scorpioides, assembly GCA_030710605.1. Lineage (NCBI taxonomy): Eukaryota > Metazoa > Arthropoda > Arachnida > Pseudoscorpiones > Chernetidae > Cordylochernes > Cordylochernes scorpioides. Next base: position 87,775,895 of record CP092865.1, read on the forward strand.
CTAAACTTATCAATAAAAAAATCCAAGAGGTCACCAAGAGATAATCTAATCTTTGGTCAAATGATTAAACACTTTGAAGACAAAGCTAATAAACAACTCCTACGAATACTGAACATTTCATGGCAAACTGGTAAACTACCAAAGAATTGGAAGATATCAATTATAGTGCCAATACTGAAGCCAAACAAAGATGCCAAGGAATACAAGAACTATCGGCCAATTGCTCTGACCAGCATACTTTGTAAAATACCAGAACGAATTATCCACTCTAGGCTCATAGTCTGACTCACTAACAATAATAAAATAAACCTCTACCAAACTGACTATAGATCCCAGCACTGTACGACTGATCAACTGTTCTACTTCTGTCAATCAATAATAGATTCTTTCCAGGAAAAACCGCCAAAGAAGACAACGGCCGTATTCCTGGATATGACCTCAGCTTTTGATCGAGTGTGGAGGGAGAAATTAAGTGAAAAGCTGCACAACATCGGAGTAAGAGGAAAAACCCTAATATGGATTGCAGACTTCTTAAGGGTAAAGAAGGTTAAAGGTTCGGGTCAATGGAGAATTTTCCAAGGAAGGAAGAACATGGACTGGTGTAACTCAGGGATCTGTGCTCAGTCCTCTACTCTATCTGCTATATATTAACGACATCCATCCTTACCTCACTGAAGACACAAAGGTTGCCTGTAATGCAGATGATATAGCCATATGGCACACAAGTAGCAGCATAGAAAAATCGTAAAAAATACTGAACACATCAATGAGAGGACTGGAGAAGTGGGCAATGGAACTCCAAATGACCATAAACCCAATAAAACCAAACCTATGCGTCTTCTCCACTCGCAGGGAAAAAGGCATAAATATAACCACAAAATAAGCATAAACAAACAAATAATTGATAAAATTAGAAATCCATAATACCTAGGTGAGATACTGCAGTCCTGGATCTTTCAAGTTGGTCTCGAGGACCACGCCATCACCATCTCCTAAGCGGCGAAGTACGCTATCTACGTATTCATCGTAGATCGCAAAATGCGTGGTGACGCTGGAGACACACTGGCGATTCTCCACCAAATTCTTCAGCGCTGGCAGAGGCGCCATATTCATTGTACATAGTGTATATAATGCATATTATCTTTTTTTTAATAGTGCAGACTGTGCATGTATTGACAAGATGTCAACAAAATTATTTAAATTATTATTGATGAGGAATTGGAATTTTCAGAACACATAATTAGCACCTCAAATAGAGATATCAGAAAACTAAACATTCTGAGAAGGCTATGTGGAACAAATTGGGGAGCAAAACCCAGAATTCTCAGAACAACATATACCACCTTAATAAGGCCGATAATGGAATATGCAACACCGGTCTGGGCTCCCTCAAGCTCATCACTAAAAGTAAGACTAGACAGTGTTCAAGCAAAAGCGGCCAAAATAATCACTGGTGCTGTTTCATCCACCAACAATGAGAAAATTCAGAGAGAATGTGTTCTAGACCTACTCGCTCGAAAGCACAAGACAAAATAAAAACAACTTGGATCGGCACTTCGGAAACGAGGAACCAGAGGACGAGATCTCTCTGACCACTTGTGGTTTGGTAGATCCGCGCTTTTCTGAGAATGAGGTGAAACTGACGGCTTTCAAGTTCGGGAAAAGAAAATCTCCTGGTCCCGAAGGGATCGATAACACGGTCGTGAAAGCCCTGGTAAGGATGCACCCATCGCTTCTTTCCAGGTTATTCAATAGATGCCTGGACACTGGTACATTTCCTGAGGCATGGAAGGTTGCCGGAGTAGTGCTTCTCGAAAGGTCTGGTAGAAAGGGTAATTCTCCTAATGATTATCGCCCGCTTTCTTTACTAGTGTGTCTAGGTATGGTCCTGGATAGCCTACTAGCTCAGCGACTGAAGCATTGGCTAGAGAGTAATGAGCTCCTTTCCTCTTTCCAACATGGTTTTAGGGAAGGGAAGTCCACAACCACAGCTCTGAACGAGGTGTTAGAGGGGGTTGAGATGGGCTTAAATAAGGGTGCTTGGGTTCTTCTCGTGGCCCTGGACATTGATGGCGCGTTCAACTCCATCAGCTGGAACAAGCTGACGAAAATTTGATGGACATGGGTTGTCCTGATAATTTGTTGAGCTTGGTTCGTGACTCCCTGAGGGATAGACGGATTAGCCTCAGTTTTGGTGGGCGGAAGTTGGAAAGAAACTGTGCTAGGGGTTGCCCCCAGGGCTCTTGCTGCGGACCTATTCTGTGGAATATCCTGGTAAACACCGTTTTCCAGGAGGAACTCCCTGAGGGAGCCAGGCTAGTTCTCTATGCTGACGACCAGTTCCTCATCATTGAGGCTGCTTCGAGAGCGAAGGCTGAGAAGTGTGTTGAAACTTCTCTCCAAATTCTCTCGATCTGGGCCCATGACTCTGGCCTTAAGTTCAATGTCTCCAAAACTAAAGCCCTCAGCTTTAAGCCCAGGGACATAAGACCTAAAAGGAAAGGGATCAAATGGGAACACAAGCCGGCTATCCGGATGGAAGGACGGAGGGTAGCGTTGGTCAATAGGATGACCATCCTGGGGGTGGTCATTGATGACAAGATGGGTTGGCAATACTAGGCGGAGGAGATGGTGGCGAGAGGCAAGAGGCGTTGTGCAGGCCTGTCCTGGTTGGCTCTCAACAGGGGGGGGGGGGAGGAGGGTACTATTTTTAGGAACCTCTGCCTCTCCTGTTTCGAGCCAATCTTGCTATATGCTTCCGGGGCTTGGTGGCGCCGAAACCGGGATCAGAAGGTGGCAACAACTGTAGAGAGAGTGCAGAGGACAGCGGCACTCAGAATCACAGGGGGATATCGCACTACCAGCAGTGAGGCATTTTTGGTCCTCGCTGGGCTTATTCCCCTGGGATTGAAACTAGTGGAGGAGACCATCAGACAGAAGATCTGGGAGAACAGGGAAGATGCCCTGGGACTTGAAGCGGGGGCCCTGGAATCGAAGAGGGACCCAAGGAAGCCTCCGCAGTGGTTGCCAAATTGGATTTGGAGTCCTGGAGGGCCGACAGGGATTGACACGGAGGTTTTTACTTATGGGAGTGAGTCTGGAACTAATACTGGAGCTGGGGTAGTGATATTCACTAATGGAGAGCTGATCTTCCAAGAAAGTTTAACACTCAGAGTGGACGAATTGGTCTTTTCAGCCGAGCTGGTTGCGATCAGGGTAGCCCTCAGAGTGTGTGCCGAGAAGAACTTCAGCCCGGACCGCCTCTATTCAGATTGTATGTCGGCCCTCGTCGCCATCAATCTGGAGAAAGGGCAACTCGCGCATCAAATAATCCAGGAGCTGGAGATGATGACGCGGGCTCCGGAGCTCCCTTGGTTTAGGAGACACAGCCTAATCGATGGTAATGAGTTCGCAGACAGGATCGCTAAGGCAGGATGCTTTAGAGGTAGATCACTGAGGACCCCAGTGACCAAGAAAGAAGTTTATAGGAGGATCAGGGGGCACGTCCAGGACTTATGGTTGGACAGATGGAGGAACAGTGTGAAGGGAGAGAGGTATTCAATGGGGTAACAACACCCAAGTACCTCTGTAAGGTAATGTCCCACAAACTCATTAGGGTAGTTCGGAACATGGGCTCTTCCCCAAGTCTCCACAGATTTGAAATTAAGAGAAACCCTGATTGCGTCTATGGAGAAAGGGATGTGAATGCACGCCACTACATCTTGGATTGTCCAAGGGTAGTGGGTGTGCAGGAAGAGAGAAGGAGGGCGAGGGGCGCGATCGAAAGTAAGCTGCTGAGAAATCACAGCAAACTTCTTGAGAAAGCCCACGACGAGGCAGCTGAGCTTTTCCTCAGCTGTGAGTGAACAGAGTCCACCGGTGGCCGCCTCCCCGCGGTCCCTGCTGGACACAGTAGATAGTTTCCTATTTTGCTGTTACTAAAGGCCACCGGTATAGAAATCCTTCCAGACACGTTGTCTGGGAGGTGGTGTTTCCAGGTACAATGTCCAAGCACTAGCTTGGATACCGTTACTTGGCTTATGAGTTGAACAGAATAGCAGCGAAGGGCATGCTTCGCATGCCGGCTTGTGGACCGAAAGGTCTGGGTGGCCATCTGCTTCTAGGGTATACCAACTGTGCTTAGGTGGGATCCTCCAGTTCTTGTTTATTTTAGCTATTGTTTCTATTTCTTTAAAAGTAAGTTTATTTTTCTGTAGCAAGGGTTATTTTGTGCCTTTTTCGCTAGCGCATCAGCAGCTTCATTGCCTTCAATGCTAACATGTAAGGGTATCCATTGAAGGTGAATTTTTGAGAGTTTTTGGAGATAACCAATTATGTTCCTGCTTACTTTGTCTCTAAGTTCCCCTGTGTGACTCAAGTGTTGTATGGCACTTCTACTATCAGTAAGAATCCATATATCGTGATGTTTAATGTTTCTGATAGATTTTAAGACTTCATAGATGGCTATAAGTTCTGATCTGAAGACTGAGCAAAATTCTGGGTTTCTTCTGTTTATTTTCTCATTGCCATTTGTGGTTTTAATGAGAGAGCCACTGCCAGTGTGTCCCAACTCGTCTCTGCTACCATCGGTATAGATAGTTATTGCATTTTTAGGAATTTTATTAATTATTTCTAATGATAATTGTTTTAAGTATTCTGGATTTTGGTATTGTCTGTTGGTGGGTTCATTTAAAGTGGCATTAAAAATAACATTTTGTTAGTGGTTCGCATGGAGATATTTTTTCAGCTAAATAATATTTTTCCACTTTATATTTTAAAAATCCATTTCTTTTGGCCAGGTGGAGAGGGCCTTCTTTTTTGAGTCTTATATTGGGTTCCCAATTAAGTATGTAATTGAAAGTTCTGTGTTTGTTTTCATAACTCTTGATTTTGTTTATATATTTTGGCAGATTGTAGCTTATTCTATCCTTTAAGGGCATAATGTCTGCCTCGTAAAGTACAATATTATTAGGGCAGGTTTTTCGAAGACTTGCAATAATTCTAGCTGCATTTAGTTGTATCCTTTCCAGTGTTTTTAGATTTGTTTCAGATGCTGTACCATAGATTTGATATCCATATTCCAAGATAGGTCTCATTAGAGATGTGTAATTTAATTTTAGTATTGTTGCTTCAGCTCCCCACTCTTCCTGAAATATATATCAAGATTTTTAGTCGGTCTCTTCCTTTTCTAACAACTCCTTCAATATGCTTACTGGAGTTAATTTCTGGATCCAGGGTGTAGCCGAGATATTTAGGATGTTTATTATATTGCAATTGTTGTTCTTTCAGAATAATATTTGGTCTTATTTTGTATAGTTTCTTATCGGTAGTAAAAAGACAGATTTCAGATTTTTGGGGGTTAAATTCTAATTTATGTTTATTAGCAAATTTTTCTAGGTGGAGAAGAGTCTTGTTCAAATCTCTTTCAGCTTTTTTGGAGTTAGTGTTGCTGCTCCATAGAATAATGTCATCAGCGAAAAGTCCAATATTGGGTTTATGTGAAATTCTTTCTTCTATGCCTGCAATAAATAGGGTGAAGAGAGTTGGGCTAAGGACTGTTCCTTGTGGTAATCCTTGGTACAATTTAAAGGTTTTAGATAGAGTGCCATTATATTTGATCCTGATTTATATATTTTTAAGAGAATCATTTATCCAAGTGATAGCTTTTCCATCAATTTTGAAATGTTTGTATAATTTTGTAATTAACTTGTTTTTCCATACCTTATCAAAAGCTTGTGTAAGGTCTAAAAAGCAGCTATGGTGTGGTTAGTAGGTTTTTTGTTTTGTGCATCTTTTACCTTTTGTGTGAAAAATAAGAGTTGGTCTATTGTCCCATGTCCTTTCCTAAATCCATATTGTTCTTCTGGTAAGAGATTTCTTGTGTCAGGGTGGTAGGTGAGTCGTCTGAGTATAATATTTTCCATTAATTTGCAGCAAATATTTGTTAGGGAGATAGGTCGGTATTTTTTGGGTCATCAGCAGATTTGTCAAGTTTTTTAATGGGAATTATTGTTGCATTTTTACAGTCTTGAGGCAATTTTCCAGTTTTCCAGGAGTTATTGAAAATATTAAGAAGTCTTTCTTTGCCAATTTTGCCCAAGTTTGATATCATTCGGCCATGGATTCCATCTGGCCCAGGAGTCTTGTTTAGGTCAGTGTTTTCTAATGCATAAGCTAGCTCTTTCATATTGATTTTTTTCATGGAAAATATTATGACAACAACAAAAACAACAAAAACCTTTATTAAGACACTATTGTCTTACAAGGGGATTCCCCTAAAAAGTTATATATGTACATGAGTGAGGAGGAAAAGCAATTTAGAGGGGAGGGGAAGCAATCAGCCGTTGTCTGTGGGGTTGAGCACTTCTTCTCTCATTTTATCAATCGCCTTGTAATATTTAAAAAAATTATAAACAAATGTTTTATCCAGCAGGAGAGTAGTGAAGATTTTATATACATGTTGTTCATTGTAGTGAGTTGGCCCCGAAATTTCGCGAATTTCCTGTCTCTTTTCATGTAGGAATGGGCAATGGAATAGATAGTGGACCAAATTGTCTTGGATGTCAACATTGCAGAAGTAGCAATTTAAAGGGTCGCTGCTCCAAAATCCCGTGATATCCTCGCGGAAAAGTAGCCATAGAGGAAAATATTATGAGTGCTGGTGTCATTGGCAGCAATTTTGTCATTAGTTGCTGGTGTACCATCTGTATTCTTTATCATATTTGTGTTTCAGTTTGTGGCTGGCCTCTGTCAATTTGTTTTGCCAAATGCCAAAGTTTTGTATTTGGGTTTCTTGGGTTCAGGTTTTCACAAGTTTGTTTCCATTTTTCCCTTTTCACATTTACGTATAATCTTTTTATTTTTGCAATCACAATGTTCAGTTCAGTTCTACAATTTGTTTGGTTTTGGGTGCACTTTTTGTAGTTCATTTCTTTTAGTTATAAGTGTTTGAATATTTTTGCCTGGTGTGTATAATTTGGAATCCATTTCTTAATATTACCTCTTGGTATTGAAACTTTGGCTGCTTTAATAATGGTATTTTCGAAAGATATCATATTAGCCTTTTTGAAGTTCCAGAATTTTTCTTAATTGAGCTAGTTTTGGTCTTGGTGCTAATTTTTATCAAATTAGGCAAATGATCACTTCCAAAACTTTTTAATATTTGCTATTTGCATTTGTGGAAAATGTCAGGATAGTAAAAACTTATATCAAGGGCTTGTGCAGTATTATAGCTTGTAGGAATGATGGGTAGGATTCCCATCATTTAAGCACATGAAGGCATTGTCGTCAAATATGTTTGATAGTATTTTGCCTCTTGGGTTTGGCGTAGAACATCCCCATATTTTATGTTTTGCATTAAGGTCACCTACAATAATAGTATTGTCTGTAAGAAATTGAGCCATTGTTCCATCGTCAATAAATGTATTGTTTGGAGGGTGATACATATTGTATATGTTGATGGCTTTGTTTTGATTGAGGTAGACTTTGATACCTTGGGCTTCGAGGTCTAATGTGTTTGTAATATTAACGGCTATGTCCTCATAGTACAAATTCTTGATTAAAAATTCTAGGCCACGCCCTTTAACAGCATATACAGATGGATCTTCAGACCTTACCCTGAGTAATGGAGGGGCCGGAATTAACATAATACTGCAAGATGGAACAAACATCAAAATCAAAGAAGGAGCAGGACAGATTTCGTCAAACTTCACTTGTGAACTGACAGCTATCTGGAAATCCCTTGATGTATGCCTTAACCAACCATCCCTGCATCAAGCAGAAGGAATTTTAATATACAGCGACTCCATATCCGCTCTAGAAGCAATTCAGAAGGGCAATAGTAAAATCACACAGAAAATGCACTCGTTACTTACCCAACTCGAACCATTGGAGAATAACTGCATTCTACATTGAATCCCTGCCCATGCTGGGATCGGGGGTAATGAAATGGCATTTGAATTGGCAAAGGAAGCCAGAAAGTTGAGCCAAAGGAAAGAACAAATGTCATTATTTGACGCTGATTCTTTGTCAAAATACAAGATAATTAAACAAAAAATAAGAAAAGATCAAAATGCGAAATATACTCTGAGAGAAAAATGACAAAAACTATAACGAGACTTAGAACAAAACACTATAAAGGAATGACAATACATCCAGATGGCACAAGAACCTATAGGGCATGCAACAATTGTCCTGGTGTGGAACTTACACCTACCCACATATTCTCATAGCCAGCAATGGCCGCAGCCTTGCAGAAATTTGACATAGACCCTGAGCAGCAGCTTTACACACCCAAGATAGTGGACATTGCTGCTGCTGTGATGGAGATGCATGGATATATCTGAGGCTCTTTATTGGACACGACAACAACAACGGCATTCCAGAGTAAAATAAATTATCAGAGATAAATACATATTTTTCAAATGAATTAAAATAAATATAATCGATGCTGAGTGAGAGTTGAATTAAAAATATTAGAAATTTATTATCTTCGGAAACAAACCGTATCTAAAATATCAATTTTCTTTTTGCTACATGTTTTAATTTGCATTTACCTATTTTACATATCTCTGATTGTATTTGAAAATCGTTAACCAATTCTTCATACTTTTGGCGAAGTGGTGTTTTATTAATTTGTTATTTGATATTATTAGGGTTCTTTCCTGGTATTCAAAAAGGAAAAATACGTGTCGATCAGTTATACTTTTCAATTTATCAAACAATTTGGCCGCTGAATCTCTGATTCTGGTAGAGCGCCATCTGGCGAATAAAATTGTAACTAAAATCAATTTCGAATTTTTAATTATTTGCCATAAAAAATCCCATTGCATCCTGAACACAATGGTGTTTACCGCATTGCTCTAGCGCAAATATTAGCGGAGTTATTAATTTTTAAAAAAGTGCGGGACTTTTGGATCACCCTGTATATCTTATTTTCCATCAAATGAAATAGTCGCCCAAGGTTTGTAGCATGTGTATCGTTTGGGGGTAGATATACGAATATTACACCGATCGCTGGTGAGTCATTGTCTAAACTTGGATTGAGTGTGACTGCAATCCAAGAGGTTTCGATTTCAACATTGTCAATTTGGGGCTGTAGTTTTTTATTTATGCCAAGAATTACACCTCCAGAGCTTCTCCCTTTATCTGTTGACTTTACAGCAGGTGATTGATACATTCCGAAGTTCGTCAGGTTCAAGTCGATATTGAAGTGGCACCAAGTTTCTGTAAGCGCGAACATCTCAAATTGTTTCAAATATTCAAACAGTGGGAAGAGAGAATTTATCCTAAAAAAGCCGTTTATATTCCAATACAAGAATCGTTCGTTTTTAGCTATGTCAACCATTGGTTTTATTTTTTCGATCTTAATTTTATTTTGTTTCAGATTTGTGCCCTTAAGTTGACTTTCTGTAATGGTATGAGTCTTGCAATGTGAAATATGAAGAGTTCCTGTGAGTTGAGTTTTGTTTCTAGATTGTGCATCTTCATTTGTATGTATTTTATTACCTGAATATTTACATCTATTTACGGAGATCCGCGGGTGTGCCTCTAGCTATATTGGTTCTCCTTTGGCATTCACCACCTGTCTCTCCACTACCATGTAGTTGATGCCGTTTAGGAGAAGTTTATTATCCCTCAATTACGATCTTATACCTTTCTTGTAAAGTTCCTTTCTCTTTTCTATCAAAAATTTTCTCTGCTCTCTAATCTGGGGGCTGTAATCCCTGCTTATAAAAATATTGAGTATTCGAAGTTTGGATGAGTTCTTTAGGAGACTTATTCTGGACTCGTGATCAGGAACTTCAATCAGAATAGGCGCCTTTGGTCCCCTGCCCAGGCGATGACATTCGGCAATTACCACATCAACAGTAATCTGCATATCTTCCGCCATTAACTTCTTGACCTTTTGTAGCAGCAATTCCCGACTGTCAGTCTCTGCTGATTCGATGCCATATATTATTAAATTGTTTTCTCGGGCTCGTCTCTCCAAAGCCTCCGCGCGTTCTTCCAGATTCCTTATTTTTAGGGTATTGTGAGAAATTTACCTCGTGTTAGTCGCCAGTGCATCTGTGCACGAAGCTATAGATGTTTCTATTCCAGTCATTCTTCGATCCCAATCCTCTATCTTCTGCTCAATATTAAGCAACCTTGCCTCCATTTTCTCTCCCAATCTATTCACTTCAGCCGAAAGGTTAATTATCAGTAGCTTTAAATCGTCCATTGGTGCCTGGTCCGGAGTTGAGTGAGGCATATTTGTCAATGTGGCCTGTCTTTTGGGCCCTGGATTTAGTTCTACACATCCAATTATCAGTAAGGCCGTGATCACTTTCTGCCAGTAAGCCATCGAACAGTCCATCAAAGTTACACCAGTTCTATCCTTGTAATATTTCATCTTATCGAGTTTGGTCTTAAAATCGGCAAATTTTACCGTAAGCTCTATTGGCTTTGTTATGCAAATCACCATGTATAAGACCTATACTTATTTCATTAATTTGAATGTACCATGCACTTTCACATAGTTTTAAGTTGAAATTAATTACATCTTTTTTTTTTTCATCATAAATGTTCACCATGAAAAATCTACTTCCCAATGAATAGCTGTAATGTTTGAAATAGTGTGTGTTAACCATAATGTCCAAATCTCTTTTTCAAGGTCATACATGGGTTGATTTTTATTATGAATACACGATATCATATAGTGCAATAATATGTATATTCATATATGTGTTATCAAAAAAGCGATTTTTAATACCTTTTACAAATTTGCCTTAAATCATGAAAACCAAATATAAAGATGGCACAAGAACCTATAGGACATGCAACAATTGTCCTGGTGTGGAACTAACACCTACTCACATATTCTCATGCCCAGCAATGGCCGCAGCCTTGCAGAAAATTGACTTAGACTCAGAGCAGCAGCTTTACACACCCAAGATAGTGGACATCGCTGCTGCTGTGATAGAGATGCATGGAGACATCTGAAGCTCTTTATTGGACACGACAACAACAACAATAACCGAATATAAAATAAATATTAGTTATATATTGAAAGGTTTTTTCAAAATTATTATATAAAATGGTTAATTCAAATGTGAATGCTTTATATTGTTATGATGAGAGACACCAGAAAGAAATATTTGTCAAGTTTATCAGATGACCATTAGAGAACAGCTACGCTTCTCCAGGAATAGTTCAGGAAAAGCGCGCGTGAAAGGAAAACAACAGTTTTTTGTGAGAGAAGTTTGACAGCAAGGATCATCTGCAAGAAGACAGGACAACCTGGGGTGGATGAAATAATTTTTTTTTAAATGTTTTTGTTCTACTTAAAACAAACTTCTAGTGTCCTTACTGCGATGGAAATAAATTGGGAGGGTTATTCGCCAATCTACCAGTACATATAAAAAGTAGAAAGACGCCATTAGACAAAGTTTGGAGAACTTCTCCCGTGACCAGAAGAAATTTAAGACGTTTAGACGAAACAGAGCCTGGGTGTAGACCTGCCTTACGTGATACTACCAAACCGCTTCTATCGTAGAGCACTAATACTGTATTGGATCGCTCTACTTATATATGCTACACTGAAGGGTGGAATCTCAGAAATGGTATTCAAGAAAACTATGGACATAAGCAACAACAACAAAAACCTTTATTAAGACACTATTGTCTTACAAGGGGATTCCCCTAAAAGGTTATATATGTACATGAGTGAGGAGGAAAAGCAATTTAGAGGGGAGGGGGAACAATCAGCCGTTGTCTGTGGAGTTGAGCACTACTTCTCTCATTTTATCAATCGCCTTGAAAAATTTAAAATATTTATAAACAAAGGTTTTATCCAGCAGGAGAGCAGTAAAGATTTTATATACATGCTGTTCATTGTAGTGAGTTAGCTCCGAAATTTCGCGAATTTCCCTTCTCTTTTCATGTAGGAATGGGCAATGGAATAGATAGTGGACCAAATTGTCTTGGATGCCAACATTGCAGAAGTAGCAAATTAAAGGGTCGCTGTTCCAAAATCCCGTGATATCCTCACGGAAAAGTAGCCATAGAATCCTTTGACGGGCTATAAATCGTTTTTTCAAAATTATTATATAAAATGGTTAATTCAAATGTGAATGCTTTATATTGTTATGATGAGAGACACCAGAAAGAAATATTTGTCAAGTTTTATTTTCAAAGGGAGGTTTGATAGTAAGTAGTCCTCCGTCATAAAGGAGCTACTTAGAGATTGGTAGTGAATAAAATGAGTTGAGTTTTGTATCTTAGCTCGGTCAAATTGGAGTAGCTGGTCCACTGTGGTTTGAATAATTCTAGGCATTTCTCCTCGCACAACCATATAATCTTCACAGTTCTTAAGAAAAGAAAACCCCCTAGAGTCAATGATGCTATTCAAGTTATGAATAAAGTTGTTTCCCGCTTTTCCCACAATTGAAACTTTCCAGAGCTGGGACAAGCAAACATAGGGTAATCTTGTCCTGTCCATTTTTAAAATCCGTATCCAGAACTTTAGAATCAATTTCGTAATGTTTAATTCAAGGGACATCCTTCCGGTTTCTGTTCGTAAGATGTAGCCCGGAGTATATCTGGGAAGGTCAAGAAATCGCCGTAGGAAAATATCCTGGATCTGGTTTACAACTCCTATCTGATTTGTCGCCCACAGGGGGGCCGAGTATAACAACGTGGATAAAACTATGGAGTCAAGTAATTTCATCACTGCTCCGAACGATTTGGTTTTTGACTTAGATAGTATTCTCCATACTGCGTTTGTAGCAACCAATGCTTTGCTTTTAAAGTGCTGCGCCACGTAAGCAGTTGGATTCTTGGTAGTTAAGGGGTAGCCAAGATATGTATATTTTGAAGATACTGTCAAGGGTTGTTGGCCCCAAAACCAAACGTCAGATCTGGCCAAGCGGCCTCCATTTCGAAACACTACGATTTTAGACTTGGATTGGTTCAGAGTTAAACCATTTTCCTCAAAATATCTTTTTATTAGATTAATCTTTATTTGGAGATTTATCTTGGATTCACCAAAGAGGACTATATCATCCGCGAACAGGAGGAGGTGTATAGTTCCATGGCCCGGTAAGTATATACCTGGCAGGTCAGAATCATCCAGTGTAGCAACCAGATCGTTAATGAAAATAATAAATAAATACGGTGAAAGAGGATCACCCTGAAGAACACCTGATTGTATTTCGATGAATTCTGTAAAAGAGCCGTTCCATCTGACCGCTGCCATCATTTGATCATAGTAGTTCTGTATGAGTTTGATAAATCGCGCGCGCCCACTTAAACCAACAAGCGCAAGCTTTCTCCATAATAGTAGATGTGGAACTGTATCAAACGCTTTTTTGAGATCAACAAAAAATGCGTAAAGTTTCCTTCTTTTGCGGCTTAATGTCATTTGGATTAGTGATGTAAGCGTGAAGATATGGTCTTGGCACGAGTAACCCCTTCTGAATCCTGCCTGGTTTTCCGCTATGAGTTTTCTATTCTCAGTCCAATTACTTAGTCTATTTTTAATATGGATGTAAAAAGTTTTGACAAGTTACTTATAAGGGCAATGCCTCTATAATTTGATGGTGCATTCGAATCACCATTTTTGAATATTGGTTGGATTATGGTTTTTGACCACTGTGAAGGAACTTGGGATTTAGTTAATATTTTATTGAATAAGTTAGATAAAAGGATTAAACCATTCTCAGGTAAGGCTTTGATAGCTTCATTTGGTATACTATCGTAACCTGCTGCTTTATTGTTTTTTAAGCTAGCGATTTCCCTCGCAATTTCCAAAAGTGAAATTTCGGCGTCCAGCTCGGGGTCAATAGGAATTAGTAGAATAGGCATATCAGCCACAATTCTTTGAGGAGGCGACAATAAACCCTGATAGAAGGATTCCCACTCTGAGATGTCAATATTTCCTTTTGTGCTATTCCGTTTCTTAAAGGACGCAATTATTTTCCAAAATTCGGCAGAGTCCCTAACATTGCTAAGGGCAGCTTGAACAGAATCAGAGTATTTGTTCTTTTTGTATTTGAGCAATGATAAGTATTTGCGTTTACTCGTAATAAACAAATCTTTATAAATAGGAGTATTGAGAGTCAAATATAACTTAAGATTTTTTTTCATATATGTTTTTGCTGTATAACATTCTCCGTCAAACCATGGCTTAGACCGCGAACTATCCGCTCTTCCCTTTGTTAGCATTCCTGCTCTCACCATTGATGTTTGTATCCTGCTAGTAAGAGTGTCGGCACATAGATCTATTGAGGCGTCTTCCGGTAGTTGGAGAGCATTTAGGTCTTCGAGACAAAGTTCATATGTCGAAGCTTTATTTATTGACCAGGTAAATTTTTTTACAGGAATATACTCTAAAGGTAGGCTTTTCGCTTTTGTATTGTCTGATCCGTTTAGTTTTAGAAGAAGTGGCAAATGATCGGAGTAAGGCAAACTTTCTATACTTAGGTCAAGAACAAGTTCCAGTAGTGCAGGAGAAACCATGAATAAGTCCAAAACTGAAGACCCCTGATGTGAGATAAAAGTATAGCATCCGTTTTTATCACTAATAGATCTTCCGTTTAGTATAGTGAGGGAGTTATCATCAAGGAAATCGACAAGTCTCAGCCAGGGGGGACACGGTTGGATCTCTGGAGGTACGGTAGCCGGAAAGCAGAACTGGGATCTGGAACAAGTTGTGGAAAGCACCCAAGTAGCCAATGCGAATTTTTAAATCACCGCCTAAAACTATTTCGAATCCTTGTTGCATTTTATTTTCAACATAGCAAAACAATTTTTTTTAATTTTCTAGCTGTAATTCGCTTGGGGGTAAGTAAACAAAAATTGCACACACTAGGGGTGAGTCTGCTATTGAAAGCCAGTTTAAATATAACCGAGATCCATTTAGGCTCAATTTCAACTTTGTAGATTAAGCCATGGATTTCCTTTCTAATTCCTACAAGGATTCCTCCAGAGCTTCTCCCGCGGTTCGAAGGTTTAACAGCTGGTGATTGGTAAAACTCAAAATCGTCTACAGCTAGGTCAAGTAAATAGTGGCACCAGGTTTCAGTTACAGCAAAAATATCAAACAATTCTATGGACATAAGCTTTTAGATCAGTAAAATTACATATAAGTGTTGGCATCGAGCAATGCTCTTTCGCAAACATTAAGGACGAAGCCAGTTAGGCATAAATTAATATAAAGAAATAATTCGCCATCTATAAGTGTGTTTTGTGACAATTAAAAACAGTTTATTAACATCAGAATGAAGAAACTTCTTTGCCTAAAAAAGCCATTTCTCCTTATTCGAATATACATCTTCTTTATTTTTGAGTGTGTTGTCCATGTTTATCCTCCCCATCCTATATGTAAATATATCCTGAGAATATATGCACTTGGAAGATCTCTTCTTGTATAGCTAAATAAATTTGTAATATAGTTGTTATTTTGGGGACTATATCTCAATTGTCTTTATTGACTCTGTTGGAAGTGAAACCTGATCTCATGGAATATGGAGTGTAGGGGTGTAGCTCACATTGATCACATGATCCAGGCACACTTTGGTGAAGTGTGTTTTATGTGTAAATGGAACATTCATGATTTAATTATTTTACTTATATATAGATGGCGCGTTATTTCTTTATATTAACTTGGTGTATAATAGCTGTTGGCCTGACTATGGTGCTGTCTTGAAGTTTTCCAAGCCATATTGGCGATTGAACGATACAGAACGGATTGCTCTGTGGGAAATGGACACCGGAACGAGTTTGATGGTCGGCAGCGGATCATCCTACAAGTCAGCGTCGTTCTGACCAGACATGGACTATGTGTGGAAAAGGACGCTTCTCAAGAATGACATCCACAACGCTAATAATCCTTCTTACATCAGAGGTTACAAACAAGCCCCTTATTTCATATTTCTTCCAGTTTTTACAACTCGAATAAAACCCTAACTTTAACTATCTCTCTTTTACAAACTCCCTTGTCGTCTTTTTATCATCCCAAGTAGTCAAAAGAATCCAAACAGCGTCAAAATATGTCGCAAAAAAATCAGGTGAATCATAACCTGAATGACAAACATGATCTTATTTTACCAAATATCTAGCAGAATCATTGAACCAATTCATCTATCGCTATAGATAATCTGAGTATGATAAGATAGAAGAACTATAAAAAGTGAAGCAAGTCTTGGCCTCATTCCTCTTTACAGGTTCACTCAGGTGAGTACATACCTTTATTTTTATCTATAATTATACTTTATAATTTTATATAGCTTTAAATATTACTTAAGGACTTTAAAATGTTATAATACCTTGATAAAGGCTGGCGTTCAGCCAACTGAAATATTGATAAAAATAAACGATTTTTTTTAGCCAATATATGCCTTTTTATTTAAAGATTTATTTATGGATTGCTCTATTTTCAAAAAATATATATATACTTTATGTAAAAAAGTTTGATAAATTATATTAATTTTATATTTCCAATTAATTTTATAATATTGTGGCGAAGAAATATTTTATTATTTAATTTAATATTATTCAATGAAAATATTCAACAGATTATAAAAATATATATTACTCTGTATTTGTGAAATCATCTTTAAAATATTTCTTTGCTTGCTTGCTTAAGATTCCCTAGCTGTAGATAGTTTTGCTGACCTGTTAATAATTGTCGACTCGTCGCTGTGACGTCATCAATAAATACTTTTACATCTTAAGATATTTCAACGCTTGATTTCTACGCTACAATATATATGTAAACGGGGCGCGCTAGAGAGTTTTTATTTGTTAAAATTAAGTTCAAAGGAAAATATATGGTCAAAGTTTTTTCCAAAATAAATAGAATTTATTATATTTTCAAGTATTTGATGGTTTTAAAAATATTTTATTTTAATAGAAACAATGTTATTTTTGATAGGATTGAAGAATTCGTTAAATTACAAAAAAAAAAGCATAAGACTACGCAAATATATTTCTTGGGTTATATAATCACCTCGAGGAAATTCATAAAAAAGCGCAAAATCATAAGGCGAAAGGTTTATTTTAAATTTTAAGCAACTATATATACAGTAAAACCTCCCTTTAGAAGACACCTCTCCACAAAGGACAGTTTTCATTTGCAAAATTACCATTTTTACTATTTAGCAATTCTACGGTAAGAGGACACCTCTCCCTAAAGAACACTTTGGCTCTGCAATTCGATGTTGTCCTTTACAGGGAGGTTCTACTGTATATAGCATCAAAACTCTGGCTAGACTACCTCTATATCTCATGCCAGTTTCTTTCATATAGGTCAAATATAAAGAAAAGTAACACAAGGATAATAAGAAAAAATTCAATTATATAGTGTGTGGTTTCAGTAACAACATTGTTGTTACCATTATCAGACAAAAGTACTGAATGACCTCTTATTACCTCGTGTTTCTAATCTATAATCCATATTGGGCCTTATCAAAAAGTATATATAGAATACAAACAGACTATGCAAATTAACTTCAATTAGGTGTTGTCCTATACAGAGAAGTTTTACTGTATATCCACGCGATGTTTTGATTAATAAATCTAACAAGTTATGTTCACAGTTCAGAATGAAGTCTACAATAGCAGTAGTTCTCCTGCTGGCAGCTCTCTGTCACTCCCAGCCTCTCCTCCTTGACGCCGAGATGGAAACAATCTGGCAGAACTACAAGGTAAGAATAAAATCTCATTATATATATAACTTTATAATATTCTTTTATATTACATCTTTATATAAATCTAAATTATAAATCATTTAATAAAAGACGAACAAAATGCAATATTATTATAACTAGAATAAATTATATACAATAGAACCTCCATGAGAGGACACTCGTGCTAAAGAAGGCTTTACAAAGAACAGTTTTCATTTGTAAAATTGCCAATTTTTACTATTAGAAACTCTCTGGTAAGAGGACACCTCTCTCAAAAGGACACTTTGTCTCTATAACTAGGTGTTGTTCTCTACAGGGAGGTTCTACTGTAGCAACTTTCCAATAAGAGGACACCTCTCTCAAAAGGACACTTTGGCTCTGTAACTAGGTGTTGTTCTTTACAAGGAGGTTCTACTGCAGCAACTTTCCAATAAGAGGACACCTCTCTCAAAAGGACACTTTGGCTCTGTAACTAGGTGTTGTTCTTTACAAGGAGGTTCTACTGTAGTAACTTTCCAATAAGAGGACACCTCTCTCAAAAGGACACTTTGTCTCTGTAACTAGGTGTTGTTCTTTACAAGGAGGTTCTACTGCAGCAACTTTCCAATAAGAGGACACCTCTCTCAAAAGGACACTTTGGCTCTGTAACTAGGTGTTGTTCTTTACAAGGAGGTTCTACTGTAGTAACTTTACAATAAGAGGACACCTCTCTCAAAAGGACACTTTGTCTCTGTAACTAGGTGTTGTTCTTTACAGGGAGCTAGTTCTACTGTAGTAACTTTCCAATAAGAGGACACCTCTCTCAAAAGGACACTTTGTCTCTATAACTAGGTGTTGTCCTTTACAGGGATGTTCTACTGTAGTAACTTTCCAATAAGAGGACACCTCTCCCTAAAGGACACTTTGTCTCTATAACTAGGTGTTGTTCTTTACAGGGAGGTTCTACTGTAGTAACTTTCCAATAAGAGGACACCTCTCCCTAAAGGACACTTTGTCTCTGTAACTAGGTGTTGTTCTTTACAGGGAGGTTCTACTGTAGTAACTTTCCAATAAGAGGACACCTCTCTCTAAAGGACACTTTGGCTCTGTAACTAGGTGTTGTTCTTTACAGGGAGGTTCTACTGTAGTAACTTTCCAATAAGAGGACACCTCTCCCTAAAGGACACTTTGTCTCTGTAACTAGGTGTTGTTCTTTACAGGGAGGTTCTACTGTAGTAACTTTCCAATAAGAGGACACCTCTCTCAAAAGAACACTTTGGCTCTGTAACTAGGTGTTGTTCTTTACAGGGAGGTTCTACTGTAGTAACTTTCCAATAAGAGGACACCTCTCTCAAAAGGACACTTTGTCTCTGTAACTAGGTGTTGTTCTTTACAGGGAGGTTCTACTGTAGTAACTTTCCAATAAGAGGACACCTCTCTCAAAAGAACACTTTGTCTCTATAACTAGGTGTTGTTCTTTACAGGGAGGTTCTACTGTAGCAACTTTCCAATAAGAGGACACCTCTCTCTAAAGGACACTTTGTCTCTGTAACTAGGTGTTGTTCTTTACAGGGAGGTTCTACTGTAGCAACTTTCCAATAAGAAGACACCTCTCTCTAAAGGACACTTTGTCTCTGTAACTAGGTGTTGTTCTTTACAGGGAGGTTCTACTGTAGCAACTTTCCAATAAGAGGACACCTCTCTCTAAAGGACACTTTGTCTCTGCAATTAGGTGTTGTCCTTTACAGTGATGTTCTAATGTAGTATGTAAATTCATAAATATTAAATGAAAAGTATCTCACACAAAAATATATTTGTACGTTATTTTAATAAATTTAAATCTCTTGGACATGAATTAAACAATACCACAGGTTTCTGAAAGATGGGTTTCTTTTCATTTTATTAAGGTAGTCTTAAGCTTTTAGTCATCTCTTCCCTTCTACATGAGAAAATAAATAAACGAATAAAACGCCGCCTGATAATTTTTCGTAAACTCATAATTAACTAAGGATTAAAAAAAATTATAATTGGACAATTCTTAGATGGGGTAAACGACACGCCAAATAGCACACTTATAAAGACAAGCAAAAATTTGCATATTTTCAATTTTACCGAATCGAATGGTTGCGATAAATAAATTCTACGACTTAAAATACCAAATTAAATTACCTTTTAGCTTGTGGCGTTGTATATTTTAAAACATATCATTAAAAAACAAAAGTTTCTTATTTTTTGGACACCAGTGTATTACAAAAATCTAATAAGGGCAGAGATGCCCAAAAGCTTAAGACTATGTTAATAAAATGGTAAGAAACCCATATCCAGAAACCTATGGTATTGTTATATATTTCTATGAAAAATTGACACTTCAACCAGTTAGAGTTTTTTTTTTTTTTTTTTTTCTCAACGTTTCGACAAAAAATAATTGTCTTCGTCAGAATAAATAAATAAAAATAAAGCATTTGACAAGGTGTTAAAAATTGTTCTTAGGTTGCAAGGGCGTTCTCACATGATTTTTCGAATTTAGTACAACATCTAAAGCACGAGTCAAAAACAAATTTTATATTTGTATGTTATTTACAATCATCGAAAATTATAGTTATATATATATATATGAAAAATCAATAAAAATCAAATCATAAAAAGGTCAAGTGTTGTTATTAAAAAAAAAAAAGCATATCCTGACCTCAAAAAAAAAACTCATGTAAACGTGTTCAGGATGGTTTCTTTTGAGTTATATATGTGAATATATAGAATTGTACAATATAAAATAATAAAAAGACACATTAAATATGATTGATTAAATGATCTTGTTTAATATTCTTTCATTATTTTGTTAGATTAGATAAATTAACTTATTATACTTTCATGTTACGATGTACTAGAGCGCCATCTGTTATCAAATTATAAAACTATTTTAGAGGCGTATTATTCTTTTTAAAATAAAACAATTTCTACTGTCCTTACTGCGATGAAAAATTAAAGGGAGGGCCTGGCTCATCAGTGGTGAACCCTCCCAGCGGTTTCGCCAGTTTAATCTACGACTTAAAATACCAAATTAAATTACCTTTTAGCTTGTAGCGTTGTATATTTTAAAACATATCATTAAAAAACAAAAGTTTCTTATTTTTTGGACACCAGTGTATTACAAAAATCTAAGAAGGGCAGAGATGCCCAAAAGCTTAAGACTATGTTAATAAAATGTTAATAAAAAAAAAATTAAACTGGCGAAACCGCTGGGAGGGTTCACCACTGATGAGCCAGGCCCTCCCTTTAATTTTTTCATCGCAGTAAGGACAGTAGAAATTGTTTTATTTTAAAAAGAATAATACGCCTCTTAAATAGTTTTATAATTTTATTATACTTTCATTAGAATAATTTTTAGCACTCAATTCCCTTTATATATATCTATAGGTAGAGTTGTAGTTTTTCCAATAGATCTTAAAGAAATGTATTTAATGTTGTCTTATATGCTTCAGATTGTTCATCAGAAGTCTTATTCCAGTTTAGCTGAGGAAGCTTTAAGAAAGGAAATTCTTTTGGAGAATCTTCAAAGAGTTACCGAACACAACGTGAAGTATGATATGGGATTGAGCAGCTACAGATTGACAATCAACCAATATGCAGATAGGGTAAGTATATTTGGAATGCAAAAGATGTCTGTGAAAATGTCTGTAGTGATGTATTTATCCTGTCAAATAGCTGTCTTTTCCCCCAATTTTGGGTACTATACGTCTGGTGTTAATCTACAATAGATTGGAAGCACATCTCCTGTAGCAGTCCGACTTAGCTCCAAAGGGGTGACCGCCTCTAACATGAGGACAGACGTCACTGCAGTCGCTTCTAACACGAAAAACAGACCTTGCTAACTCTTAAACCATTAGAATTATGAAGTCTTCGTCTGGTGCCTGAGATGATTTGCCTGTAACCCTAGGTGGGACCCTTACCTAAGACCCTATGTACATAAATCAGGTCAGCAATATATAGGTTTAAGGCTCCTATGAACCCTTTTTTATAGCAATATAATCATCAAGACCTTGGTTGGAGAGATAGGCTGGATCTCTGTCAGCTTACCCAGAGGTAAACATGTCAAGTAAATATACAAACTGCATGCAATGCTACTCAATGTTTGGTACCAACCCCCATCTTTATATAATAACTAGCGGACGTACCCGGCTTCGCCCGAGGTTTTACCCGAGTAAAGGTTTGTCTAACGAACATTTGTTAAAACAATTCTCTATAAACTTATAAAAAAAGAGATATATTTTGATAATTTGAAACTCGTAAATGTGAATCTCTCGATAAAGTGAACATTTTTCCCGGTCCCTGTGTGCCGTGTCATCCTGAATTTTGTCTTTCATAATTTTCTACATTACAAAATCATCGTTTTATCTAGTGAACATATTTTCCCGGTCCCTTGATAAATACTCGATAAGTTGAATAAAATCATGGTCGTGAATCTCTCGATAAAGTGATCATTTTTTCCCGGTCCCTGTGTGCCGTGTCATCCCGAATTTTGTATTTCCTCGATAAAGTGAACATTTTTTACCGTTCCCTGTGAGCCGTGTCATCGTGAATTTTGTCTTTCCTAATTCTATACATTACAAAATCATCGACACGGGATATCATTTAATGTTGTCTAAAGGGGGTTAAGAGAGCAGTCTCTTTCAAATGAAAAATGCTTTAATTAAGCAGATGTTTAAAGTATAATATATGAGAGAGGCAATCTTACAGGTTGTCGACGCTGTAAAATCCCCAGAGAGAGTGTTTTTGTAGCATCATGCTGTGACTCACACGATGACCCAAGGTCATCAGAAGCAGCAAACTAAGCCTATTTCCGTCTCAATGGCGGCGCTGCTTGCGAGTTAAATATACAAATCTGCAAATAACTCTAAGGATATTCAAGATATTCAAGAAATTATTTTTCGTAAACCTTTCCGGGGATACACCTAATAATATCCCAAATTTTCACGGCGATTGGATGTATGGTTTTTGAATCCATAGAGGACACACACACACACAGACAGACAGACATTCAATTTTATATATATAGATAACAACCAAAACTTTATTAAAGACCTTTTGGTTTTATACAGATTCTCCAAGTAGAAGAGGGTATATATATAGAAATAACACAGTAATAGTAACAATAATCATCAATGTTATTTACAAAATATCAAATAGGTGGAAGAAGAAAAAATATACAAGCAATTGAAAACAAACAATTTCTTTTCTTAAAGAGCAATAATTTGTAGTATTGGTACTATCAGCCGGGCCAGCTGAACCAGGGTTTTTTAACGAGCTTGTTACTGCTCCCCCCTCCTCCTTTTACATACGGGCTTGGGACCGTCAATGGCGGAGTTAAATAGCTGTCGTGATGATTGGAAGTGTGGCATGTTGGTTAGATGCAGTCATGATGACCACGAAAGTCAGAGTGGGTTCAGGCGTGAATGGGATTGCACAAAAAAAGACTAGACATGTTGGATGTCAACTTAGAGATAGCGGCCAGCTCCTGTCGAGGAGGATCTGATCTATTCTAGTGTCAGAGGGGAACTTTCTGTAATCCGACTGTTTTTCGGACCGATGGTGTAATCGGAGACCTTTCTCCCGTCTGAGCGCCGGCTGTCACTCAATCTAATTTTATTATTTCGTTTTGTATTACATGATGGCCATAACCTGGCGAGTTAGATGGTGTCTACAGTTTTAGTTGTTACATAATAACTATATTACATATGGGGATATTCAGTATATATTGAAATATATTACAACATATATATATTGATATACTATTCAAATTTAAATTTCTCAAATTTACTAATTTTCATGTTCTTAAGAAGTAATTCATTGTACTATAAGTCTTAAAAATAAAGTATGGGTAATATGTAAATTTTATTTTAAAAATAAAATTAATAATTCATTAAGATAGAGGTTTCCTGGCGGTTATTCATAGTTCTAAGAGAATTAAAGATACTTCGACCAGTAAATATTTTTTATTATATCGACGTTTCGACAAAAATCTTTTGCTCTGTCGGCAGACCTAAATATAAATTAAAACATTTGGCAAGTCGTTGAAAATTACTCTCTATATAAATAATTTTCAACACTCGCTAATGTTTTAATTTTGTATTGTTCATGACGATAGAAAAAGTTTTTGTCGAAACGTCGAGATAATAAGAAATGTTTACTCTCTCTCTCTCTCTCTCTCTCTCTCTCTCTCTCTCCCTCTCTCTAGCCGAAGTATCTCTGATTCTTAGAACAAAATTAAGTAAGTTTGAAGAATTTGATTCAAAATTCATCGATCGATCATACAACTTATACATATGTCATAATATATACTCTTCCAGAAATAATAAAGCAAACCTAGAGTCAACCCAGAGAGAGACAGGAGGTAAAGTCCGGTCACTTGAGACAGCAGCGACATTCCAAGGGGCGGCAAATGGGGCCCGTCCGTCAACAGCTTGGGACTTTTAAGACAGTTGGGGGATTGTGTTCGACACGAACGGTCCGGCTGTTGCCGGGCCCGGCGCTCTCCCCTTCTCTCTCTGGTTGTCTGGATTCATCTTCCAACTTGTGGTGTGATTATTTCTCTTTCCCCACCTTATTATTATATTGCCACATATATATATATATATCCCTTGATGCTAATTTATCAGAAATTAAAATGTACTAAATATTTATTTTATTATTTCAACACATATAATTCACTTGAATATTTTCTCTCGATATTTACAACTATAAAGTCCAGTCTGGTAATTAGGAAATGACTTGCTATCATGAATGATTTTCAAAAATACACGCACATTAGAACAAAACTTAGAGAAGTTGTACCTTTTAGCATGTATATTGGTATTCAGACAATAACCCTGAAAGATATTTGATACACATTGACCTTTATTGAAGACAAATGAGATAACCAAACGTGAAAAAAATTGCCTCTGTATCCTTCAAAAAAAAAACAGATGACCGACAACAACACCTTAAGTTTTGTCTATGAGTTGTATATATATAGTCCAATATTTATTTTGTAATATATTGATGTTAAACAAACTTTGTACTTGTAATAATTTTATCTGTATATATATATTAAGTAGATTGCTTTAATGGTAAATCACTATTTTTTGTCTATAGTTCAGTTTTAACGATATGTGTGTGCGATTGATTTGGGTTGTGAAAAAATTAGCGAAAGTGGAATTTCTGAATTTATTGAGAGGTAAATAATTGAAGTTTCTTGATGACATATATTCTCTTGAATATCGAGGTCATGAAACTTCACATAAATAATTCATAGGAATATTCATATATACATTTCCAATTTCCAATTATTTTATTTCCAAAGCGCTATATCCCGCAAGGGATACTTGCGCCAAACAAGGAGAAAAGTTTATTTACATAAGTTATTTACATTATTCAACGCATGAAAACATTAGAGATCCAGATTTTGTAGAAAGTTTAGAATGTATTTACAAAATGAATTGAACTTTAAATATGATTTTTTATCGGAAATCAAATCGTTATGTTCACAAACAACTAGTTCATTCTTCATTCTATAATCTTGAAATGATGGGCAATCGATCAGTAGATGTCTTGAGGTTTGTTCCTCAATACCACAATAGCAACTTGAATCCTCCACTGCCTTTATTCTATTTAAAAAAACTTTTGAAATTTCCGTGGTTTGTAACAAATTGAGTATTATAAAAATTTGTGTATTATATATATTATATATACACTCGCATGGGTAGAACTTGGGGATGTGGAAAGTCTTTCATGTCGCCTGGTTATGTTTTTTTTTTTTTAAGAGACGGAGACAATTTTTTTTACACTTGGTTATCTCGTGTGTCTTCAATAAACGTCGCTGTGTATAAAATATTTTGAGAGTTATTGTATGAATCCAGATATACATTCTAAAAGGTACAACTTCCTTAATTTTTGTCCATGAGTGTATAGAAAATATATAGCCATATTTTCTCTTTGTGAAGATTCAATAATATTGGAGAATTATCAAAGAGTTTTCACCAAATATAGCAAAACAAAATATAATTAAATGAAAATTTTAATTTTGATTTGATATGTTTTAGACTTTGGAGGAACTTTCACCTAAAATGAATGGCTTGAAAATGTCAGCAGAAAAAACTGGAATTCCCTATAAGTCAAATCCAGGCATCAAACTTCCTGAATCTCTAGACTGGCGTGAGAAAGGTTATGTAACAGAAATCAAGGATCAAAGAAAGTGTGGAAGTTGCTGGGCTTATTCTGCTACTGGGGCTTTGGAAGGTCAACACTACCGTGCAACAGGCAAGCTGGTGTCCTTGAGTGAGCAGGAGCTTGTGGATTGTTCAATGGATGAAGGCAACCTAGGATGCAGTGGAGGATTAATCAATCTAGCATATGAATATATCATGAAGAACGAAGGCATTCACAGTGAAGAATCTTACCCTTATAAGGCCAGAGTAAGTAACTTAAAGAATAAGTTTAATTATTGGTTTTGAGGTTACATGTGTTGTTATTTCAGAATGAAATTTGTAAATACTCAAGAAAAGGAATTTCAGCTACGGTCAAATCCTACTATGAATTATCTGGAGGAAATGAAACCATTTTGCAAGAGGCTGTGGCTCTTCAAGGACCAATCGCTGTGGGAATTGATGCTAACCATTATAGTTATCTATTATACGATGGTGGAATCTATTATGAACCTCAGTGCTCACCAACAAACCTTGACCATGCTGTACTAGTAGTTGGTTATGGCTCTGAAAATGGCCAAGATTACTGGATTGTGAAAAACAGGTAAAGTATAAATCTTTATTAAAAATTGTATTTAATTTGTTAACATTTATATTTGCTTGCAGTTGGGGAAAGGACTGGGGAGAAAATGGTTACATCAGGATGTCCAGGAATAAGAACAATAATTGTGGTATTGCCACCATGGCATTCTATCCAATTGTTTAAATAAAAGGGAACTAATAAACTTTATGTGCCATTTGAATAATCATTTATTTATTTATTTCAACACACAAAACGCGATATCCCGGCTAGGGATAATTGCGTCGATTTACATTTTTTTTCAAACAGAAACAGTTATAAAGCTATACAACCAGTTTAACCGCATAAGTTTCTTTTTTATTTATGAAAAATCATTTTTAATTACAAAGAGAAATAATTTGATATTTCTAACCTTTTGGATGGCGTATGAAAAGGTTGAATATATGAAGAGTGAGGGTCTATATATGAATGGATGACGTATGGAGGGTGAAAAATATGAAGAGTAATGGCGAACGGAAAAATAAAAGTGTCCAGGAGCGGGAATCGAACCCACAACCTTCTGCTTACCGGGCAGGTGCCATGTCCACTAGGCTATCCTGGAAACAGTTATAAACATATTATACAAGAAAAATTAATCAAAATAAAAAGAGAGAAACAATAATATATATTAGGAACCTGAACCTTTCAGGTTAGAAAGATAATCATAAATACAAGGTGCGTTCATTAATTTCCAGGACTGCTCTGTATCTTTGAAAAAATAAAACAAATAAAAAAACTAATTTAATATTTTTCAAAATATGCCCCTCCTGCCTCAATACACCCGTTCCATCTTTTTTTCCAATTGTCGAAGCAGGAGATAAAATCACTTTTTGAGAGGTTCCTCAAGGTTGCCTTCGATTCAGCTTGTATCATATCAACGTTGTCAAATTTCCGTCCTTTCAAGTTAATTTTCAATTTAGGATAGAGGAAAAAGTCATTGGGGGCTAAGTCGGGGGAATAGGGTGGATGAGGGATCAGTATGGTTGAATGCTTGGCCAAAAACTGCAAAACAACATGGACTGTGTGCGGCCGCGCATTACCGACGTGAAGTATCCAGTCATTGTTTTGCCATCTTTCAGGTCTTTTAAGGCGCACTGCCTCCCTTAAGCACCTCATTATCCCCAAATAAACAGATAGTCCAGTCACTGAAGATAATTCTTCTGTTAGATTTATTTAACTCCTTTATTTTGAGCTTGTTTTCCTCGCAACGAAATGATCTTGGACGCCCAGTATGCTGATCATCGTTTACCTTTTCCCGACCTTTTTGGAAGCGTGAAAATCATTCAAAAGTTCTTGAACGGGATAAAGCTGCATCGCCAAAAGCTTCTTTAATCAATTCATACGTCTCAGTAGCACTTTTTTTCAGTTTAAAACAAAACTTAATGCAGATTCTCTGCTCTTCGAAAATGGCCATTTTAAAATTAGAAATGCGAACCTTACAAGGAAGTTGTTTTGTTCTATTTTTAGATCGGCGCGTGCGCCACGAGACTCGTGCTTTCAGTCAGGTGTGGTCGAATGTCCAATATTCAACTCTGTAAAAAAATATTTTCTCTAGCTTTTTTATTTATTTTATTTTTTAACCAGTCCTGGAAATTAATGAACGCACCTTTTATATCTACAAAAAAAAGTTAAATCTATGAAAATTCTCTCTGCCATTTACAAATTATTATCTATAATATAATGAAATTAATTTGAAAAAATGATTTATTTCTGAAAAAAACATAATATTTTTGTCATAAAGATAGAGGTTGCCTGGCCGCCATTCATTGTTCTTCAAATTAAGGATATTTTTGCTCATTGAGCCAATAAAAAAATTATATATTTTTTTATATTTCTAAAAGAAAAAATATTTCTAGTATTAATTATATTTTAAAATACTTCTTTAAAATATATATGTCATTATATTTATAAATATTAAAATGAGAATGACTTGTGTGGGAGTATGAAGAAAAGGAAGAGAAAATTCCCTGCTCAGAACAACCCTGTGGGTGACCATATGTCCAGCCTTCTAAAAAAACTACCCATTCGCTTCCATTTCGACCCCCTTCCTCCTGGGGACCAATATATCCTACTCTAAGAGTTCTAAAGCACCTGAATTTGATGATTAGGAGATAATTCTTTCTGAGGTAGTATTGACACTAGTAGTTCCCAAGGTGGTCCTAGGGTATTCTCTTTCCCACTCTGATCTACTCCTCAAAGATGTTTGCTCCCAAATCCCGTCTTCTGTACCTCCTTACCTCTTGCCACACAACTACCATGACTGCTTCATAAATCATCATATAAATATATGATTGATAGTTTTAGCAAGGGAGGACAATGTTTACAGTTATGGTTCAGTATAGGCTGAACTACCCAGTTGATATCACAATATATTTTGAATAGTGAAAAAAAAAAAAAAAAAAAAGAATAAATAAGCCTTCTTTTTGATTGACCTGATAAACAAAAATAAAAATATGGTCCGCTAAGGATTAATGCACTAGCTCAGCCAAAGCTGGGATCAAAATTTACCCATACAGAAAAAAAAATCACCTTGTATAAACATTCTAATAACAGAAAGATGGGGATTTACTGTTTGGCGTTTGTAAGAAAGCCTAGGCAAATTTTGCAAGATTAAAAGAAAGAAGACTTTATGCAAACTAGGCTTTAGGAAAAGGTCTATGCAAATCAACTTCCACAGCGCGTTTCCTATAAAAACTAGGATAACATCAAGTGCCAGAGGCAGTCCCCAAGAAGACGAGGCTTTGCGCGCTTCGAGTGAGCAGCTGGGATTGTCGCTCTCCTTGTTTTAGTTCTTTTAGCTTTAACTGTTTTTAATGTTCACTTTCCTTCTTTGAAATATTAGGGCAAGCAATTAGTGGGCCTAATAAATAGTTTTACGAGGTTTATCTCCTATTTTTCCAGCAAAGTAGTTAGAGAGGATCAACTTGGACAGAACACTTGAATTGTTATATGAAAGTGGCGGACCTTTCTAGTATTCTCGTTCCGCTACCTAACATTTTTTGGTGAGCTCGGACGTGATTCTGCTCATGTGGATTATTGTTTATCGGAGATATTTTGATACAATGGCTCTAAGTTTGTGTATCAAGAAGCGAGCCCCCGTGAGAAGTCAAGTTACAAAAATTTACAAGGAAATTATTTCTAATTTGGGAAGTGAATCCAAGGATTATTTTAAGGCAACAGTTGGAGTAAGAAGAATTCAGGATGTACAGAAAGTACTGCTGTCGTCTGATAAAGAGATAATCGACATTTTGGCAGAAGATGATGAAGCGGATCTAGAAAAGGAAATGGATGATTGTGCACATTATCAAGAAATCATAATTGAAGCAATTGTTGCCTATGAAGATGCTCAAAAACAAGTTGCAAGAGAAGTTGTAGTTCAAGATTCTTTTCCAGATACTACAAAGAAAAAAAGGCTTCCCACCATTGAATTACCGAAGTTTAGTGGTAATTTAATAGATTGGTTAACTTTTTGGGCTCAATTTGAGAAGATTCATCTTGATATCAGACTAAAGGATAGCGACAAGTTCTATTATTTACTTCAAAGTTTGAGTGTAGAGACTGAGGCCTATAAAATCGTATCTATTTATCCGCTTACTGAAGAAAATTATTCTAAGGCGATTGATGCTTTAAGAAGTTATGCTAATCCTGATTTGTTGTTACAAGTATATGTGAGAGAACTGCTCAAGTTGGTCATCGATAGTGCTAGCGGAAAGAAAAAATTATATTTTCATGAACTATATTATAAACTTCAATCTTATCTTGGTTCTTTAAAAAGTTTGAATTTGGAAAGGGCAGGCCCGGACACATGGCTGTATCCCTTAGTGGAATCGTGTCTATCTGACGAACTATTGCTAACGTGGCAACGAAGATCTCAGTTCATCAAGCTTGATGTTGAACATCAGACGAGACTGGATCAACTGATGGACTTTTTGGAAAGGGAGATTTTGATTCAACAGAATATCCAGTTAGCTAAAGGCGGTTTCCAAATTGCTGAAACTTCCGACCAAGAAAGAAAGAAAGGATTTAATAAGAAGAAAAATGATATTCCAACGGTGACCGGATTACAACAAACAGAATTAGGCGGATGTATATTTTGTGAAAAGAAGCATGCGAGTCAAAATTGTTTTGCCGCTAAAAAGATGCCTTTAGAAGAAAAAAGAAAAGTCATCCGTGAAAAGAAGGTTTGCTTCAAATGCTTAAAAGCACGCCATCTTGCTAGATATTGCAGAACAAGGGTTAGGTGCTACAACTGTGGCTCGTCTCATTTTTTAATTATGTGCACTCGAGGAGATAGAAATAATAAAGAGGCTGCTCAATTGGGAATTGAACCAGAATTGACTAATCAAAATTCAGAAAGGGTTAAACAACGGGTTTCACATCGCGAAAATTTTGAATCTTTTGATGCTACGGTGAAACCAAACGAAGATCTGAAAAAGCATAATGATTGTTCCAACCATGTTTGTCAGCGAAATGTTGCTCTTCAGACATTGATGTTGAATGTTATTGCACCAAAAGGGAGGAAATTAGTGCGCGCATTTTTTGATTCAGGTTCTCAACATACTTATATTTTGAAGACAACAGCGGAAGAATTAGGACTGAAACCTGTGACGAAAGAGATTGTTCATCATGCTTTATTTGGCGGAATTCAAACAACGGCTGTTACGCATAATTTATATGATCTTCAGTTAAAGGCAGACGATGAAAATTTTGTTTGCAAAGTCACTGTTCGTGATCAGTCAAAGATCTGTCAAGCCCTTCCAAGAATTCCCAAAACAAGTTTAATTTCCAAAGAGTTGGAACAAAGAAAAATTAAAGTTACAGATCTTGGAAATGACAAGCCACCTATAGAGCTCCTCACCGGTGCAGATATTTACGGAAAATTGATGACTGGAAAAATGCTGCAACTGGATTGTGGTTTAACAGCTATGCTTACCCATTTTGGTTGGACGTTATTGGGCAGCTTGAAGGAATGGTCTGATGAAGAAAATTCTATGCTAGTTATGTCCATGAATACTATGTTTGGAGATTCAAGACAGGATTTTTCCATCTCGCAACTGTGGGATTTGGATACTATTGGAGTGAGAGATCCGGTAGAAGTGAAATCTTCAGTAGAACAAGAAACTGCTTTTAAAAATGAATTTTTGAAGAACATCTCCAGAAACAAAGATGGACGATACGTGGTTCCATTACCTTGGATCGAGGGTCATCCTCCACTACCTACAAACGAAATTGCTGCGCATAAAAGATTAGTCAGTACCACCAGGAAGCTTAAAACTAGCAGTAAATACGACGAATATGATTATCTTTTCAAGGAATGGGAAAGGGAAGGCTTGATTGAAAATGTAAACAATGCTAAGCCTACTAAAATGGTTCATTATCTTCCACATCGACCTGTTTACAAAGAGAGTGCTTCTACGCCAGTTTGCCCAGTGTTTGATGCGTCGTGCAAAATTGATAAACATCCTTCACTCAACGATTGCTTATGGACTGGAAGCAACTGTGTTAAAAAAAATTATGGAACTTTTGATGCGCTTTAGAGAAAAAAGAATTGGTTTTACGGCTGATATTAGAAGAGCATTTCAGACTATTGAGGTTCGAGAAGAAGATAGAGATGCAATGCGATTCCTGTGGTGGCAGAATCAATACGAAAATCAAGTACAAGTATAACGTCATACAAGAGTTATGTTTGGCGCTACATGTAGTCCATTTATTTTGGGAACTGTACTAGAATATCATCTGACTCATATGAACATAGAAGATTCGAAGATCGCTG
This sequence comes from Cordylochernes scorpioides, assembly GCA_030710605.1. Lineage (NCBI taxonomy): Eukaryota > Metazoa > Arthropoda > Arachnida > Pseudoscorpiones > Chernetidae > Cordylochernes > Cordylochernes scorpioides. The sequence goes on from CP092865.1 coordinate 87,808,112, forward strand.
AAAAATTGTTAAACTCTTTTTACATAGATAACAGCGTTGGATCCGAGGATAGTTTGGAATCATATTTAGCTTTTAAAGAAAAATCGATCCAATTATTAAGGGATGCTAAGATGGATTTGAGAATGTGGCAATAAAAATGCGGAAGAATTTCAACACGATACGGAAGCCATTACCATGATTCTAGGAGTTCGATGGGATCGAAGAAGAGATTTGTTGTTTATTGATACAAGCAAAATTGATTTGCCGTCGGAAGTAACTAAACGGACAATTTTGTCTACGGTACAACGTATTTTTGATCCTTTCGGTATATTAGGACCAGCGTTGATACCTATGAAATCTCTTCTACAACGGACTTGGATTCAAAAAATTAAATGGGACACACCTATTATTGGCGCTGAATAAAGATCTTTTGAAGATTGGTGCAAAAATATACCCTTGCTTACTCAGCTCAAGTTCCCACGTGCTATGATAAAGGACGAGATCGATAAGAGGAGTTGGTCTTTGCACTTGTTTACTGATGCGAGTCGGACAGCTTACTCCGCAGTGGTATTTCTCCGGGTAGAAAATGAAGAAATACAAGTCAGTTTTATGTCCGCTAAAACACGAGTGACTCCAATGAAAAGAGAAATACTCAAAAAGAATAAGAAAACTGGCGAAAGCGAAATGATTGTCAAAGAGATCAGTATTCCTAGACTGGAACTTCTTGCTTGCCTGATTGGTAGCCGGTTACTCTCGACAGTGAAAAGGTCTCTAAACATCACTGATATAAAGGAATTTTATTGGACTGATTCCACAGCGGTTTTGGCTTGGATTAAAAGAGAAGAAATATGGAATACTTTTGTGGGAAATCGAATAAGGGAAATTAGAGAACTTACCCTTCCAAACAATTGGAGACATATTCAAGGTGCGAAGAATCCTGCCGATCTACCATCCAGAGGATGTTCGCCGTCTCAACTTCTACAATCTAAATGGTGGGAGGGGCCGAATTGGCTTTATGAAAGGGAAAACAAGTGGCCGATTTCCACAGAAATGATAGACGAAATTCAAGTCAATAAAGAAAGAAAAAAGTCAAGCGTAGAGATAAATCAGGATTCAGTGTTAATAAATTTCAACGTAATCCAAGAGGTTAGATATGATTATACGTACTCTCAATATGTGCGAATTATGGGTTGGATCTTGCGTTTTATCTATAATCTGAGAAATAATGAAAAACACTTTGGTAGACTTCTTCCAGAAGAATTAAAGATGGCGGAATTACAATTGATTCATAGCGTTCAAGTTGAGACTTTTTCAGATCCAAATAACTTGAGGGGATATCAGATTAAACGTTCCGAAGATGGAATTTTGCTAGTCAAAACTAGACTTACCTTTCGAGAAGATCTTGAAGACTACAAATCGCCTATTTTACTTCCGAGAAAACATCCTCTTGTGAAAAAGCTTATT